>JAAWXA010000009.1:25144785-25735813 GCA_038090715.1 Florisuga fusca
AGAATATTAGAGAGACATAGGTGTATTTGTGCAATGAAATGCATCTTGCTAGGGCAAAATGGCTCTTCACACTGAACCAAAGGTATATTTGAATTAAGATACTGAAAAGATCCTATTAATGGTGATTATGGAATGACAGAATTAAGTTTTTCATCACTGATGCTGAAGTGGGATAGATGAACCATTTCAAGCTGACCTTCCAGTTTGTCCTTCCAAAGATGCATGGGGCATAATTTTGTAATAATGATAATGTTAAACTGAAGCAATATGGTTTTTTATTATAAGACATTTAATTTTTAAGTCTGACTTCAGCCTTTGAGCTTTCAGACAATGGCATGGTTCTATTTTCCAGCAGTAAAGCAACTTGAATAAGTGAAGAAAAATCACTATTTCAATAGTGTGACATTTCAACAGTGTGAAATGATGAATTGTTCAGGGTCTAGTATTAATTTCTGCTTCAAAGTCAGAAGACATCAGAGGTGATATCAGAAGTAAGGAGAAAGACACTCTATGCTTGCTTACTCATAGGAAGACCCCTGGCACTAGATTACCAAAAAACATTACTGTCATTTATCAGCTACAGGTAAGAAATCTCATGAAACACAGTATATGGTTTAATCAGTTAGTGTGAAGAAAAAGATAATAAATCTTTTTGAAAGAAAACTAGGAAAAAAGCATTCTGCTTCCTCTGTAAAACAATTTTAGATTTGTTGACAGCAGAGCAGAAATAGCTCATAGTTGTTAGCTGTTTTAGAATTTTCCACAATTTAGAATGTTCTCCACAAGAAAAATAAAGCAGTTGGGATACCAAAGTTGCCAGAGTTTCTTTAAAGCCATCAATGTAATTTGCAATATTTAAAGTTGTACGTGTCGCTGTGGTTCAGAGAAGAAAAGTAGACATGTACTATGGAAGAGTTTAAAGCAGAGAGCACGTGCCAGCTCTGACATTTGGAGGGGTTTATTTACCTCTTAACAGGTCTTTCCTCAGCTACTATGTTAAAACCAGGCAGATAGTGGGTGTCTCAACACCATTTGATCCACCATCTTAAAAGAGAGATTCAGGTGGCAAGGTAGTTCTGTAGTAGTATAAGTAGGTCTAGTTTCTTGCAATAGTGTGTAATAGGTAGTGCAGACCATTAGGAAGACCAATAGCCAGTTCCCTTGATAGAGTTAGTTGATTCACTACACAAACCAATACCAATAAATGTGCATTAGGGATTAGTTTGGTTAATTACAACTTAAACAGATAAACAAGGATAATTTATCTTTGGTGTGTGGCTTTTTCAGCCAATTTGTATAAATGTGAACTGAATACATAGTTAAGTTCTTTTGTAGAACAATTATCCTTTCAGGCAATAGTTGTCTCCTTGTTCAATAATATAATGATGGAAGTTGTAAGCCAAATGTCTGTCTCCTTGCAAATGACTGTGTCCTCTGTTAATGAGCATGGAAATGTCACCTTAAATTGCCCTAACATTCTTAATACAAAGAAAAGAAGGCATGGAAAGCATCTAAAGTTCAAAATCTATTCTGGTTGTTTAGCTTCTGCTAGTATGCTCTAAACTGGCCTTTATCATGATACCCAATTGTAAGTGGGAAAAGTAAATTTTTAAGCTGAATCTGAATTTTACATTTGTCATTTAGAACAAGGAGTGCAGGAGAGTGTGAGTGTTTGTCATTTATTTAAAAACCCTGATGGATGAGATTCAGTTTCCTGTATTGGTTGTGGAAAATGATCACAGTGTATCCCTGGAATTCCAATTGTGAATCTCCAGTGCCACCTGGTAACTTGCAGTTGGTTAAAGGTTGAGATTTTTCTGGAATTAAATGGTTAGGCAAAGCAATATGTTTGAATGGCTGAGAACCTCAATAGTCCTGAAGACATTCCCCTGAAGGTGACAGAATGCTCTTTTCACTCTCCTATCATTCATATGAGAGAATGTGAACCACATCCAAGGAAGATGAAGTTGCATTTGAAAGTTATAGGAGTAATGTGTAGAAACTTATTGCAGTCATGAGGAGAAATGGCTTTGTTTGGCAGTCCTTCAGCAGCAGGACTTTAGGATTGATCAAGACTTGATTGCAAGCAGTAAGGAAAATACTCCAAAGGACTCTAAATACTCTAAATCTTTGGCTTAAAAATTGGGGCTTATTTTCATTATATTTCCGTGTTGCTGCTAATAATTAGAATTGAATGGTAGTTGAAAATTTGCAAATAAATTTGCTGTTTAGTTGCTCTTTTCCTAGAAATATTTTTCAAAAAATTATCAGGAGTCAAATTTAAAGACACTTGAAACATTTCAAGTTACTTAAAAAATCCTGTCTTGGAACTAAATGCTGAAGTAATTTTGAGTTCTCTTTGCTGTCAGGATGTCTAAATCCCTTTTGATGTTCCTGGGGTTTATAGAATTATGTGGGCACAGGAAACCAATATTCCCTAGTCTAGTGTTTTAATGAATGATGGAGAAGAGAGTCTACCTGCAGTCGACAGCAGGTGAAGACAAAGATATTTAATAGCAAAAACCTAGCATTACCTTGAAAGTCATAGAAGTGGAAGACTGTGGTTACACATTGAGGACAAAGAAAGGTTTGGTATTCATTTGAGAATTGTAGTGATTTGTACCAGTCCAAAACGATGTGACAACAAGTTAAGCATGCTGTGTAGTTAGTGGCTTGGTCTATTAAAAGCCCCTTTTTAGAAGGGAATTCCTTCTTTGAAATGGTTTGTTTTGTTAAGACTTATTAGATCTTTTGAATGTATCTCTAGCAGATTGTGCATCCTTTTCATTATCATGACAATCTAGGATTATGATCCATAGGACAATATCAAGAAAGTTTGGGGTATAGACAATACTCACTGTGTGCAAGTCAAAATGTTACCTGTTAGCTATACGTAACTGATAAGCACTCACAGTTGTTTTTCTTTAGGATGAATAGTCTCATTTAATACCTGCCTAACTGGTAACTTAGGAAATGTTAAGGTGAAGGACTCTTCATAAATTTCATTTGTTCATCTTTCTGGTCTCCAAGTGATTTTCAGGGTTTTAATTCTCTCAGGAGTTGCTAGAGTACCTCCCCTTGGTGATTGTGTCAGAGAAGTAAGAATTATATTCTGCTAAAGCAGGAAGGCTCCTGTTGCTGCCCCCAAATGCTTCTTATGTACTTAATTTCTAGAACTATCAGGGAGAGAGGCATAGCATTTCTCTCCTCTTAAATTGGTACAGAATGTAAAAGAACCTTACAACCCACTAACCATTTTTGGTGAATGGGACAGTTTGTTTTGATTTATTTTGCTTCACTGTATATGTAAAATAGTAGATTATCCTATAGTGATCCTTAAAATCTAATGGAAAGATAAATCTGCATATTCTAGTGAAAAAAGTCTTTCTATTTCATTGATTTACTTGTGAAACGTTTTTCGAGCTGCTGTTAAGGTTTGAAATGATTAACCTTCAGTAGTTTGGTAATTAGGCAGATTGTTTTGGAATAGGCTCAATCCCATTTTACTGCTACTGAGTCTATCATACTTTTTTTAGAAGAGTTTTTCACCACGGTTTTATGTGCTTTCTCTTAAAAAAATGACAATAGCTAACAAGCATGAAACATAATTTGTTTCACTGGAAAAAAATCTTTAGTTCCAAAGGCTACACATACGAGTTTGAGATTTTAATGCTTAGAAGTCTTGGACTTCCATTCTGCATGTTACAAAAAGAATGTTTTACAGTTAGATGGATTTTACAAATGCATCAAATGCACAAATGCAGGTAATTATTTGGCTTTCTCAGCTAACTTACTTTTAAAGCAATAGTTGTTGTAATACAGTTTTTATTAAATATCCTTTGGATCCTTAAGTTCATAATTAATATAATCAGATATCAGTGATTTCTGTCTGATGTAACAATATAAATGAGGACACTGACACTTGCTGCGATATCACATATAAAATAGACATTGTCAGTAGAGGTAAAAACAAAGTTGCAGAGATTGGCCATAGGAAAGGAACATACAGATAAAATATTCTGTAATTTGGGTATGTGTTAGAATCCAGCTGATGTTAAGTGTGGTTTCATTTAATCTTGTAATGGGAAGAAGTTCAGAAAACTTATTGTTTGGAAATCAACTTAAAGTAGCTCCATTCATGTCTTCCAGCCTTGCATATCCTGATTTCAGACTGCTGACAGCATTCATAGCGTCCCTACCAGTCAGCTTCAGACTTTAAAAGAAAATTATTTGGAAAGAAAAGTTATCAATTTTTTTGGCATGACTATAGTTTTATTTTTTGGCATGACTATTTGATTTTATTTTTTTAAATTTGGTCTGAGTTGCAGCTTAGGTTGTAAAATAGCAGTGGAATTTTAAGGAATTTGTTAACTTCCTCCTTATAAAATAGCCTTTGCAACAAAAAATTCATTGCTTTGTCCTTTGAGGGCTTTTTTGTTGCTAAGGCTATCTATCTAATGGCTGTTTGGGGACCCATGTGGTAAGAATTAGACTTCTCAGTCCTTTCAAGGCCCAAAAGTGGCAAGTGAAACCAGCAATTGCCATGCCATCAGCCTGCTTCGAGAGCTCAGCTTTTATCACACATAATCTGAAAGATCTCAAACTCTAGCCTAAGCTCCATGTCTCTTTGGGTTTTCAGTGTTTCCTACTTTCTGCGATGTGCTGTCATATGTATTAGATTTCACTTGCCACTTCCAGATTCGAGAATTCAACAGCATACAGAAATTAATAATTTTAAATATTTTTAAATGGTTTTTATTTTTTTTCGTTTAAGCAATTTGAGTAATTACAGTAATTCATATTTGTTGTTTGATATTATGAGTTTGGTTAACTCTGTAATACTTCCTTTTGGGGCTATTTTCTAAGTGAATGAGTCATTCACTTTTCATAAACCATTGTTTATAAACTTATGGTTAGTCCAAGCCAGAATGTGCTTTGCAGCTGACCAGTTTCAATAGACACAGAATTCTTTTTGTACAACTTTTTGTGTGAACACAGATTTATTCAAATAAACAAAATTGAAAAGCAAAAAAATAATGCAAATATTTTCCTAAAATTTAATTCAGGTTTTCTCAGTAGCCTTTGCAAATATTTTTCGAATTTTTTTTCCCCAGGTTTATCTTACTGTGTTGTAGACATAAGTTCTAAAGATACTTGAAATACTTAGATATTAGAAATACATGTAAACTATTGCATGCAAGGAACTTGAACAATATGGTCCAGCACACAGCAGTTCTTTTCTGCTGAGTGATGCTTTTTATGCCACTTAGAAAAGTCTATTAATTCCTAAGAGCTCAATTGTGTCTGGATAGGCATAGATTATAGAATAGGGTTGTGATGAGCTTCATTTTCTAAGATAACCACATGGACTTAGAATGCCTCTGGAGCTTAGACTTCTACAAAGTCACAAAAAACTTATCACTCTAAGATAACCACATTGACCTAGAATGCCTCTGGCAGTGGAAATGGTGGATTTTAGGACAGGAACTTTAATATAGGGTTCTCAAACCTCATTTAGGATATGAAAAGCAAAAATCATCACAGCCCAATCATCACTTTTCCAATCAATAAGTTTCTGACTGCTGCTTCCTCTCTGCCTGTTGACAGAGATCTAGTCACAGTCATGTTAGGTTTTCATTAGTTTGCTTCTAGTCTGAGAAATAAAACTTAAATTTTATTAAACCAAATCACACCATAATAAAGAAGCTACAGTTTAAGCCATCAGATCATGGTGTTTCATTGACAAGATTTGAAACATATTGTACAGACAAGTCATCTAGACTGTTCATTATACACACCAAATTATTGCTCGTTCACTTTGAAACAACACATCTATGGCCTTGACATTTCATCAGAGCAAAAATGGCATTTATTCAATTTCACATGCAGTAAGTCCCAATTAAAATTAGTTTTCTTAAGGCCAGTAAAATGCAAAACAGTTGTTATTTTTATACAGATTTCTCTTGTATGACTTTAGGTGCCTGTGATTTCCCTGGAAAACTTGTCTAGGGGCTTTAACCATAGTGTGGTTAAAAAAAAAAAAAAAAATTCTTTCTCTCTGTTACTCTGTCTCGTATATTTCATACACATCTATTTTGTCTGTCTGTCTATATATATCCATAGAAGATAAACCACAAGCAGTATTTTGTTTAAAAATAAAGAACAATTTCTATGCATACATATATTTATACTACTTAATACCAGTATTAGTTTCTATTGAAATTGTACTTAGAGTATGTATATATAAGAGTTAAAGTAAGTTATATATGCAGAGCTAGCACTGATTAGAATTCTTCCATACAGATTGTACAGCATGTGACCTCTGTGCTGTCACTAGTGGCTTTTCTTATCTTTACCAAGTGCACCTAAACATAGTCAAATCATTATTAGTTCTCATTAAATTGAAGGATTTAATGAACTCAAGTAAGTACTCTGAATATTCCCTGGTAGAAATTAAAGTTTATCTAGTGTTTGGACTCTAGTTTAACTTGTTCAATAGAGATGTAGATTATAGATTGTTGATATTTACATCCTTGGCCATTGTTCTGCATCTCACTGGAGAAAACTAGGCTGAATACATGCTTAACATGTTAGAAATTCCATTAAGCAAATGATTCTGAATAAATGTTTTGCCTCACTATACTGTGCAAAACAATTTTTCTCCAATTAATTTACGATTGATTACTCTATATTTTGCCCAAAGGGAATGCCAAAAAAAGTCTGCTTCTGTGTTCCCTGCTATTCTGTTTCTGTAGTTTGATTAAAACTAAGCATCAAAAGAATAATTTATTTTATGTATGACTAAAGGTAAATTATTTTTAATTGTTAAAATCACTTAGTTGTATATGTTTGTTTGTGTGTGTGTGTGTGTGTGTGTTCTGGACTAGCATAGCGTTGCACCTGAAAAAAATTGGCTTATTTTTATATATCTGTAATAGTTTCATGAAGTAGATATGGTTCCAGAGGGAAGCATGTGCTTACAGCATTTACACTGCCCAATATGAATAGGTGTATGTGGTAAATATGAGATTAATTACTTTTAGTCACAGACATCTCATAGGCCTCCAGTAATATCTGAGGCACTTTTAATTTGAATTCTTCCCGAATTCTGAATACAGAATTAATCTCTAATAGTTTACCTTTCCAATCCAAGACATTCCTATGCTACTAGACCTGTCAAAACTTCTGACCTAATTGAGTTCTACAAGTGCTGCTGTTTTTCTTCTCTATCTAATACTCCAATTTGCAGTTTTAGCCAAATGCCACTCTTCCTAAGCTTTACAAAATCTCCATCTCTGATAACTGTAGAAAAAAATGTATCTGGGCTTCTTTTTTTCTTCTATTGAGCTGTTCCTTAGCTTTTGTATTCTTTCCTAAAGTGCATGATGACATAGAAGAAATCAGCAGAGACAAGTAAAATAGTCAGAGCAGCATTTAGTGGATAGAGCTTGTGAAAATAGCTTGTGGGAAGAGTTTTTAAATTTACAAGGCTATATAAATCCAAAGGCTTTTTAATTTTGATTATTCTGTTTCAAGTACAAATTTAGAAATATGTTTATTATGTGAATTGGCACAATCATGTATTTGGAATGAGGAATCGGGATTTAACAGTCTTTTCCTTTGTGCTATCAAAAAACATTTTTTTCGTTAAAAAAAAATCAAACATTGGGAGATGGGAAAAAAGCTTAAAATTCCTAGCTTGACCTACAAACTATAAATTATGAGTCCTGGCTTGATTCCTGTGCTGGTTGCTTGGAGAAAATTCTGTTTCCAGGATCTGGACTGCAGATCTCAGGTGGACAGAGTCCTCTTTCCAGACTTGAAAATGCAAAAGAATGACAGATTTTTCCTTAAAGTGTGTTCCTTAATAGCTAACTTCAGTTAGCTCCCTTTTTAGCATGCTGTTTGTTTCGTACTACTGTTGCAAGGAATCTCTTCATAACCTATATAAGGCCTAGACTTTGAACAAATAGTTCACTTTATTTGGAGAGGGAGGGCAGACAGTGAATGATTAATTGTGAAATGCTTT
Source organism: Florisuga fusca (assembly GCA_038090715.1). NCBI lineage: Eukaryota > Metazoa > Chordata > Aves > Apodiformes > Trochilidae > Florisuga > Florisuga fusca. The sequence goes on from JAAWXA010000009.1 coordinate 25,152,815, forward strand.
AATTCCTACTTTGATCTAAACCTTAACCTTTGATGGATTATGGGAATTGGAGATCTACCTTATGAATATGCTTTGAAAGATGATATCTTCTATGTCATTAAAGATGTGTTGAAAGTTTTACCTGTTTGGTATAGAAGTCTACAGGAACTCTAATAAAAAGTGAAGGCCGAAAGCAACTGACAGGTTGGAGGGAGTATATGTTTTTCTCCATACAACTCTCAGTCTTTGTTTTTTATTTACATATAAAGCAATAAAGAAAATGAGATTGCAAAAAGGCACATACAAAATATGTACAAATGCTCTTTCTTTAATGTGCCTTCTTGAAACTGTGAAAATACGTGTACATGTGACAGTTCACAATTCTCTGTGGTGCTAAGAGATCCTAAAAAAAGTGCTCACTATTATTCTGTTATAGGCAGCTTTGTATCTCAGAAATAAACTGAGTAACATGTGGCAGTTGCTAGGGTAACAATTTTTTGCATTTTGCAGGAAAAGTCCAAGAATAAAACATATGTAAATTGGTAATGTGGAAAGCAGTATCATATACAGTCTCATATTCTTTGTTTTCATGGTTTTACTCTATAGTATTTACATAACAATGAATTAGATCTGTTTCAGCTTTTATATTGAATGTTGCCATACACTTGTATTTTTCATGGCTCAGGAAGTAATTTAAGCATTCAGCTGCTAAGCTTAAACTGTTTTGTTTTTTTTTTTCCTGTCGATATTTACTGTCACTAACATATAGCTGTGGTTGTTGCAACTACTGATCATGTTCACTGTGTGTGATTATCAGGTCATGTAAGCAGAAACAAATTTAAAAGTCATCATGTGCACTTAAATGTGGCTTCCTGTAGCTAGTCAAATTCCATTAAGCATCTGTCCTGAATATGAGTGTCTGCAGGCATTTAGAAATACAAGATTTCATTGTTCACACAAGAGTCCAATTTAGGGCCTGAACAGGAGTTCTTATGTAGGGAAACTTTTTTGTGCTTGTTTCAGAAAATGTTTTGTAATGACTTCTGCAAAATGTTGTGTACTGACAAACATTCTTGTTATAAAAAGAAATAATTTTATAAGGTATCATTAACATTTTGATTTGAATTACATTCAAGTACTTAACTCCAGAAAACGGCAAAAAGCAGACTTTGACAGGCAAATGCAAATATCATAGCTAAGCAATAGTCTATAATAATCTGTTGATACTTTGGGTAAATGCTTGGTACTTCTAAAACTTCTTTTTACTTCATAATTTTCAAGCATTAGAGTATGCTTGTGTTGGAATATTGACTTAGAGTGTATAATATCAGTGATTAATATCGGTGATATAATTTATATTTTTCAAAAATATATTTCTTGAAAAGACATTATCAAGTTACAGCTTTAATTCAGAAAAAACAACAGACATTTTAATGAACAGAAACATTAACGTTTACAAATATGTAAAGGGAGAGAGCCAGGAGCATGGTGCCAAGCTCTTCTAAATTATGCCCAATGATAGGACAAGAGGCAATGGACATCACCTTGAGAACAGTAGGCTCCATATTAACACAAGGAAAAATTTTTTTTCTGTGAGGGTGACAGAGCTCTGGAACAGGCTGCCCAGGCAGGTTGTGGAGTCTCCTTCCCTAGAGGCATTCAAAACTCACCTGGATGCATTCCTATGTGACCTTCTGTAGGTGACCCTGCTCTGGCACGGGGTTGGACTGTATGATCTTTCAAGGTCCCTTCCAACCCCTAACTTTCTGTGATTCTGTGATTTTGTGAAATGCAAACTGCCTGCACAAGATGGTTTCCAATATGAGAAATACTTTAAAAGCTTTCCAACCCTCCATCTAAACTTAGTAGTAAGTAAATCACATGACAATGATTTTAGGTACATTCAGAATTTAGAACTGTAAAGGTTCTTCTATGTTATGCATTAATAATATAGGAACAAGGGCTGGAATTTAGTGTTGCAGCTTATTTCTGCCTTGATTTACATCACCATGGCTTCAGTGAAGTCACATATAGTGTTATAGCATGGGTCTTGTTTGTCATCCTTATCACACTGGTGTCTTTTCTCAAAGCTTAGAACTAAAAGAGTACTCATTTAATCATCTATATAAGGTTACTCTAAATTTTAGGCCACTCTAATTGACTTGATCATGTTTAAGTTACTTTGATGGAAGTAATTACTGAATGAATCTTGATATTGGAGATAACCATGAGAAACTCAACACAAAGAAAAGCTCCAAACTGGCAAGATTCCTCAGCAGAATCACTCCTCATGAAATTTGTTGCAGGTTTATATCACGTAAAAGTTAAACTGTTTAAATATATTCACTGCACAAAGTGTAGAACCTAATACAAAGTGGTAATTACATTAATTCTAGTTTGCAATTGCTAATGCTGTACTTTCAAGACTGTATATAAAACTGTAGTATATTCAGTCCTAGATCTGTGGAATACACTGAACACCTGGCTGAGCAGAAATACACAGATTACAAATTAAGATGGTAATGTTTCAGGGAATTGTTCTTCTCCCCTACTAGAAAATAGTTGTTTTCTGTTATCAGAATAAATACAGTGTGTTATTTTAAAAAAAATGTAAACAAGATAGGAGGGCATTTAGACAATTTTCAGCATCCTGCTGGGATGTGGTCAAATTACTTTCCTCTTGGTAGGTAACAATAAAGCAAATATTGTCTCAGAGCTAAATGGAGTTTTACTTCCTTTATAGATGTTAGCAGACTATCAGAGTGCCTGCCTTAAAATTTTCATCTGCTTACCACTGACTCAGAGAGCAAACTTAAGACAGAATGGACAGTAGCTTTCATCTCTGGTAACGTTTTAGTTGCTCTCATCTTTGTAGTCATACTAAAACATTTAAGCAGGCTCTGATGACAGTGGTGCTCTATAGATGGTTGCCTAAGACAGTGATGGCAAAGAAGTGACCCCCCAGCTGAGAGGATCAAAGTGTCATGGGATAGTCAAGTTGGAAGAGACCTCAGGAAATCTCTAGTCTAAACTCCTGCCCAAAGCAAATTCAGCTGTTACGTCAGACCAGCTTATGGAAGGGAAATTTGAATTCTGGAGTTTCTTCCTCATTGCTATGTAGGATTCATGAATCTTGTCCTCTGACCTTCCCATTTCACATAGATCATGGTTGATTTTGGTCCATGTAGATTTGATACTGTACTGTAGTAATACCTAACTTAAATCTAGCCTCTTTCATCTTAAAACTGCTCTTGCCTTGTCCTCTCACTATCTTTCTTTGTAAAATGTCCTTCCCCAGCTTTTCTGTAGGACCCTTCAGGTACTACAGGCTGCTGGGATGCTATAGGGCTGCTATAATTTCCCAGAGCCTTATCTTCTCCAGGCTGAACAAACCCAACTTTCTCAGCCTGTCTCCATAGGAGAGGTGCTCCAGCCCTCTGATCATCTTTGTGGGCCTCATCTGGACTTGCTTCAATAGCTCCATGTCCTTCTTATGTTGGGGACCTGAGAAGTCACCACAATACTCCAGGTGGGGTCTCACAGGAGTGAAATAGAGGGGACAATTACCTTGTATCAATTTGTCTTAATTTTTTTTAGTGTTTTTTATGTCTCTGTGCTGTTATTGATATGACATGCCAACAGAAAATATTGTTTGAAGTACTGGTATATAGAACAAGTTTAAAACAAAGTAGACATAAGAGACTTAATCCACATTCACTAGAGGTAAGTGAAATGATTTTTGTTGCTTTCTGTGAACTTCTGGTAGACCTGAGGGACTGTGAGAACAGCGATGAAGACTAATACTTGAAAACTAGAAAGTTTATGCATTTTCCCACCCTTGAAAGAGGAAAAAACGGTATTTTAGTTTGGAACAGAAGGCCAACACCTGTGTTGTCATAGCTCCAAGTATACCAACTCCAAATGTGTGGGTCTCTTACTTTACTTCAGAGATGCTGATCAAGGGCCCCAAATGTACTTGAGAGTTTAGACAACAAATGTGTGATTTCACATTTCAGCAAGTAAATGTTTGAAATCCCATGTAATTTTGCTTCTCTGTTCTAGTTTTAGTTTTTTTTGTAAATGACAGCCACTGAAGGCAATATTTACACCTGTAAAAAAGGCACCTTGATCTTGGTTGCATTGAGAAGCCTCTGAAGGCAGTGGGAGCACTGGCAATCAGCAACTTTAAAATTTAAATAAATATTGCTTTCCTTCACAGAAAAATGCTTACTACACACAAGTGAAATACAAATTGGAGGGAAAGTTAGAGAGGACCCTGTGTTTCCATTTGTAGACACCATTTTAATGTCTATGAGTTATATTTCAAGTTGAGGTACACGTTAAATTATGAAGAGCTTTTCTTCTCTGCACCAGAACTGGTGATATGATACTCAGTCTTTCTGACTACTACTGCTTCCTCACACAGACAAATATGAATGCACAGCAGATGCCAAATATTTGGTATAATTCTGCTTAACTCAACACATTTGACCAGAAGTTGAAAACTCAGTTTGTTTCCAGGCTCTCTCATAGTGTACCACTTGAAAAACTACCTAGCCAACTTTTCTAGGCATTAGGGACTGTGATTTCAAGATTTTTGTAACTTGTAGGTAGATTTCCATTTACTTGATACTTTTTTCAGAAATTTTTGTGTCTCCATCTAGATGTTTTAGGTAATGAGGTTGTACCATAACTTGTTAATAATTAGGGTTAGTCTAAAAAAGAAGAAAAGTTTTAAATAAGTTATTTTGTCTTTTACTTCGCTGCATGAGTGGAATGAAGCAGTATGATAAATGTTGTACTTTTAGATAGAAAATGGTGAAAACACCAAAAGCAAAGGAAAAAAGCATTTACGAATCCCTTCTGCATCTGTTGACATCAATGGGAATTTTGCCATTTGCCACAAATGGAAGATGGCAATTCTGAGAACCATCTGTGAAAGGTTTCTGGGTTGTTCCATCTAGTATGGAAATTTTAATGGCAATAGTTTCATTTGTTTGTTTTTAGCAGATAGCTGTCTTATAATTACTTTTAACACAGAACTCCATTGAAACAGTGTTAATGGGAAAGCAGAAACAAACACAGACAAAAATCAAGAATGAATAAAAGATAACGATTTCAGGTGGGGATCCCACAATGGCTTTGACCTAGCTTGGTTAAAATTACTCCCTACACTAATATCTAAAAGGATTGCTTCCTGTCACAGTGATTATGGGGTTTGTATAATGTGTGTCCAAATGTGCAAATTGCTCTTGGGTCTCTGGAAGTGAAAAATGTAGGACTATTTCTGCGTACTTTCACAGATTCACTAGCTGTTCTTTCCACCCAGGAAAGACAGAATTCATGTGCTCAGCTGCTGCTCTTGGAAGGCAGACCACTTTTCATTTTGGTTGGGCTTTTTTTTTTTGAGTTTGGAGTCTAACCCTAGAGTAATATGCTGAATATCCCTTTTGTCTCTTATTGGACAATAAAAATTAAATGACTGAAAATGTGTTTATCTGACACAATATTGATGACTGGATAATCTATATCAAAGCAACATTCAGAAGAATATTTTACCTGAATTATACATGCTGGGTAAAATTGCTATTCAAAGAACATTTCTAGCTTTACAGATCATTATATTTGCAATTACCTCATTTTGTCTTCACTCACTTCATAAGGACACCTCTACAAATTGGTATAATGGTCATTAATCATTCCATTTCTCTGAAGTGCTAGAGAGTTTTAGCCTTCTATTTGGGCTTATCAGCAAGTAACTGGCCAAACAAATTAAAATTAAGTAAGTAGTGAAATTGCTGTATTCTGGAAGTGTCATGAAATAGGAATATTTGCTGTACAGTCTCAGCTGTCTTGTTTCAGAGTTAACATGGTGCATCTTGTGTAAAAAAAATATATATACATTTTTGAAAAGGTATAATACAATTACTATATATAAGATAAACTTGCAGTGTTATGCTTAAAGGACAACCTTAACTCTGTGTTATAAACTGATGTTAAATGAGAGTTGTGCTGATAATGCCCGTCAATCTGCACTGCTAATGAAGCACTGCTTGACTGGAACTGTAATTTATTTTTCATACTAAAAGGCTTTTTTTATATGTTTAGAATTTGATAATAGAAAATACTGTACTTTATAAGCTGATTGGGTTGTTTCTGAAACATACTTTCTCAGTGAGGAGGGTGGAAGAATTTTTAAAGCACTGCCTGATTTCCACATGGGACACATGAAAAAAAGAAGCTTGGAGTTCTGCAGGGGGTTTGGAGCTGTTGTTGCACAGGCAAGAAGTTTTTCTGGAAGGCTTAGCCTCCTCTTGAGTCTTTGCTGGACCTGGCTCTCCAGCCTTTCTGCTCCTTCTGTGGCCTGCAGTATAGAGCCAGCTGATATGGGGAATTCAGCAGGTAATTCCAAACTTTGGTGGAAACACTGTGAATTAGCTCACTGTTAAGTGTCATCTGCAAAAATTGCTGATGCTTGATATGACCTCTAGAGAAAGCTTTCCAGAGAGGAGAGGAGGTTCAGGGACTTGCAGGAACTTGGCAACAGGAATGAGCTTGGGGTGAGGAAATGAATGTCTCTAGTCCCTCAATTTACAGCTACCATGACACTTGATAACATCTTTGTGAAAAGTCTCTGTTTCTGCATAAAAATTATTCCTGCCACTATGAACAATATTATTAGGACTTTTGGTACAGAATAAATCACGTAAATGTAACATGTATATAGTTCTGTTTTCAGCAAAGATGTGCCACTATTGTAAAGCAGGAGACATTTATTTTTAGCCTTATTCAGAGAACAAGTTAAACACTTGCATTTAAGTGTCTCCCAAGTCAGGGATGGATTTTTTTGTACTGTCTCAAATAAGGATGACTTTTTGTTTTTGCACCGTGGTGACAATGCTAACCAACCTGATTATCAGCCCTGTTTTCCTCTAACCATTCAAGACCACACTAGAAGAGCCCTAGTAATGTCTGGCAGTCACACTGCCTTGGTAAAGACTATTAGGATAGTTATCTTCTCTCATCCAGGAAGATGGCTATTCTGCAGTGATTTAAAAAATGTCACAGTACACAACTTAGCTCCTCCTTGTGTGTTCTATCACCTAATGTTTATTTTGGTTCATTATTCTGTAATTTATTCAACAGTCAATTTCTGAAATTGTCTAATCCCTAGACAGAGAATTGTAGAAACATTTTTTTTTTCATACAGCTAAACTTAGTATCTTTTACCTTTCTTATACCAAATGATTTAGAGACTACAGTATTTTCTGGCAGAGAAGTTGTTATTTGCATGACAAGAACCCTCTAGTAAAATACTCTTGGGGTAATACTAATAATCAGTAGGTATTTTGAAAAAATGTTCCCTGTAGCGTTTTATTCAGCTTTGCAGTGTTTACCTCTAAATACAGATGCTTATGCAGGAGAGGGAACTGATAAATGATTTCTTTTGTGCCAATGTTGTCAAAAAGCATTTCCCAATTTGACTGAGATTGTGGGAGCGAGACCAAAAAAGAGGCAAAAATTCTATTCTTCCCTAATTCAGAGGTCAGTAGAGCTAAGCTAGCATTAAATTTGGGGCAGATATGTTAATGATTTCCATAAATACAGTAATGCAGTAGAAATAACGGAAATACAGAGATCTTATTTCTTATTTCCTTTGAATTAGCGTTACTGCTTCTGGCCAGTTAGAGCAAACAGGCATGCTGATAAGAGAGTGAGTTTTATTGAGATAAATCTTCTGTGAAGAAGTATTATGAAATGAAGACTAGTTGTTTCAGAGATACTTTCTATACATTTGTGTTTATTAGGTTAAATTTTCCTTTAATTTTCTTTTCATTTCTTTGTGCTTTTCAGTAAGCCAGGTATGAGAGCGTATCTGTAGCTTGTGCTTCCAAGAAGCTTGTAAAATAAAGCTACAAAATAATAAAATAGAAGTCAATTTGTATGATAAATACAATCTTATTTGTCAAATTACATTTCTTTTGCTTCATAAGACCAGAACATGTCTTCACATACTGAGACAAGATGAGGTGAATGTGTTGACTTTTAAATTTTTTAAAAATATCCTTGCTGTTCTTTCTATTATGGTTGATTTATCATATAGCACCATCTTCCATGTATATAAAAAAAGCAAATCCTGTCAGGTGATTGTAATTGGCTCAAGTAAAATCACAGAAGCAATTTGAATTTCACAATGCTCTTTCTTACCACTTAGCACACAAAGAACCCAAAGTGGAATAATGTGATTGACATCCACATTGGATATTTCTCTGACACAGATGAGCATAACTTCATGTGCTGTTCTAATAAAATATGATTGGTTCAGGTCAGCTGAGGATATAAATTTTTTGTGGAAACATTGATGATGTAATTTATAATTTTTGTATATAACCCTGAAGATTATGCTGTTTGTTTAAATAACCTTTTTATCATCAAAGATATTAAGAAAAGTTCTTTATAAATGACAATGTCATTTTTCAATAACGGCATTAAACAGGTTTTGGTCTGATAAGTTGAATAAGTAAAAGGCAAAATAATTAATTTTTATAGTTACATTACCGTTATAGTGAGAAATATTGTTTTTTTCCTTAATACTAATGTGTTTAATGACCATTCTAATGACATCTGTCACTACTGTTTCTTCTCAAATTCTACTGGCATTTTCCCTTCAGAAAAGTAAAGGATTTTCAATGATTATTGTAATGTTAGAACGAGAATTAATATTCTTATTGATGTAGCATGAGGGCTTGAAGACTTACTCTGTTAAAAAAAAAATTAAAAAAAAAGTGATTTATCAGCTGTCCAATTCATGGCCTTCAGAAAATTGTTCCTTGAGCACCATGTATGAAATTAGGTTTTCATTGTCATTTTTTGCTAGTTGATTTTAAGTAGATTTTGTGGAATTTAAAGTGGAAGGGTTTACTGGTATAGTTTCTGGCAATGTCTCTCTCAAGAGTTTTCTTTTCCTACAACTTTTAATAGTACTCTTTGAAGGATGGATATTTGACTTTACTAAAACATTGCTATAGCATAACTCACCAAACTCTTAAAAACTAAAAAGCTTTATTTTGTTTCTCTGTGGTGACTTTTCTCTCAGAAGTAAAATAGAGCTTGTCTTCAAACATTTTTTGTTTTCTACTACTTATCTTTTTCTATTGCTTTAGGTGCCCTAAAGTTTGGTTGCTGAACACCAGCCATATAAAGTCAGAGTGCTTGTCACCAAGCAGGATAGCTTTTGTTTTTGTGGTTTTTTTTTTGTAGAATCATTATTGATATCATAAAGTTTAGGTGTAAGAGTCAAAGGAAGTGGTTCCAATGCTGCTAAATGGTTTGCTCTCACTTGCAAACACTTAATTTTGTCCTCTAGTGTCAAGGAAGAAGTTATCACAAGTGATTTGCAGGTCATGAGTATTTTCATAAGCTGCTCGTTCTTGATCAGTTATCAAAGATTCGACATGATATTTTTGGTCTGCATTACAGGTAGTAATGTTGCCTAGTTGACATGGTCTAATTCTGGTGCAAAAGAGGAATACTCACCTACTTCCGGGCACTCAAACAGGCTTCTTGTGATGTCATGCTCAGACCCACCACCCTCAAAGGCGGTGCTTTGGGTTGCCATAACAACATCAGCCAGTCATTGTCTGACACTACAACATCATTGCAGGAGCTTTAAGAGAGTATCAACCAAAATATAGTCACCATACCTTCTGAGTGGTTTGCTGGCTAAGAATGTCTATCCTGTGTACTCAAACCATACATCTAGAGCATATTCTGTCCAGACATGTGATTGGAAGGACCACATTTTTCTGACACACTTTGGCATATCCATATAAAAATTTAAGTATCACATTAGAGTATATGTGGCAAAATCCATTATGTATTAGTGTAAAGGTACTCGTATTAACTTATTTTTCCAGTGAAAATGAGCAAGGCTAATGATTCAGAAAAGCTGAGCATGTGCCATGGTGTATAATAGAAAAAGTTTCATCTGAGTAGTCCTTTGCATATAACATGAAGCGACCAGAATCAGGCTTTCTCCCCTTATTGTGTAGCACATTCTGTAAAAATCCAAAACAGTAGCTTGAAATTCTTGTTTAACAACTAAAATGCATGTTCAGTGTGGATGAAAACTGGTTATTTTCTTAATCAAAGAGGAGACTGTGGTTCACATAATAAAATAACCAGCTTGCTTTAACCAGATTTCATAGACCATCTGAAATAGAGGAAGCAAGCTTGCCAATAGCAGGAGCTAATGCTTCAATACCTTTCATTTTGTACTCTGAAAAGGAAACCTCTTCTTAAGCTCATTCATTTTCCAGAGGGAATATTGAATGCTGTGGCATATTGTCAGAGCTGCTTTATTGTCACCATTTACAAAGGTCACTTGAATTAATTAACTTCTTACCATACATATTGTTAAGCTACCCATTTCCTGACATTTATGGAAAAGTGGCAGGCTTGCAGCCATTGGCTATCTGTTGATGGCTGTTTCACAATGTTTGTCTCTCAAAACACTGTAACTCTACAATTACAAGCAAATAATTGCATTGCTGCAAAGGAACAGATTCTTTAGGTGCACAGGAGTGAGGGGGTGGGGGGAGAAAAAGGGGTAGGAGAAACAGTCTAAATGCTGAACTGTTTTTAACACAGACATAGTATTCTAAAAAGAAAACAAATACATGCAGGAAGATGTAGGTTATATTTTTCCATTTTGAAACATGCATTAGATAGCTGACCTCTCATGGTGTAGAGTAAAATCTCTCTCGGTCTTTCACAGATGCATGAATCACAGGTACATGCTGATGGACTTTACTGAATGTGTTTTCACCTGAAGGGATACTGAGGTACTCTTATACTGCATGAAAGAAATTGCATACAGGTGCACACTCACAGACACAGCAGGCAACAGCAGTGCTAGCATGGGATTTTATATAGATTAAATTGGTTAAGTAGAAAAATCACTGTCCTTTTTTCTAGCCCCCTGCATTTACTGCCCCCTTCATCCTCCTGTGTTGTCTTCTGTTCCTGGACAACAGTGCTGGGCAGAAACTCCAACTAGACATGTGAAAACAAAGACATGGAAAGCAAAAACAAACAGTTCTGAGCCTTCCTATGCTACAACAGGCAAAGCTTTTATAGTGATGGATTTGAGCAATCTCCTTACATGCAAATATACTTTAGAGGCACCCTGCTGCGATCCTGTTAATTACCAAAGAAGATTAGAACTCTTCTGCTTAACGCGATCATTTTTACCTAATGCATCCTTCCCAGATGCACCAGTAATCAGACATTCACACTGTCCCTCCTGACTGGAAAGAGGATGTTTTTAAGCGAAGTCATTTGCCACAGTCCTTAAGATGTAGCCTGGCAGAAATTCAATATCTGTTTGTGATATGCTCATTCAGCCTCGCTGCTCAGTGGTTTTTAGGTCCTGACATAAACAGCATTTCCCTTAATCCTAGCACCGGAGAAAAGAGAGGAGGCTGTCCTGTGTCTTGTTTTATTGGTTTCAAAACACAGAGCAACTGTGTAATTTGATTTTGCATCAGAAACATCAGGGGAAACGTTCTCCCTTTATAATTTTTTTATCCTTTGATGTTCTTCCAAGCTAACAAACGCACAAATCTAATACTCTTGCAAGCATATTTAGAGTATCTCTGGCACAAAAAAAGCTGCACAAAAAATGCATTTGCATTTCTGTTTTAACACCAGAAAGTAAAATGTGAAAATATGCTAATAAAACAACTTCACACAATGAAGAGGGGGGAAAGAGTTTACATGTTAAGATAAAAGCCAGGATAAAACTGAAAATAAAGAGCAACTTACCCTATAATAAGAGTAGTGTCAGAGCTGGAGGAGTTCTCGCATCTCGGTGATTTTGATCCCTTAGTTCAGGTAGCCACATACTTGTGTTAAAGCCAGAGCCTGAATAGATGTGTATATGTGTAAGAGTGCATGTGAATCCGTGTGCGTGCGTGTGCCTAACGGTCTATAATACAAAGATGTATCTATTGATATCCTACAACACGAGAGACTCTCTGTGCTGCCAGCTGAGATCCCTGACGTTTGCCAGAGCGCTGTTGCTGCCTGGCTGGCGGAGGCTCGCAATCCAGTGGAGAGGAGGCGGGGGGGAGAGAGGGAGAGATGCTCGCCTAGCTCTTCTTAATTCTCCTTGTTTCCATGGTGGTTAGAGGTGCATCTTTCACCCGCTCGGTTGTCACACTGACATGGTGCTGCTTGCTCAGTGGTCATTAATAACTGAGCCCCTTGCATTCCCCGGAGAGGAGCCAAAGCTCCGACCAGCCCTGATGCCGTGCAGGACGCGGAGCTGCTCCGGCCTGGTTGGCCGTGGGAAGCTGTCTGTTACGTGACAGTGCTGCTGCGGGTAGGGATGCACGGAACCAGCCTTTCCGCGCTTCCAGAGATCTCTTCCCATTTGGGGGAGTTACAGGGCATGTTATGTGTTTGTACAGAACAGCTCAGGAGGTTTAAATCTCTCTCTCTCCGTCTCTCTTCTCCCTTTCTCTCTCTCTCTCTCTTTTTTTTCTTCTTCTTTATATAAGGACTCTGTTCAGAACAAGTGATTAGAGATCACTAAAGTTCTGCAAAGGCTACTGTGGTTCAGAGGACACTGCATGTTGAAACCATTCAGGAAAAATGCACCTCATTCCCAGTTTTGGCTGTTGTTTTTGGTTTTGTTCTTTTTTGTTTTTTCTAAAGAAAGTAAAGGATTTTTCATACTCCTCCGGATTTTATAAATATTAAATTTTATTACATATGTTTATCAGGAGAAAGCAAAAATAGTAAAACTTCTTTCTGAGAAATAAAAATTCAGAACAAGCTGAGGAAGGGGTTGGTTAAATAAAGTCAGTTTCTTTCAATCTCTGTCTATTTGGCTCTCTCTTCTATGGCCGTCTGATTATATAAACAAAAGGCTGCAAAGGTTTTTCCATCTCTTGCTTTTTCATTTCTTTTTTCATTCTCCTTTGTGCCATACTCAGTTGAACAATTATGTTTTTCCTGTTTGTTCTGTGTCTGTGAACAAAGGCCATACAAACTAGGGCTTTGAAAACTGAAAAATAATTCTCAATTTAAAAAAAAAAATTATTTTCAATTTAAGGGAAGTACACACTGAAATATGTCGTCCCTTATCTTAGATACATAAAGCAGTAAATTAGATGAGATATTAGGAAAACTTGTTGGTTTTTGGTTTTTGTTTTCTAATCATACATACAGTCTTATATAAGGGAAATTACTTTGTACTAGATGATGAAAACCAGCTACATGCAGAGCTGGTTATCAACAGGTCTAAAGAAAGAAAATGCTGGATATCTTGCATGAGTTCAGTACTGCAGCCCTGACTGAGGCAGGTCACCCTCTAGTGGATTAATGTAAAATGTGGTTCTGCTCTCAGTCTTCTGCTTTGTTTGAAGAAAGGCTCTCACTCCTGCCTGATAAGAGAATGAAATTTTTCTGAAGATTAGCAAACAATGTAAATTAATATACTTTTTGCAACAGCAATAAAGCCAGAATTCTATTACAAAAAGGTTACCATTTTATGAATACTGTAGATCGTTTCGATTCACTTTGAGTCTGAGATTGTGAACTGTATTATTTTTGTTTTTAATCTATAAGAAAATAATTTTATGCCTCATAAAATAACTTATTATGTAAAAGTGAACTGAAGTAATACCAGCTTCTTGAATGAATTTCAGTTTGCTGTAATTGGTTAGGACAAATTTTGCAAAACCCGCTGGTACTTACACTGTTGTGGCTGTAATGTATTTTTTCCCCTTCTTCCTCAACTTTTTGAAAACTGCACATAAAATAAGTACAGGGAGCAACGTTTTCAATTTTTTAAAGATGTCTTCTGTTCATTTTTCATACAACTGAGTAGAACTTCCTCATACGTGAAATAATGGCATTGAAATGTCTGACTGCAAATACATGAAATAGTTTGGGGTGGGGGGAAGGCTAACTGGCCCTTCCATTTTCTCCCGTTCTGTTATTTATGGGCACTAATTATTTTTATAATATCAGTAGAATTGCTGTTGTTGAGCCTAGAGAAGAAAAGGCTACAGAGAAACCTTTGTAGCCTTTCAGTGCTTAAAGGGGCACTATAAGAAAGGTGAGGACAAACTTTTTAGCAAGGCCTGCACTAATAGGACAAGGGGATGGTTTTAAAATGGAATAGGGTAGATTTAGACTAAATATTAGGAAGAAATTTTTACAATGAGGGCATTGAAGTCTCATCTCTGCAAACATTCAAGATCATATTGGTGAGTCTCTGGGCAACCTGATCTGCTTGAAGATGACCCTGCTCACTGCAGGGTGCTGGACTAAATGATCAGTAAAGATCCCTTCCAACCTGGACCATTCCATGATTCTGTGTCACATTGCCTTTCTGTAACCTTCAGGACTCATTGATAAAACCTTCTGAGGTGGCTTCTGGACCCTTTGATAGTACTTAATGTTCACCACCATGAGCTGCAAATACAAACCATTGTAAACTTCCCAAAGTGAACCTATGAGACTTTCCTGCTGCACATCATAATGGTCCATGCCTGATGGGAAAGTGCTCAGGAAGTGTTAAGGCCACACAATAATAGCCAGAAAAATAAAACTTCTGCCATGCTAGCCCCCACTGGAAAAATAGAAATCCTTCCTGATCCTGGCCATCTGGTTAGTCACACCTGTTCCAAACAAGAGATGCAAACCTGTGCTACAGGGATGGAACAGTGGGTGGAGTAAGAGAGAAGAAAATATTAAAAAGTTTGGGGAAAAAAAATGGAAAATGTTCTGTGAAAGCCAATTAAATACTGCTCTTTCTTTAGTCTCAACCAGTGGAGAAACAGAGGATCTGGGGGAAAGGAAATAGGTTGGGACCATTACCCTACATTAAGCCTCTCTTGAATTTTGCCCCTGACCTCATGTACTCATGAGTTAACATGGGAATCAAGCAAAAACATTTTCCATTATTTGATGTATGAAATAAAGATTGTCGAAGTGCTTCATTTTGCTTGATTGGTATGGACTGTGTAATTAGAGGGCTAAATAATTAAATCAGCTGGAGTATACTTGCAGAAAGAAACTGAGTTCTTGTGATAGACTATATATGCAATTAAAGTACCTCCTTGATAGGCATACATTTACATATTAGTTTAAATGCTATTATATCATAATAAAATTCTGTTTAATAAAAATGTGAACTAATTGTATTTTAAATTTAGCTCATGCTAAAGAATAACATTTTTTTCAGACTATAAGCAGGAGAAAAATATCTTTTATAACCAATACAATTATGATGATTAATGTTCATTAAATTATTTTCCTGCTGATTTCACTGTGACACGTCGTGCTTTTAAAATAGGAACATGATCTTTTTCACCAGAATTATATGTACAGCTTACTAGGTTACAGGGTAGGAAAAAATATCTGAGATGGATAGAGAGATAATGAAAGTAAAGTAGGCTAACTCCAGGTATTTATTTCTTTTGAATGCATTTTATCTGTTTACTGAGTGCACTCAGTGAAAATAAGCTAAGTAATTGTTTGAAATGGAGAAGAAATACAATGCATGTGTTTCTTAATTATTAAAACATGGTGGTTCTGTGCCTTCATTTTTCTCAAAATTGAAAGTGGATTTCGAATCTTTTTCCTGTTTTCATTACATAGAAAGGCAGAACATCCCTGGGCTTTAATATCCTGTAGGCTCATTGTGGTTCAGGTAGTTAATGGTGAACATTTCTATTGTTTTTAGGCTCTGAGGACACAGCTCTGGCCAGAAAGCAGCAAGTATAGTCAAAAACTGAAATGAATACCACATACTTTCAGTAAGAAAACCATGAGTATTTGATGTAATTCTGAGATGACACACTTTAGATCAGAAATTGACAATTTAGAAATTCTTTCTGAATGCCTATCCCTACAGATTATGCCAAATTGTGAAAGAAAAGTAACTTTTAAATAACTTTATTGTTTGTGACTACATGCGCCCTAGCTTGGTTTCTGAGGCATCATAACTACGAGAAAGAGGGCTGACTGGAGTCTCTTCACACTTTCTCGTTGTAGCCCTTGGAATAAAAAAAAAAAAAAAAAAAAAGGGACTGGTGTTTGACAGATTAATTCTCACCAGTTCTGCAAAGCATAACCTTAGTGTTTCTTTTGTGTGAGGTGTGGAGAGATATTCTTTTCTGACTGAAGTTGTAGAATTTCTCAGGTTCAAGGAAATCCTTCTTGTGGCTTCATAAGTTATTAATTGACTTTTTAACTATTGACAGTTGTTAATGAGTGTTTTGACTGGAAGAGAGAAAGATCTGCCACAATTTTGTGTAGCCTGTTTCTGCCAGCATTTTCAGTGCAATATCTTCAGCCTGACAGTCTCATGCACATTTTTAAATAGTATGGCAGCTAACTATTGACATTTTCCTAAGGGTTATACTTCCATATAACAAGGAGTAACTTATTAATATGTATCCCTCTGAAATAGAGTAATTTTTAATATGATAAGCAAAAGCAACATTTCTAGATCTTTGAGTTCAAGTTCTTTAATACAGTTGTACTTCTTTTAACCTGCTACCAACTTTCTTTTGTCAAATCTCAGAGTTGAGAGTTGGTTTCAATAGGATAATGATAAAGCAGATGGCAACAAACTCAGGCTTCAAACTTGTGAAGAATTTCACATAAGGAAAAGTTCACAACTACACAAAGTCACAAAGTACCAGTAACTTCACTAAAAGCTATGTAGGTAGTAGGTGATATATGACTTAGTGAAATCAGAAAGCGATTAGTAAAAGGTATAGTACAGTATAGTACAGACACATTCAATCATGTACGATGGGGATTAATGAAAATAGTGGTGATTAGCTGATAATTATCTTAGTGATGAAAGGGATTTTGCATATTCCAGAAAATTCACCTTTTCACTTTGCAGCTGTGTTCTACAAAACAGAAAGGTGAGATCCCAGGCAAGAGCTATCGTCTCTCCCCTCATTAGAGGTCTCTGAGCCATAGTCAACCTTCTTCAGGAACGGCCTGAGATCTGAAAAGTCTTAATATAGTTTGTGTCTATTTGGTCTAACTCAGAGTGATATCAGAGTTGTTCTAATTTTCATCTCTGGCTGTACTTTAATAGGCAAAAATCTCTGGCATACCAGCACCTGCTGAAGGCTGGAAGTGAGTCACACATAGCAACCACAACTTCACTGTGCCACGTGGGGCACTTGATGAAGACAGAGTAGAGAAGAGCAAGTAGAGAATCCTAATGTGCAGCTGGATTAGGTAGACGATATACAGGATCTGTAAAGAGATTTTAAAGCTCAGTGTATGTATTCCATTTAAAAACTCAGCTCAATATTTTTATTTCTTACTTATGGTGACATCTGTTTTTGTAACCTGTGTTGATTGGATGCAATATTTGGGGATCTTTGGGATTTTGAATGGCAGGTCTTTAAGACTGAGTTGCCCCTGTTGATTTCATAACTTTTTTCCTTGTTGCTCATGGGACCTAGTATATGCATAGGGTATACCTTTTAGTGTCATGGCTTTTTGAGGAAAAAAATGGTGGCAGCAATAATTTGAATATAGGGCCTAGAATTTTCATTCTGATTGTGACTTGTAATTCTTAGAGGTGGTGGTGTATCTTGAACTTTCTCTCCTTAAAGAGAGCATTTGCTCCATTTTTCGCTCATACATGTCTTTTTTTCCTGTGGAGAATTGACTACTTTTTATCTGAAATGGGTTTACCGTTTTTCTGTCAACACTATGTGGTGTGACAAATAGTACATGATCAGTGAGAGGAAACCTCTTTCTCCCACTACTATTTTTTTTTAATTTAGACACTTTACCTGATAATGCCACTTTAATTTCTAACCACTTATGATGAAACTGAACAAACACTGATTTAATATAAAAAATGGCTGGACAACAACAGCAATTATAGGCTATTTGCCTTTTCATAACTTTGAACAAAAGCTATACTGATGATTTAAAAATCTGTAGAGTCAGTAAGCTAAATATTAGAACTAGAATGCCATTTTGCTTTTAGTTACTTTCTCTGAAACTAAGAGAAGTATTGTAGTAGCTTTCCTGTGTTGTCAATAGCATTCTCAAACTGTGGTCATAGGTAATTTTTATGAAGTTATCTTGGTGGTGATGGGAAACAGTATGAATACGTGCAGTATGTGTTCAGAATATGGTTACTTAATGATAGCCTAAATCAATTACGTTGCACTGCAATGGGTAACAAAATTATATTCTTAGTATTTTAGTTACAAAATTTCATTTTTTTCACCTTGCATATCTAAAAAATTTATTAAAAGGTCATTGGAACATATAGCATCCTTACTGATTAAAAAACCCAATTTAATTAGGAATGCAGTAAACGTTTCCCCTCTCTGTAATTTGACTGCCAAAAACTGTGGGTGAACATTAGGTATTTTTCTTTAATGTGAAGTTATCTTTACGTTAATAAGTTGGGGGTAGATAGAATCACGTACATAATGACTTAGTGGAGGAGGAGCTGTTTCAGAGGCTTTCACATAGTTCCCATTACTAAGGAAACCACTTATTTTGTCTGTGCATGTTTTGAATAGATCTCTCATTTGAAGTCTAGTGCTCAGACACTGAGGATTGCATTACAGCACTAAGAAGAAGGCAAAGAAAACAAAAGATGTGTAAACCCACTCCATCTTTAAGGAATACAGTCTGAGAGTATTGTAGTACATGCTTATTTATACACATCTGTTTATATTTGAGGGATGTATATATATGCAATTTAATCGTTTTGTTCCTATTAAAAGGAAAATGAAAGTGTTAGTAACTAAAACAGGGAAAGCAGATATTGTTTTTTCTTGCATTTTGCATGCTTCTATTGTAAGGACACTTGAGAAATCTGGTGTACCATTTAGGTAGTATCAAATAAGAGTTCTGATTTTAATTCGCTGAAATGAAATATGATATTAGATTAAAGTAGAAAGAAGTGACAATGGCTGAAACCAGTCTAGGAGGATGGCAATGCATTCAGAGATTGACCAAGCCTTTGCATTGAAAGCGAGTCTGTTTTGGCAAAATTTCTCACATTTAAGGCTTAACTGCTGTTACACACCCAAACATACTTTCATTGAGGCTAGCACATTTTGCCCATATGAACCACACATGTATTCTTTGTTGATCAAACAGTTATTGAATTAAATGACTCTATCTACTAGAAATTGTGTATGCTCAACTGATGTGCTCAGACACAAAAGGCTGCCTTAGTACAGCCAGATGGATCTGGTTTGTTGAGATACGGTTTTGAAGCATATGTACTGAAATAACATGAAAATTATTCCAAACTATTCTTTCAATATCAGAATTGTTCACAAATAAGATGAGAGTGTCAGAGAGATGTAGAAATTAAGCAGATTATGAGAGAGCTCTAAGGGAATTAAGTATGTGGCAAATAAGCATTCTTATTCAGCATGCCCAATATATGTGTTAGTTTATCGGTTATTTTTTCTGTCAAACAGAATAGAAAACCAAAGACAAAGATGAAAATTCCTATTTTAAGTCATACAAGCCTCATGGTTCCATCAAGTCATGTGATAACAAAAACTATTAAAGAAAGTTAATTTCATTTGAAAATAGAAATACACTATATATTGTGTGTGTGTTAATGCTAATTTATTTTGAAATGAAGAGCCTTAAGTTGTCAGCAGTTTATATCTGATATGTATAATGACTCATTATTTTTAATATATTGCATAGTTCATGGGCCATTTTGAGTGACAAGAGATTAGTTTGAAAGCTAATATGCTTCAAAGGGATTTATGTGTGTGTTTGTGTGCACAATTAATGAGCAATGAGTCCTGTATATATTTTCTCCTTTAACTCCTTGACTGTTAAACAAGAGGGAGAGTGACAGCTGCCGTAAAGCTGACATGTCCTTGGCTTGACTTACCTGAATACTTCTGGGTGAAGTAAATTAAATATCTTCAGATTACATAGAGATATCAGAACTGGTTTATCTCATATAAGAAATGACAATGTTTAATATTCCAAAATAATTGTATTGTTTCAATACTGTGCTAGTTAAGCTTGCTTTCTACTATATTATTGCAAGGATTCACAAGCCTCAAGGTACACTTAAGAGTGTTGCTATTCATTATCCATAAATTTATGCTTGCAGCAAGAAATAACATCTTCAGTGTCTGGTAATACTGATGATTTCCTTTACAGTGTAACTGATATATTTTCAAAAGAGTGCACCCAGCCTCCAACTTCCATCAGTATTATCACAAAAGAGATGAAATCAATATTTTTATATAAAATAACTGGAATAGGTACTCTCAGAAAAGCTAGCATCTGTTTTGATACAATAGTGTCAACTTGAATGGTGAGGACCAGGACCATTTGACACTGAGAAGTAATTAAAAGTTAATAATTGAATTTGTACTTGTAGTCTACCAGAGAAGAGGTACTAACATTTTTTAATAACTTAATTTAAATATTTGTGAAAAAATATCGTATAAAATGCAGTAGATAACATAAATAATAATTTAGTGTTAAGTAAATCTTATGTTGACATGACTGGGAACAGGAGGCAAAGGACAGGAAGGACAGGAGAAGGAGGGAGGTTTTCCCACAATAAGCATCTCAGAGGAAGAGAGGAATATAATTCAGAAAGGCTGTTTGAACTTTAATAATAGAAATGGGATTACATCCTAAGTAGTCTATGATGAAAGGTCATTTGGAGCCAATAACATGCAATTCTGCTGTAAATTCTGGGCTTATTACTTAGATATAAGTAAGGAGAACAGCATATCTCTGTATTGCTGGTTGATCAAGAAGCATGAGATGACAGCATGAGACAGATGCAAAAAGAAGCAAATATGGTCTTAGGATGCACCAGGAACATTATTCCAGTGGCAGTAAGGTATTAGCAGCACTTTGGACACCTCTTTTAGAACAGTTGTGGTTTTGTGCTTTAAAAAATGTGGACTCAAACTGGAACACATGCAATTAACTAGCATTCAGATGACATTGGAGCTCACATTACAGTGGGGTTTCTAAAGCCTTGCTTTATATAGTGTAGGAGGGCTGGGGAGAAAATAAGGTTCCTGCTGATAAATACATCCTGCTGGTATACAATGATGTAAAGCAGAAAACAAAAGATGTAAGTTACTGATTAAATTTAAGTCTGAAAATTAGGAAAGTTTGTTTGTGGGTTTGTTTTTTTTTTCATGTTTGACTCATCACATCCTGGGACAAGTCTCCAGTGGAAATAATTTTGGTAGAAAAAAGAAAAACCCAGAGCTAGCCAAAACAACAACAACTCAGATGAAACCAACCACTAGCAAAAAAACCCCAAAATTCTATAAAGATACTTACTGCTATAATTCTAAAAGAGGTTTGGCTACAAATAGCTGACTGCATACCTAAACATGAAGTAGCTAGGTTTAACATTTTAGGATGATCTTTCCAGTCCATTTTTACTTCTCAAATATAAATTCTACTTTACTAGAAGATTTCAGTATAAATCCAGTCCCCATCTCTGTGTTCCAAATTCTGTTAGACTGTTTTTTACACTCTTGAATATTTGCAAACACGGAAATTTCTAACTCTCCAGCTGCTGGGGTGCTCATTTTTCAGTATTAAAACAGCTTTTCTCAATATTTACTCTAAAATATATAAATAAATAAAACAAATATGTGTTTAGTAATTTACATTTACTTGACACTATAAAATACTTGTTTGTCTATCTCTACTCACTAATAATTCAGTGGCACTGCAAAATGTTCAGAGGAGGAAAGGAAAAAAATTATCCATATTGTAGACTTTGATTTCCACTTCCCTAGATAGTTCTGGAAAAAGTAGTCCCCTTGATAGTATTCCGAAACAAATTGTCATCCAGAGGTCTGATATTTTACTCAGAGGTCTTTTTCCATCTATGACTGATCACTAAATAGAAATCTCACTCTGTTATTCATGTAACATTTTCATCATCTTCCACTGTTTTTCTTTCTTTTTTGTGTTTTTTTGTTTGTTTGTTTTTTTTGTTTTTTGTTGTTTTGCTATTATGACAGATAATCTAAGTTCAGCTACAGAGAAATCACTGTACAAAAAATGCATATAAGCCTCTCTGTCTTATGTGCAAAATCCAAATGACCCAAAATTGCCTAAGTTTTTTTTTAATGTGATCTTTTATCGCTCTTAATTTTGCTGACATCTACTTTTTCTATGAGTACCTGTAAGAAATAGCTGTAATAAATCCTCTTTTTAGATACATCTGCGTTTCTTCCTTGGGCCTTAGGTGGAATTTCTCTTTAGCTAATAGGCCACCTATATGTTCAGCCATCTCCTGAATTGGCTTTAATAGGCAGGTACATTCATTAATTTCATATTTTCCTGCAGAGAGATATTCATCAAGGTAACAAACTTGATGTAAGAGCATATTTCTCTCATTACTGCTAATTCGGATGTTATGCCAAATGGGCTTTCAGGAACCAGAACACAAATAGTCATGGCCTTAATGAAATAGTAGTAACATTCAGACTGGAAACCCAAGAAGTTAAAATGTATGGGCTGGAGAGGGAGATATCAAACTGCTGATTCATTCTCATATTTTCCTAACTCTCAGGACACATATTTTTATCATGGCTGATCTTATGGCAAATGGAGAATATTGAACTGAGCATAAAAGAAACTCAATATTGCCATTTAAAAATGTGCCTCAAGAGTAACCTAAATGGTGAATAATTTGGTATGTCAGGCAGGGGCACTAACTTTTGACCAGGAGAGGAGATTCTAGTAATTTCATTAATTCCAGTAACTCCTCCTGAGACCATCCTGGTCCTGGGTGTGAGTGCAGCTACTTTTGGAGATGAGCCAGACTCTTTATTGCTGCCTACACTGCGTTTCAAAGCCTACAACTGAATACTGAATATTCCTAAGTGAGCTAGCCATAAATTACCTTAAGCTTTGAATATCACTTCCCACTGATTCATCTCCCTTGTTCCCAGTCTTTCCCTCCTCTCTGTGGCTGTGCTTTCTTCCAGCTCACTCCTAATCTTGAAAAAAAAGGAGTTCATCTTTCTTTTCTTTGAGGTATTCCCTGCTGACTGCTCAGGTCTTTTGTCCTGGTGAACTTCTGTCCAGAGGGATGGAGATTTTAGACCTCCATGTCCTCTTCAAGGTGTTTTTTGCATCAGCCACTTTCATCCCTCCAGAGGGAGGTCTGGCCTTTGCTGCTTGTGTGGGATCCATTTCCTCCTTTGCATGTTTCAGAAAGACTCCTGTATTCTTGATTAAAAGACCCCTCTGAAGTGGTCTGCTTTAGCAGTGCTCAGCACGTGGCCAATCTCACTCCAGGACACAGCTGTTAGCTCAAAACCTGTTTCATAGACACTGCTTATGTGGATTTCCCTTCTTGCCAAGGCAGAGTATGTGCAGGGAGAGAGGAGGATCCCTTACGGACAAGATAAATGCTGCTTGATCAACATCTGCCCCTTCACTGCAATGCCCCTGAAGCAATCTGCTCAGTTTAAACTGTGGGAAGGTGAAATCATGGGTACAGTCCATTTTTCTTCTTTTTGGTGGAAGGGATGGACAGATGCAGCAAGGCATGTATTTCACGGGTGAATGCTTTTAAAGGTTGTAAGGCAAGTAAATTGAAAGGTCAGTGTTCTGGTATGGATGAACTGGAGAGAGAAGCTTTCACTTGGCATATGCCAGCATGACCTTTTACTTGCCCATGGTCAACACAACTCCAAGGGTTCTAGGGTGTTGATGGCACCAAGTATCCTGTATCTCTCTCTAAAGATCATACTGCTCTTCCCTCAAGAAATTTTGGCCCTATAAACTTTGAAGACCTATGTTGAGAATTTACTAAAACCAATTTAAATATTTATCTATAGATTAGGCTGACATCTTTATTTACAGCCAACACCTATTTATGTGTTTTAAATAAATGCTCTGCAGATTGTTTTTTTCAAAAGTGAGTCTAAAATTTTATGGTCTTGGCTAAGAAGTACAATATGAATTATTATCCTTATTCTTTATAGTTTTTATGGTTCTTCTGAGACAACCTAAATGATGAAAGCTTTTTCAACCAAATCCACATAACAACAAAATAAGCCCTTATTTTTTTGTTTGTTTGTTTGGTTGGTTGTTTTTGGTTTTGGTTTTTTTTTTTTTTTTTAACACACAAATTACTAAAGAGTTAAGATTTGTTAATTAACTGACTTCACCACAAAGCACCAAGCAGGGTCCAGAAAGGTCCAGAATTTAAAACCCAGTGTCCAAACATGCAAGCTGTCTCTTGCACAAATTTGTAACTGAATTACTAGCTTTGCCTGTATTAGTTTGAGCATAAAAGTGTCACAACCTTTAAAGAGTATGATTAATCAACACTATCAGAAGAGCTCCAGTATTAGAGAGCTCTATAATACATGGGAAATCTTTTTGTTCTGTTAACTGTACTTCTATTATTTTACCTCTGTGTAAATCCTGTGAATATTAACATCTTCATAGGCATTCAAAAGGGTTTAAAAAAAAGGAGAAACCACTTTTAAATGATGAAAGGCTATAGGTCTTTATTTTTGAAACCATTCTACAGGCTCTATAAACATATACCTCACCTTTACCACCACATAATGCCATATTTCAGTGTTTTAGTGGGATAATGCACTGTCTCTCTCTAAAGAGCTAGTGGAAATGAAACATTTAGCAACGAGAGTATGGGTCTTATTTGGTGGATAATTTGCAGTAATTTGTTAATAACATCTCAAGGAAGCATAGCATCATTTTCGCTTTCATTGACAAATCATTCCCAAATATACTTGTAGAGAATGAGGTATAGGTTGTAAGAAAATATTTTACGTTTTAAAGTTCAGAATTAGAGTTTCATAAGGAGAAATTTACTACTGGATTCCTTGGAGACATGAAAAATGTGAAATGGTGGCTGCCATGGTAGTGGTTAAAAGATAGAAATTTAGCTCTATTCTGGCCCAAACCAGGACATTACTGCATTTGCAATGGTCACTTTTCCATGGTCTACTGTAAACTCTACTTTTATACACTTGGAAAGCAAATTCCCTATAAGCTAAAATAAGTAATAGGGAGCAATATATCTAAGTGAAAAAAAAGGTAAAGTGCTAGTTTTGAAGGGAATTTTGGGAATGACTTATTTCAGTGTGATCAGAATTTCACAGCTTGGGTTTAGCAATATTAGTAGAAAGCTATTCCATAAAGATGAAGAAAGGGAAAAAGTTATTTTCAAGGTGCACAGCTAATTGACAGCTAATTTACTGTATATGAGCTGGATGGAATTTGCTTGAATGCTGTTTTTGCATCCCCCTCTCTCTTTTTTTTTTTGTGTGGGTACATGAATGTGTATGTATATATATGTTTCTAATGAATTTTTCTTTGGATAAAAAAACTGTAATTGTAGATGACATGATCCTATCTTCCACCTGCTTTTAGCCTGTGTTGGACAAAAGACAGACCTTTGGCCTGACTCAAATTAGCTTTCATTAAATGTCTGTAAATAAGGGAGCTGAAATTCCTTATTTCAAAAGGAAATAAGCTATGCAAAAGGAAAGAGCTGCTTGGTTCTGCCTCCATGCCACTCTCTTCCTTCCTCGCTGAGTGTTCCCAGTCACCCAGCACACCAGTGTGTCTTAGGCTGTTGTTTGCTCTGAAGCAGATGCAATCAGTTCTCAAATGGGCTGTGCACAGAGTAGGGGTGCATGGCTGGGAGGGGTGAAGAAGAACAATAATAGTAGAGAAAGGGATAAGAAGAAAAATATCTGGTCCTCTGAAAGTAGTAGGCTCTTACCAGCCTGGTAAAGCAAGCTTTACTTGGCTATAAAATGACCTTTGTATTCTACAGTTTTTCCAACCTTCTGCCATCAGCAACTACATTCCCCAGCCCCTCCAAGGGCTTTCCAACTCCTCCACCCCTTTGCTCAGCCCTGTCAATATGCTGATGTTTGATACTGGCAACAGTTTAAAGGTGTTCTACTGTCTTTGCACCCTGAAGCAATGCAATGAGTGAAAAATCCAACACATGCTGGAGCCAGGAAAAAACAAAGGTTAATGGCAAAGAGAAGATCATGGCAATCAGCTTTTAGATAAGCTGAGGCTAGTGAAGAAGTAGAGGGTAAGTGCCTCTAGAGCAGCTGATGTTGCAGATTACATGGCTGCTGAAAGAAGCACATCCTCCCTTTCCTGGGCTTGTTTTCAGCCTGATGTTAACTGTTGGCAGTAGAATTTGTATGATAAACTAGATAGGAGAGCCGATATGGCTGAAAAAAGAGCATTTTTTTCCCTCTCTTGGATCAGTTTCATCAAGGCCAGTGCTACTGCTGAAAGAAATTTGTATTGAATTGTGGCTTAACTTGGAGGCAAAAGGAAAAATTTCTCTGAAAAAAAAATCTGGGAAACTGGCTGATGGAAGATGATAGGAAAGGCAGATCAGGAAAGTCAGAAGCAAGGGTGAGTGAAACAAAATTGTGTAGTACAAAGTCTAATTAGGAACTAATCAGATTTTTCTGTTATAAGCTGGGAGTTGTAATTGGAAGTGTCAGAGGAAGAGAGAGATCTGGCTTTATTAGTCTCAGGGTGACTAAAGCCATAAATGTGACATGGCAATGAAAAAAAGACAAGTGTAAAGATATATCAGGATATATTACAGAATTTTCAGAAGTGCAAAGAAAATACTAAAGGCAATTACATGATACTAGCAAGATCTCATCTGGAATTCTGTTTGTAGTTTTGGTCACATAAATCAAAACATGAATTCCAAAGAGGTACAAGATGGGCAGCTAAAGTTGGGGAAATGGAGACTGTCTTATACAGGTATTATTAAAAAGAAAATTGTATTAGTTATCCTTGGAGAATAAATAAATTGTACCGTCTTTTCATTTTTCAAAGAGAAAAACACTGGCAGATTGAGGATATCTGTTTAAGCTGCAGAACAATGTTAGCAGAAGAACAAATGTGTATATGATGTCAGTGATGGTTTATATTGTAGAAATGAGAGACAAGAACCATCAGGGAGTGAGATTCTAGATTAGTCTGCAAATGTGCTGGTTTGGTTCTTTGTCCTAGTACTAGAAAGAAAGCAACTTGGCCATTTTCTCATGTGGACAAAAAAGAAAAAAAAAAAAAGAGTAATTGTGAAAGCTGGAACCTATACTCAAAAGGCTGTGTCTTTCTAAATTAAAGATTTTTTGTTCTCCCCAATACCAAAAATGCTGGAGGGCGGAAGTAAAGTGGGAGGAACTAGAAACATGTCTCTTTCATTAGAGGAATGCAATTGGTTTTACTTCTAATTATTGCTTTTAATGAGGCTGAGCTTCTTTTCCTAAGACAAGAAAGACAGCTTTACTGAGTAAAAGTTGTATATTGAACTAATTCCTCTCTTAATCCTTTAAAGCACATCCAGGCTATATGAAGGTATGTACAATAAAAGTGTCTCTTCTTTAAGGGCTGTAAACAAATATTCAGTTGTTCAGTAGCTCATATCATCTATACAACTGGTAAGATAAACAATGTATCTGTTTTCAATTAATAATTACAGTTAGCCACAAAAATAGATGGAAAAGCTTTTTCCCTTTGATGTCTTCTGCTTTTTTTTAGTTGATTACACCTCTATACACAAGAATAAGTCTTTTCTGTGTTTTTTGCATTGATAGAGATGCTGACATTTTGTCATTAAAAGAAAGATGAGATAGTAGTGATGACTGAATGGCTTCCTCCCTAAGATAGGTATGTGAACTGCTGCTTTCACAGAATAGACGAGTGTACAGAGCATATATAGGCAATAACAGTCCCCTAAAATCTTCCTTACAAAAGCAAAGATAACTATGCATAGTTTTCTGCATTTCACAGTTTCTGCCAAATCATACATACTTTAAGCTTTTATTTATAACAAAAATGTGCTTCTTAAACTCATTTTTACAAACATACAATAATTCCAACATGCATCATTGCATCTTCATCAGTACAGCTCTGAAGAGAAAAATCTATACCAAATAAGTTCAGAGCCAGCTTCAAGTGTGACTTTCAATGAATATGAAAATCATTAATTTGTAAAGATGCTAAGTACCCCCAGTTCTTTTTCCTGTTAAATGCTAGAGAATTAGTTCATCAGTTCTCTAAGCACTCTGTATCTGAACTTCTTTGTGCACAAAAAGGAATGATAGATAGTTTTATTTGGCCCTGCCTCCCCAGAGCACTTGGGCTCAATATAAGGAAGTATTCCTAGCCAAGAGATCCCTTCAGCACATGCTTAAATGCTTTGCTGTAGCATGGCCAATTAGAGCAGATTTCCAACATCTCGTGTCAGGAGCAATAGTCTGCTTTCATTTACATTCATCTACTTTCACTTCAGCTGTTAGGTCAGTTTAATGCAGTTTCTGCTACAAACCTAGCATGAAGTTAGGAGTCTTTTGCAAAGGAGCTCTTTAACTCAAACTGTTTAGATCACTGCATGCTTTCTCTGTTTAGTTCAGGACCCTAGTCTTCATTTTTGACCTCTATGGTTACAGTAATAGTCATCTAGATAGTGTAAAATATCTTTAAATTGTGTAGACAGAGTGTGTCTGGGTGACCAAGGCTGTTTAATTTTTTTGCCCCCTTAATACAATGCATTTAAATTTGTAAAATATTATTGGAGATGTCTTTCTGTATTTAAAATATATTTTGGCAGCACAGCAAAGTTAGTTTCTGAAGAGCATCAGTTTATGATAAGCATTTAAAAAACCTCTGAGCTAATTGTTTTATTAAACATCAGTGCTGGCCAATATTGTGTCTCTGGAGGATAGATAGAGAGGTGGGTCCACTTCAGAATGAGTTCTGTCTCACAATTCCATAGTGGCAATGAAAGATAATATTGCCCATAACATGTTTAAGTATAGTTAACCCTTTGTATGCATATTAAGGGTTTGTTTATTAGCACATAAATGCAAATATTACTCTCTGTGGACAGAGACTTAAAGCCTGACCTTGGGAATAATTTGATCTGAATAATATTTGTGTAGCGTTCATCTTTTGTTGTGTAAGTATTTTCAGTATTGTGCTGGTCACTGTTGATTGTTGAAGATATTTTGGTTCATTAGATTAACAAACTAAAGCTATGTTATGCCAAAAATGCTGATTAATTAGTAGTTTGTTAGTAATAATTTAAGTGTTGGTTTTGTTGGGTTTTTTTGTTTTGTTTTGTTGTTTGTTTTTTTTTTTTTTAAACTAGTGAACATTCTTTTACTTTTTTCTCTTAAAAACAGTAGTATACCGGAGTAGATGAAAAAGTGAGTGTCCACAATATGTTTGCTTTCTTACCTTTTAAATTTTCTAACTGCGATCAAGAACACTGTATGATACGTGTGATATTTAATTCTAACTGCAGCATTCACATTAGCATTAGGTAAAGAATAAAGATGATGATATCAATTTCAAGATAGGATAATAGGTATAGGACTTGAATATGGACTTCCGTCTCTTGACAGTGGACTTACTATGTTGTCTCTGTCTTCTCCCTTTAGCCCTCATCTGTTTAAGCACTATAGGTATAAGCTTATTGACTGTAATGTGCCAGAAATCATAATAGTAATGATAAAATAATTGAATTTTGTC
This sequence comes from Florisuga fusca, assembly GCA_038090715.1. Taxonomy (NCBI): domain Eukaryota; kingdom Metazoa; phylum Chordata; class Aves; order Apodiformes; family Trochilidae; genus Florisuga; species Florisuga fusca. The sequence goes on from JAAWXA010000009.1 coordinate 25,182,410, forward strand.
ATTATTTATCAGAAGCAGTCCACAAAAGTAATCTACATATTTTAGGGTCAAAAAGTGTGACTCATGCAGGAGCCTCAAGTTGTGTACACCACACAGCAGTCTTCAGAGCTCCTTGCCACTGGAAATCATTTTTCCTGATTCCTCCTTTGATTCTACTCCCAGACACTCACAGTTTTCACAGATCTTCCTTCTACAGTCCTTGGCCTTCCTTGTTATCAATTTTTCCTCATGTAGGGTCTTCTAATTTTAGTCTTCTAGTGTTACTATTACCTTTCAGATTGAGGACTTTACATTCTCAGTCTCCTGTGAAACATCAGAAAGTCCCTTTTGGCCACCACATCAGCCAGTTTATTCCCTAAAATCATATGGTATCTTGGAATTATGCACTGCCATAAAGTGTTCTGATAGTACTGATCACACCTATCAGAAACAAAGTAGAACCCCAATGATTTGGCTCGTCTTTAAGCATTACATTCTGTCAAATTATTTTGTTACGTGTATGTAAGAAAGCAATATTCTGATACAAATAATAGCTCAAGTGCTCAACTTATGTCATAATAGTTGCTTGTTTTGTTGGAAGTGAAGTTTGATTTAGCTTCAGGAATGCTGGCCTATTTATCTTTGCCCAGAAGTGTTAGAAAGGGGTCTTAAATGAATGCTATATTTTTTTGTAGTATGTCTGCACAACTTACCCATGTAAAATTTTATAGTGATGTTTTCATTAGTTGTCTTTCTTTTGAACGTAAAACTACTGGAAATTACTTGTGACTGGGTTGACACCATGAATTAGAAAGGACATGAATTTAATCTCTCACAGAGACAGCTGTGTCTGGTATTTTAATATGGTTTTGTAGAGAAACAAAGGAAGGCTAATTAATGTGTTTATGTAAATTCTGCAGATTACAGTGTTTAGCTACACTCACTTCTTCTTTACCATGGAAGGAAATTGTGGTTGTCCTGTCCATGTCTGTTTCAGTGATTTAAGGCCTACCCAAACAAATAATTAAAAAATGTGAACGCTCTGGTTGCTAAAAGGAAAAAGCAATTAAACAACAGGCTGATGAGAAGAAGCTTCTGACAAAATAATTTCATACTAAATAAAGAAAGATTTCCATTTAGATGGTGCTAAGTAACTGATCTGCAAAGCAGAGTGCCACTTTACCATGGCCATAAACCAATAAAGTTTGTTCTGTGGCTACTGAAAAAAAACTACCTCTTCAGGTTAATAGCACTGGTAAATACGGACGTAACACTGAGAAGCATGCTTTGATTTATGGTAGCTTTTGCCTTGTCTATTTGTTCAAAGGTCTTTTCCCACTCTCAGAGTTCTGGCAGTGGTAGTAACAGAGGCTGAGCCACTGGGAATAGGGCTTCAGTGATAATTGCTGCATAATTGCTACCAAGCTCAGCACACTTAGAGAATTGGTCAAATGTTCTTATGAACAAAGGTTCTAAGGTTCACATTTTTGTAGAATTCAAATGGAAAAATTAGGCTGCAGAAACTCTGTAAAAGCCAAGAAAACTCTCAAAAAACCCTTCTGCAAAGATGGTGATCGAAATTATACTATGGATTTCTTAAGACAAATATTTATACCATAAGAGTAATCATATAAAGGATTAAGAGATAAAGAAAATAATTTTTAAAGCTTCCTTTGGTTCAAGTTTGGCACACAGTTATGGGCAACTATGATAAAATTCAAATCACTTAAATATTTTCCTACATTTTTGTATAATGCCTGAGTTTCATTACAAAGCAGCAGTTAGGTTAGCTTGTATTTGAGAATACCAAAGTGGAGTTGATAATCTGTGTCTCTTACAGTAGAGGCAGAGAATACCATGTTTTATTTTGTTCCTAAATGTACCCTCCATTGAAATCATCTTTCTAAGCATGATCTTACTACTTGGTTAATGGTGGGATGTATTTCATCTCCAGGCAGCATTTCTGGATTTATTGTAGTCATTTGATTCCTTTGCTGATACACCAGGCTTAATGTCCTATTTTTACTGTCTTATCCTGTTTTACATTCCAAAATTCTTCAATATCCATACAATAATTCACTACTGTTCAAAGGCAGAGAACTGACAAGAACTAGTTCTTCTGTCTGGATAAGTTATGACTTACTCCTTTCCAATGGGTAATATTTCATTAATGTTGAACTGGAGTGGGGGATCCCAGGTTTCAAGCTATTTTACTATATTCCAGTGAATCTATCCTTTGGGCTTTGTTAAAAGTGCATTCAGACTGCCTTAATTTCACTAAAAGTAGGAGTTTGCTGTTGCACTTTGCATATGTGAATAATGTGGCAATTGCAATGTGTTACTTCATCATGACAGAAGGGTCAGCCTTCTTGGGACATCCTTGGGTATGGGGGCACTTTGGCTGCTGGTTGAAATTAGACCAAAGAAAGAAACAAATACAAAAGCTTTCAGTGAGGAGAAATTTCCTTTTTGCAGAGTGTTACATTTTTATGAAGTGAAAAATCAATATGTAGAGGTACGTTAATTTTATTGCATGTTAAAACACTGGAGGAGTGAGAGAGCTTGACTTCATGCAGCCTTGGTTGGAGTGAAGAAAGTCCTCAGAGCTGTAGTCCTCAGAGCTTCTCCTTTCCCAGGTGCCATATTTAGGTTTTGCCTATTACTGCAAATTGCCACTTCATTGATTCTTGGTGATACTAAAGATCCATAGATGACATCTCATTTCACTCTGAAATAGAAATGTCTTTAGATCATTTTACAGCAGAAGCTATAAAGATTTTTAGTTTTGGATACAAATGGAGGCATTATCAAGTAGAATTTAAGTGTTCTAAGCTCCCCTAGATTACAATAATGTAGTTACTCACTTTCCTTACTGCCTGAAATCCAGGAATATTTAATTAGATGTAAGATTAGTCATACAGTGGATCAATAGATGGTAATTTTCATATTTGGATAAACCACGTGTTTTCTGTCAGATAAAGACTGTGTTGTTTGGACTTAGCTTTATAACAGGTAATTTGCAGTTTATCTATCAGCCTAATACTGTACAGGGTCTGTTTCAGAGATAGTTGCTGTTGAGCATTTTTTTACCTATGTAATATGAGAGATCTCCAGAATTCTGCACTGGATTAAAAATGTATTTGATACTAACTTCTCGGAGGCTTGAACTATGAAACAGAAATCTTAAATGGGTATTGTAGCCGTTTGACTGACAGACAAGCTGCTTGTAATATTTTTTTAAGGAAAGAAAAAAGATACTAATGTGGTCTAATGTAACTACTAGTAATGAGTGCTTCTTGAAGAAGAAAAAGAAGTTACATTGTCAGCTGTCTCTAAGAACTCTTAGCTACTTATTAGGTATGAAATATATATTCTGGTTTTGGCTGAGTAGTAAGAATACCTGGAAATTGTATAAAAAGATTGTCCTCCTGTTTTCTGTCTAACACACTCTTAATAGGTTACAGTGACTGAGTAGTTTAAACTAGACTGTATTTTCTGAATTTACTTATGTGATAGCACAAGTCAGTACCAAAAGTCTAAATTAATCTTTTTTTCTCTCTCTTTTTATTTTTTTTCTTTCTTACTAGTTGCTGTTAACACTTAAAAATGAGATTACACTTGCTGATACTTACAAAAAAGAAAAAATTGTCTTGTTGATTTCAGAATTAATTGGAGATAGTTTATAATTCGCCATCGGTAGGTACATTGTAATGTATATCCATTAGACACAGATTTCCATTCTTGCCTGGTACAAATCAAGACATTTCATACCAGACTATAGATGCAATGGCATCCAGACATACATAAGTAAATATCCCAAAGGGTTGTGGATGACGGTCCTATGATGAACAGAAGTGAGGATGATGACATTTTTTTTCAAGAGGGAAACACCAAATACATATTTATATTAGACATTCATATATTTATGTGTATATGTTTATATATGTGTATTAAAAGTAATGTTAAATTATGTGTTCCAATGGTATGCATGTTCAAAATATATTTATATATGATTTGCCTATATTTCATTTTAATAAAGTGAATGTTTATATATGAGCTAAGAGAATATGAGAGGATTAAGGAAGATTACCTATGATGTACTTTGCATATAGAAAGACCATGGACAGTAGGGAATATATCCTAGAATCACAGAATCCTATGATAATTTTCCCCACTGGGTGGGAAAACCTCCCACTATACCAGGTTGCTCAAAGCCCCATCCAACGTGGACTTAAACACTTCCAGGGAGGGGCCATCCAGAGCTTTCTTGGGGCACCTGTTCCAGTGCCTCAACATCCTCACACTAAAGTATTTCTTCCTGATATTTAATTTAAATCTCGCCTCTTTCAGCTTAAGCCTCTTCTCTCCTTGTCCTGTTACTACCTGCCTTTACAAAAGTCCCTCCCCAGCTTTCCTGTGGGCCCCTTCAGGTGCTGGAAGGCTCCTATGAGATCTCCTTGGAGCCTTCTCTTCTCCAGGCTGAACAATCCCAAATCTCTCAGCCTGTCTTCATAGAAGAGGTGCTCCAGCTCTTTGATCATCTTTGTGGCCCTCATCTGGGCTTGCTTCAAGAGCTCTATGTCTTCCTTGTTTTGGGGGCTCCAGAACTCATTGCAGTACTCCAGGTGGGGTCTCACAAGAGCAGAGTAGGAAGGGAGAATCACCTCCCAGTATAGGATATTCAGTAAGGGCATTGCATGGTAAAAGACAGAAAATGTAAGCTGAATTTTGGAAAAAGTTTCTTTAGAAATGCATGCTAAGGGAAATAATCTCCCAACAGGCTGGGTAAAAGTCCTATTGCTTAGAACATTTAAAACTTTATTGGTGAAATACTAGAAAAACGTACAATGGAGAACAATCTTGGTCTAGTGCAGAGGCAGAATAGTTGGCCTGTTAGAATATCTTTTTTTCTGTAATACAAATGATTCTACTTTTTCTATTCAGATTTTAATCACCTAATTTCAAAAAGTCCTGTTCTATAGACACTATTCTGAAAGAGTGTACTGGGAAAAGGAACTAATGCAGAAAAAAGACAGAATTCATTTAATGTGCATTAATCAAATGTGCACTCGGTATTCTAGTACATCCCCAACACTGTTACCCTCCCTACACAGAGACAAAGATTGTAAGATGGGGGACAGGAAAAAATGATTTATGTACAGAATATATTACATTGCTTTAAATTGAGTTTGATCCTTAGTAGGCATTTTCATGAGCCTTTCATATAGACATTTTAATGGAAGTCACTGGGACTCTGCTTGAAAAAAGACACTAAGGGGATTGCATAAAGACTATCTGAATTCAGGCTATAATTCAGTAAGAAATTAATCCAATTTATTTACACTTAAGCACATGAGAATTTGAACTGACTTTATTAGGTCAATAAATTGTTGATGTAAGGTGGGTATTTGGATACATTGGGGCCCACTAGCCATTGCTGAGACCTGGTAAGGTGTTTGATACAGTACTTGTACTTTCATTGTATTTGGGAAGTGCAAAAATACGTTTGAAGTAGGCATCTCTTCTTCCTTTTCAGAAGGCTGTTTTCATACTTATTTGCAGTAGGATCACTATTCGATTTCATTGCACTTACCCTGGAAAATCAGTTCAACCTTTGCCTTTTGGTTTTCCTTTTTGATCCTAAGTGTTCTCTCACTATAGGTGAGAGGAAAAAGTAATGCTTCAAATTAGAATACAGGTAGTTTCAACAAAGGTATAGTCCAATTATGTTTGCCACATAATTTGATTTAGCCATTTGATCAAATAATTCAGTCTTTGTAGAGAATGACTTATTTTAGAATGGTTGATGAGTGAAAATGCCTTAGAAAATGGAAGAAAAATCACATTGGGAAATTTTATATGTCTTTTGCTCCTAATAGAATTCCATATGAGTAATTGTGTTAGAATCAGCTTCTGAACCTCAGAGGGTATTTCTCTAAGGTAGTCAGCAGAGTTGGTTCTGTGTCTACTGCAGAGTTTCATCTAGAACCAGCACTAAAAATTGAGTCCTTATAGGTAGTCCTCCTTAAGTCAGCAATAGCTAATAAAATCTTCCTTGAGATGTCACAAAGATACTGTTGTACCTCACTCTCTAAGTTTAAGAATTTATCTGTTTTTAAAAAAATTGCTTTATTTTGCTCACTTACTACAGCTTAATTAACAGACATAGTAATTAGCAGCAGATTAGGCATTGGGGAAAAAAAAAAGTTTACCCTTTAGTTTCATCCTTTACTGTTCATAAATAGACTAGCAGAGGAGTTTATCATATTCTCTTGTGGTTAGTGACTGTTCTGTCACTGAGTTGTTTTGGGGTTTTTTTTGGCTGAATTACGTTACTCTTAAGCATAAGTGAGCCCTTGAATGTTAAGAATTGCAAATGAAGCTATTCTGCTTCAGAAATGTATTTGACTAGCAGTAATTCCATATTGGCACATGTGGCTATTCTTGCTAGTGCTGCCTTTGGACTGCATTCAGGCTTAAAGGGACAGCAGCTAAAACTTTACTGAGAATTGCAATGTGTTTACTTATAGCCAAGTGAAATGACTTTGATAATTCCAGAGCAGAAATCAAGATTAATTTCTGGGCATGAATAGCTAGGTGATCCTGTATTAAAATCCTGTAACGTTAAAAAAGAAGATTTTAATGCTCCTGATAAGAGGGATTTTTTTAAGATAATGGATGCATTCTACTAAGTAGATAATTAAAAGTATAATTTAAAATATAAATTGTTCTTTCTGATATTTGGGTGTTTTTCAATGAGCAGTGGTTTCTGCATGCAAAATAAAACTGGACTAGAGAAGAATTTTCACTTAGAAATCTACAGTGAAAACATTGTAAGAGTATTAGAACCCAATGCAGTAGTTAATCATCACATAGAGAATTGAAAAGGTTAAAGAGTCTTTAGGGTAAAGTTAAAATCTAATTGGACTATTTCAAATGAAGACATATAAGCATCACTGCAGACTCACGGAGAAAACAAGTTGCAGTGAAGCAGGAAACAGGAATTCTTATTTCAAATTTCAGTAATATATTTGAAGATAATAAAAACTGCAGAGCTAGAGTATGCTAATAATTTGACCCAGACTAGCCACAATAATCTTGAAGTGCATGTGGTAATTATCTATGAATATAATCAGTCATTCATAATGCAGACAATTCTTTCCTTGGTGGAAAAGCATCCCTTGGGGGACTATGCATAGTTCTTTATGGCTTAAAGGAAGAGTGGTGAAGATGTATAAATGTTATTAGACTGAAGAAATTTGAATATTGTTATTGACATATGCATACATCTATGGAAAGTTTAATTAAATTCTAAACATATTATTATTGCTAGTCTTGTGATTGAAACACAGTAGCTGATATACATAGTGCAGCAGCCTCCACTGAAAGTTTTGAAGTCCCTCTTTGGTCTTCTTTGCCAAGCTAAAAATAATGTATCTACACACTCTCATGTTCACAATGTTTTACTTCTCTCACCTGGATAGTAACTGACTAGTGCAGCCCAGAAATATTCTTTCACAACTGCAAAATAAATGTATTCCTTGTACTGTTAGTTGTAGGTACTTATGGCAACAGCAAAATATATTTAACCTCATGCCTACAGTCTGGTATTTTTCTGGTAGACAAATCTATCCCTTAGTCAGTGGTGGTTTGGCACTGAGAGTGAGGTGTGAATGAGTCTATGACTGAAGAAGAGGTTTCTTGGATTCAGGATATTCAGTTCAGCCAACTTGTGTGACTCAAAGTTGCAGTGGGTAAGTCTGAACTGACAGATGCCTAATTTGCATTTCCTTTAATGTTTATGTATTTTCCTGAAGGTATTTTTGGTAGCATGTAAATAAAAGTGTCAAGATGTTTCTTGCTAAGTACATTCAGAACTCTCAAACTGCTGGCACACAGTGTAGTGTCTCAGTACATACTCATATGTTAACAGAGAATCTTGTGTGAGAGATGTTCCATGTATTTGGCCTTTATTTTAAGGCCTCAAATAAAAACAATAGAGTATGTTTTTTGCACTGTTGTTCTTAGCAAAATTTCTACGAAGTGTAATACCTGCTACAAATAACTGGCATCAGTGTCCTAGCACAGAGTAGTAGGGGTGTAGCTGGAAAGGGGATGGAGCCCCAGTGATGTTAAGCCATTACAGTATGCACTGTTTTCTATTATCATCATCAGACATCTCTGGGAGTTTCTCCATTTCAAAAACCCTGGGTATTGTCTTCAGGTGTATTGTAAATTTACAGGCAGGAACTCCAGAGTCTTGGGATAAAAGTTATTCATTTTCATTTTTCTTGAGTGTGAATAAATATCACTTGCCTATGCAGTCTTGTCTTAAAAAAAATAATTCATAAGTAAGGCCTGGTTGTAACGCACAATTTAGCCAGAATGAGAGTATCATCAACACACACTTCAGATTTTCTCTGAATGAATGCTAGTTTAGTTGAACTGAAGATGTGTGTTAATTTACAGCTTAATTAATTTGCAAGCTGTGTGTTAAATTACAATTTAGCAACCTCATTAACTCTATATAGCTATGTAAAATTTACTATTTTAGAAAAAAAAAAAATTAAACTATTTTAGTAAAGTCATGCTTTTTAGTCTAGATCACCACTGATGTAGGTTCATGCAGAACTGCCACAAAGATGCTCAGATTTACAGTAGATTAAACATGATTTATTTCTTCATTTTTCAAGTACCGAAGAAAAGATATGTACCTACTTAAGTACCTATCTAACCTACGGCTTTGGATAATGCTGATTATTTGTCATTTAAGGTCTGAATGTTTCCTGGTGCTTTTGTCTTTCTTCACCAGTTTAAGCAGACTCTTGAATTTGTTATTTTAAAAATATTTTAAAATTTGTTTATAATAGAAATAGTACAGCTACCTGTTGCTCTTGAAACATCTGCCGTCTATTTAATTTTATGTCCTTAGCAAATAAAGGAACTTCAAAAATAAACTGAAAAGTAGCACTTTCTTTTAAATGAATATGCAAAGACCAAATTAGCTTAGTGTAAAGCTCTTCAGACTCTTTGCACATTATAAAGATTAAAATGTCTGTTCTTACTGCAGCCACATTTATAGATGTATTAGTACAAGTTGTATGTTAAATTGAAGCCCCGTGCCTGTTTTTTGGAAACACTACTCTTTTTCAGGTATAAAGCTATCTTTATTTTGACAGATGATCCTCTGAAGGTTGCAAGAAGTGTAGTTTCTTATTTTCAGAAATTTATACTAAAATAGAATATAATTTTTCACTTGTTTCCGTTGACTGATGTGATATTTTGTTGTAGAAAAAGGTTTCCAGAGGTAAGAAAAGAGTAATAAGTTTAAAACAAACAAGTTCATTCTTAGTCAAGTGCTTTGAACCCCTGAAACTAGTAAATCATCCCAGTCCTTAAAAAAGTTAATTTGATAATTAGTGTGAAATATAGGAATGGCAGAAGGTTTAGCAACAGTACAGTCTTAATACAAATAGTTTGAGGTTATACAAAAGAAACTGTAGAATTATCATGATTTCTGCAAACACAAAACCAAAAATGCTTCTGTAATTTCTAAATGCGTTAAAGAGAGGACATCAGAATTTATTTATGCTGTAAATGTTATTTCACAGTTCAATCAGTTATCTTGCTCTGGAATAAGACCCTGAAATTAAAATGACCCCTCTTTGCAGAGTGTAACTGTTGGATTCCTGTTACTAGAGGTTGTCTTGATTTGATCTTACTCTTACTAAAACAGAAAATGATATCCAACTAATGCATCTGAAGTGGGGTTTTATGTCATCCAAGATTCTCTTGTGAAATTAATGTCTTCTGCTTCCATCCTCATTTACATCTTATGATTCTCCAATTTCATATAGTTTTTCTTCTGTGATTTTTTAGTATCCTTCTGGTGATACTGTAAATCATCTGAAATACGTGCATCTGATAAGCACGTATTTACAAAACACAACAGACCCACCCAGATTTGAAAATGTCAGGAATGTGATTAATGTTCTGTGCTATGTGTAGTAGTTGAGGATATCTTAGTCTTTAAAAGCAACCAACAGCTTGATCAAAAATACCAGCTTCCAGCAGAGCAGTGTAATGACTGCAAAATGTTAATTAAATTTTCCAGTGCTAAAAAAACAACTAATTTTCAGTCTGACTCAACCTAGGCAACATTGTTCTTATCTGAAAGCTAACTGCTTCCTACCTGTAAGTTTACATCAATGGCCCCTTTTACTTGGTCTTTGTGTGTACTTTTTCCTTCATAAAACACAGTCTCACATGAGTAGAAGTTAAAAAATATGTTTCTTTCTAACTGCAAAACCCGTATACTCTATTTCTGATTTGAGAAGACTGTTTCTTTATGTAGATTGTAAAATAATCACAAGTTTATTTTCGATCTTTATTCTTTATAAAATGTATAGAATATACCTTAAGATATATTTTAGATATAGATATATTTAAGATATATTAAGATATATTAAGAAATATGACTTAAGATTTATTTTTTTAAGTTTTGTTTGTTTGTGTGTTTATTTTCTTATTATTAGAGGGTTATATCTATCATGTAAAACCAAAACATTTGCAGCTGCTAACATGATAAATCTCTGATTATGGACTTGTAACATAAAGACATATTATACTTAAAGATTCTCTGCAAATTTCCTGTGCGCAGTGTTTATGATTTCAGCTTTTTTTTTTTTTTTTTTTTTTTTTTTTTTTTAGATTCCTCAAGCTTTATTTTTCTGTCAGATTTCAGAATCAGGTCTGAACTTGCATTTGGTTGGCTGTACTTACCTCTAAAATCCATTGTCTTCTCCCAGTCATATTTTTTCCATGTTTTACACTGAAGAGTAAAATGAAGTGGAGATGTAGACCTGCACTTGGAGTACTATTTATTTAGTGGAACCCATGATCCTGGGTATCTTAGATTGATTTAATTTTTCTTGAATATGTCAGTTATGTTATCACCACTTATTTGTATTTGGACAACCTGCAGTAAAAAACTAGTAAGGTACAAGGAAGAGAAATCATGAGTAGTGAATGTGAAGACTCCATATTTTTTCTGTTTACATTATGGATTTGAGGGAGAGAGTTGGGGTTTTTTTTTCATTATAGTATATAGTGGGATCTGATGAGAAGAAATGTAACCATTCAAAAATGGTTTTTTAAAATTGTTTTTAAATAATCTGGTTTAGTTCCGTGACAGCTTCTGTAATAGCAGATGTTTCCTGTGAACAGATGCTACTCATTGGAGTTTTAGAAGGGCTCAACTCTTTGCTGTAATCTTGGTTTGGATATTAGTCAGGTATTGATAAAGATTGTTTGTACCCTACTACATAAAGCAAAACAATATTCATGCTCAAATTCCACCCGTACTTTCAACTCAAGTCTCACTTTCAAATTGCTCAATGACCTTTGTTAACCTTCCTTTCTTAGGAAATTGAATGATTGCAGAGATTGTCAAGTCATGATTTTAGCTCGTTTCTTCAGCTGAGCTTGACCAGTGTTAGGAGTTGAGGTCTCTTTTGTCTTTAGTAGAATTGGAGCTGGCAATTGGCTTGCAGTTGACTCTTTTAGTGACAGCTGTAGGAAGAGGTTATTACATTCTTTGGCCTTTTCCCAGCACTCTGTTTGACAGTAGTCTTTCCTCTCTATTGAATGGTAGGTCAATATTTTCTTTGCCTTTCTCTCACTGCTGGTGTATTTACAGGACTTTTTTCATGTTAATCTTGTTTCTTTTTTCTTTTTTGTTTTTAATAATGTGTGTTGGACTTTCTTATTTTGTCACTACATATCCTTTCCTGCTTTATTCTTGTTTAAGGTCAATAAAAGCTCAGATTTGGGGGAATTCCAGCCTTTTTCTTCATTGGCAAAAGCTACGCTTTGACCTTTTCTTCTTAACTTCTTTTCATCAAAATTTGTTTGCCTTCTTGAAGTTCTTTATTCTATTTAATTATTTTTATTTATTTATTTATTTTGCTGTTTATCTCTCCTCTTTTAAGGGAATGTGAATTCTGTAAATTAATCATCAGTTCCATGGAGTTAAAATCCAGTCCAGCAGATCACTTCTTCCGGTTCCTTTTCCTAGCTTTTGGTCAACTGTAGATGCAATACATATATAATATTATAAAATACTTGGCTAGCTACTGGGCTGGCAAAAATCTTCATCCACTGCACCACACAAGTACTTATATTGATTTATTTTTTAAATTTTTATTATTATGACTGGTACAAAGTATATTGCTGTATCCCAAGAGCAGGCCCATACAGGTTCCTATCAAGAATTCTCCTAATTAGGGATTCACTGCCATTGAAACAACAGCAGTTAACAGCCTCAGTGACTGTGGTGGTAACAACAGCTGTCAGGTGTGTGCTGGATCGTGAACCATAGTTTATGAAACTCTGATCAGTAAAACTGTGTTTAGAAAATGCCAGAAATGCTCTTTCAACAATTCTGATAGTTGTGGAAAAGTTATTTTCTTTGACATATAAAACATATTTTATAGAGATCTCACTAGCAGATAAACACTTCTTTCTAGTGCCTCTCAGGAGCATACTTTCACACTGAAATCAGTAGGTACTTTTGTGAAAATTCTCTGTGTTGAGCAGTACTCCAGCAATAGCAGAAATTAGCTGCTTTCCTCCTCTAATTTAGATGTGAAGGTGGTGTGCCTGTAATCACATGTAATGCTTGACGCTCAGGTTGGAATATCTCAAGAGTGTTGCTGTTGGTCATATTTCTATTCTATATTCTAGTAACACATCTCAATTCTCCGGTACTATGAGAAGAGCAATTTTTTTATTTATTTTTCATTCTTCTTGGATTTAGTGCCATGGTTACTGATTTCTATGGTTATTACTTCTTATCTGTTCACTGGGAACCAGGAAAAAGTGTTTCAAGTGGTCATTTCACATGGGCCACCAGACAGCCATCAGATGTCCTGGGTGAATCCATGTTCCTCTTTTCAGTGCAGTTTCATACCTACTAAAACATTTATAGTTTATGCCTGTACCATTAGCTAGTGGTTGGTTTTCAAACATGATAGAATCCGTTTGGCTTGCACTGTGTGTTACTGACACTGTTGTGATACATGAAAGTGGGGACTTTTATTACTCATGTGCCTTTAACCAACAACTTTGATCTCTGTCTATGCAAGGAGTGGATCATTGCATAAAACAGAAATGATCTGAGGCTGGTGCCAGGCTGTGACATAGAAGCTGAAGAGCATTGCCTGCCATTATCTTTCCCTGGAGCTGTATAGTCCTGCTCAGGAATTTACTTTGACATTTGTCCTGTCTCTATAGATTAAGCAGTTTGCTGTTTGCTGCAGTCTCACCACCAGACACTAACATACATTTTTGGTTTTCCTTCCTTGCCCTCAACCTTTATTTCTATCTAATAATTTAGTAATAATTTATTTATGAAATATTTCTTCATGGGATTTGTATGTCACATAATATAAGCACAATTGAAAACACACTTTAAATGATTGATGTTGCTGTAGAAACAGAAAAATAAAGTGCTTTTGGTCTGTGAAAGTATTGAAGTAGCTGATTCAATACAGTACAAACCTTTAGTGGGAACATATTATTACTCATGATGTGGAAAAATAATCAAATACATGGTAAATATTTAAAACCCATAACTATCATAGGTGTTCCAAAGTGAAAATAAAGACACTGAAAACTTGTTTATTTCCATAACAAATAATGTTCATATTGATGCAAATTCATAACTCCAAAATAGTGCTCTTACCTGTGAATTCAGGTGTTTTCACAATAAATTCAATACTTGTATTTTAGAGTTATATTGCCTGAGTGGCTGAAGGCATTACTATTTGAATATTGACTGTTACTGCTGTCAGTGCTTTTTCAAGCAATGTATTCATTGCACATGGGTTCTCTCTCACATATGTTTACTGACTTTAAAAAGTAAGCTGGGGTAGGCCTTGCAATGCTCAGGTAAGTTAATTTAAACTTTTCTACACAATTCCCTTTGAAATGTTGGTGTTTGCCAAAATACCATGGGCACGTCAATGGCTTTCAGTTCATAGCCTCAAGTAATTTCCTGAACTAAAGTTGTGATATGATATCTCTATAACTTCATACCCTACTTTTTGGTGTCAGTTTCTGCATTATCACTGATGAATGCATTTTACATATAGTTCTTTCCAGGTTAAACAGGTACAGAAGAAACAGTCTTCAAATCCACAGTTTTTACAGAATGGGGAAGAAAGGGGGACAAATGCTTTTTTTTTTTTTTTCCAGGGAGATTGCTATATCAGTGAAACCTGAGTTCCTTCAGAAAGGTCTTCATTAGCTATAATAAGATTCTTTAAGCTTCTCACCTGTTCTTTCTCAGGTCAGGAAAAAAAAAACCACAAATGTGAAAACGTTTCATTCTTCTCCATCCTTCCCCGCCTCAACCCCAAGTTATCTTTTACTGAGTCAGACTATTGTCACTGACTTCCCATTTTAGACTGTTCTTTGTCTTTTATGTTGGACATGCCTTTTACAACCTTTCTCTGCACAGCTTTTGCCACAGCAGCGTGTCAAATAACAGGTGCAGTTCAAAAGTAAAGAATAAAAAATTTCTAAATTGAGAAAAAGAGAGAATTGTATTACTGATGCACTCCTGATCTTATAATCTTTAAAGAGGAAGAAAAACTGAGGAAGATTTCCTAAGAGAATGAGACGCCTGTGGGAAATTTGCGATAAGTACTTAATGCTTCCTTCTTTTTGGAAGGGCCTCTATTCAGTCACTTACACCAATGCTTAGGGAGTACTGTAGATGGATTTTAAAATTCTCCTTTTGTGTGGGATTATGTGGTTAATTACTGGTGTTCGTTTATTTATGTATTCTTCAGAGGATAATTATTAAACAGATTGAAAGATGATGATAACTCCAATATCTCTATGCTGATTGCAGCAGCTAGTTTGTGAAATTTCCAGACCAAATATGTCCTGAAAATACTGCGACAATTTACTTGCTTTAATAGTACTTGCTGGTACTGTTTATTATTTCAGAAATGTATGCAAAGTAGGGAGTAACTAGAAAGTAACTATTATAATAATAGAAATAACACGTATAGTATAGCTGGCAAAGTATTTTTCTGGTTTACACGATGTACTTTGAGTCATATTCAGTAATTTATTATCAAACAATATGAAGCAGTAATTTCTTTTTCCTTGGATGTTTTTTTATAATTTTGCAGCAAAGAAGATTATAGAAGATTAGAGAGTGGTTGTACAAACACTTCCGTCAGCATTGTAGCTACTTGTCACACATTTTTTCAAGGTTTTTGAGTTCCTGACCTTTCAAATTTTTTCACTTTAAATTTCATTTGCTATTAAAGCAGATGTCTTTAACCATTCTATTGACTGCAGGTCTCTGTACATTTCTCATTTGTTGTAGGTCTGTTATTTGAATTGACCCTATTAATCTTAATGTAATCTCAATTAGCATTCTGAATGCTTTCAAAAAAGCTTTTTCTTTTATTTCATTTTCTCTAAAACTGCAATCTGTAATGTATTTGGGATTGTGCTTGAGGAGGAAAAGCATAAATGCTCTGTTTTTCACTGTTTCTTTTGAATTTGTTTCTTGTTCTTGGTCAGTGGAAGCAGAAAGCCTGTGACCTTAGGCCTGCAGTAGTAATATACCTCTCTAAATGAACTGCAAAATTGTCCACTTTGACTGGGAATTCCCATTGGCCACCTTTCTTCCACTATCTTTTAGTGATTGAAAGTTCTGTCTCTCTGGGATAACCTGTATGAAATTTTCCTTATAAAGTCTGATACTCAAGTGGTCTAATTAAAACCAGGATTTATTAACAGCACAGAAGCTACTCAAGATTAGAAGAAAAGAAGTGTTTTGCATAGCATATCTAGTCTGACATTCTGTGAAGCTCATCTAGATAGCTCTCCCCAGAGTTTAGTTACAGTGAATAAAAATACTTTACATTTGTAGAAAATCTTTTTTCTTTTCCTCTGACTTTCTTTTTAGGCAGGCTAGTTGCAGAAATCTTTACTTTCAAGGGACTCAGGCTTTCTTTTTCTTCCTTCTATTCCACTCCTTTTCATTTGTGACCTTTGCTGTTATTAATTTTCTAATTGTTGTATCAAGTCACCGTTAGTGTATTTATGCCTTCCAAAGACAGATCAACCTGTTCCTGATGACAGAATTCAGCATCCTTTAAAGAGCCTTGTTCAAAGTAATTAAACAACAGATATGAGTGGGCATCTGGTCATATCTGCAGTTTGGGATGCCTGCAAAGCCCACCTCTCAGTCTCTGACAACTGAGTGGTCTTGATCAGAGAGTAAGGGAATGATTTAGTAGGGACAACTGGTGATCAAATCCCTGCTGTTAAATGATAGCATTTTTGATGATGTTACTCACTGTTGCCAATAAGGCTCATTCTCTTTGCCAGCAAGATATCACTGAAAATAGCATGTCAGTAAACAGTTGTTGCTATGTTATACCTTCCAGAAGTTGGTTAAAGGCATCCAGATATAATGGGATGTTACAGGATCTTTCAGTATTTTTTTTCCTATTTTTCTATTTCTACCACAATGCTTTCAGGAAGAATATTATATGGAGTGCTAATATTCCACTAAAAGCCATGGTAAAATTCTGAACTGGATGAAACTGGAAAACAGGATATGAAATCTTTTATCCAAATAGATTTACCTTGAAAATTTTTTCTTCATGGCATTAAGGGTAAATGTTCAATCCAGATGTTCACGAAATAGCTTCCCAAAATACTTTGTCCTTGTCTCAGGGTTATTCCTTAAAAGATGCATTGTTTCTTAAACCGTGACATGGACAAATCAATTATATTCCTTGAGGAAGAGTATTGTGTGTAGAAGGCCTGAAAAACAATTTTTAGAGAGCAGACAGAGAAAAGATCAGTGTAATAAGAAAATAAGATTCAGATATCAAAATAAACATAAAAATAGACCAGTTAAAAAGATTTGTATTTCCAGATATTGTAATACAAAGAGACATTTTGTGGAGTCACTTCAAGTCATTTTATTTGGCATGTCTAAGAACTCTCTTCTGGAAATTTTAATGGATTTGGTTCCTTTCACTGTTCTAAGAGGACAGAGCACTGGGCTGAGAGAGGAACTCCAAGAGCAGTTTGCAAATTCAGCAGCAAGAATGGGGCTGAGTTATTTGTAAATATGTACTATGTATGCTATAACAGCCTGGAAATGCCATGTTATTGCTAATAACAGAGCCATACTTATATTTGGAAAAGAGGGATGTTTGAATTTTGCCTGGAATATATTGATAGTATTCTTCAATGGAAAACCGTGGGGGAGAATGGGAATTTTTTGAGAAATGATTGTCTGAATGTTGGTACAAGGATGATACCTTGTGCTGGTGTATGTAGATTCCTGCATGAATATTCTTGCAGGTGTAATTCAGAACTTCTAAGATAGGTATTGAGAAATCTGACAGTGAGATAGTACCCCTGAAGGTCTAGGTGTCACATATCAAAAGGTGATACAAAATGTCTCATTTGATGTTCATTGTCATTCATGCAGTTTTCATGAACTCTTACATATTTTAGTGAATGTTCACGTAGTGTGGTCAGTGGAGAAGTGTGAGGTATTCATGAATATACATGCATATTTAACAGCTATTCCCAAGGGTATCTTCCTGTTGTGGTAAATGGTGTTTCACTATCCAGGCCCTGTACTTGTGAAACAAATTGTGTCAGATTTGGCAGTGAGACTGCACAAAAGTTAATTCTGGAGGCTGGATGGATGCTTCACATTTCAATCACAGAAACATGCACAGTCCTCTCTAAATAGTGCACAGCCAACATTTCATTAGAGTTTTATCCATGGGACACATTTTTCAATTTTGTCGTCAATCTGGTAACTACCTTCTGTTCTTTCTTCCATAGAAGCCTTCTTAGCTAGATCCTGTGGAGTAACTGTTTTGTGCCAAACACCTTGTACAATCTGGCCTTGAAGACAGTTTATTCAGTCCAAGTGGACTTCTGTTAGGTCAAGCAGTACTTTTCCCGTGGCATAAAGCCAACCTGTTGTCTCAACATTTTTGATTTGGTGAGAAAGCAGTGCCATAAAGAAGACTACAAAGTCCTCTTTGTAAATTTTCACTTTGGGTACTCTAGTAATATAAAAATATATTAAAGCTGTCTTCAAGCATTGACAGATGAAGAGAATGCAACAAGAATTTTCTGCTTTTCAGTTTCCTCACATTATAGCCTATCCTTCCACAAGAAAGTAAGTAAATAACTGAGTTTACATACAGATTACTGTGGTGGGATTGTTACAAGAATATCACTTGTCTGAAAGATGCTTTGCTATTGAAGCGATTCACATACAACCATTTAACAATACAAATTGAAAATATTATTCTAAAAATTTTTTTTTGCTATAGCAGCAGTTGGAATAGTTTTCTATAATTACTTATCTTCCCATGATATTTAGTTTCTAAGGGGAGACTTGCAACGCCTGATAAACTTTGAAGAGAAATGATAGCATGACTTCAAATGGTGCCTTAGAGAAAAAGCTGTAAGAACATGGCTTTGGAACATGGATCAGAAATATTTTGCTTTTCCTTCACTATGTTACCTAACATGGCTAGAAAATGGACAAGAACCACTATAAAATTCTATTAATTGCATTAAATGCTTGGAGAATTTAAGCATGAATATGTATGAAAAAATAATATCAGCAGCAAGGTTCCACATCAAACACTTGATATTTAATTATTTTTTTCTCTGTCAAGGCTGTGCATGAGAGGGAGAAAAGTGAGACTTAATATTTTTCCTTTTGTGTGATTGTGCTCATTTACTAGGACAAATCCTCTTTTCTCTAGAGAAGCACATATGGCAGAAGGAAGCAAAATAAATCTGGTTCCTCTTCGTAGAACGGAACAGGATGTGGAAAGCTTATGTTAGAGTGTAAGAGGACTGCAGCCTTTCACATTAGGGACATATGTTGAAGGGGATCCATCTGTACTGCCATGCAGACGTGTTACCAGGGCTCTGTGACTGCACTGGGCAGGAGCCAAGGCTGCTGCTGCTGACAGGGACTCCATCCACCTCCCAGTGAGAGCTTGGAGTGAGTGAAGGTTCCGCACCCCACTGAGGGCTCCTTTGTCAGAGCGACCGTCTTCAAATCAGTGCTTAGCTCACTGGGTTTGCAGAGATGGTTTTAAAATTTGTCTTCAGGTACCTTCTGGGAAAAAAAATTAAGATATCCATCCTTGACATGAGACCCAGTGGCTTCCAGGAATATATTTTGATGGGTGAATTTTGCACCCCTTCGTAGTAGAGAATTTTAATGGAAACTCAAACAGAATTGTTAGTCTAATGTGCAGCTGTAATATGTTATCTGAGCTGAACAGGAAACAGAAAGCAGGAACATTCCTTACTCTTGAACTCCTCTGGCCTCAAGCCAGTGTACTTAGCATAATATTATTAGCACTTTATTTTAATATAGAATTATTGGACTCTCAGTGAATAGAAAAGAGTGATTCAAATTCAAAAATACTAAGCTGCATAAAATAGCTGTCATTCACTGGCTGTAATTGTCTTTGGTCAAGGGTCTTTAGAAGCAGTTTGACTCAAATTCAAAGCATACAGTTGTTGATTAAATATTGTCTTTTAGTCACAGGGAGAAGGAGTATTTCTTGTTACCAGGTCATCCTGCCTTTATTTCATTTTCTTTTTGCTTTCCCTGTCCATGTTGTCTTTATGAGACCTGAGCAATTGCTGTAGCAGAGAGGTTGTAATAACATAGGAAAAGAAATTTAATCATACTTGTCTGTAAACTGCAGAACTTTATTTTGACTAGATGCTTCCTTGCTGTTTTCCATATACTGAAAAAATACTTCAATGTATTATCAGAACTTCTGCAGCTGAGGATGGTATGGATTAAGCTTTACTCCAGCATAGTAATAGTATGGGATTGCTCCAGAGCACTGAAATAAGTGTTTCCATCGCTTTCTTAAAAGAGATCCATTTGGTGTCGTGAAGGTTACAATACAAGGAAACCCACAAAACTATCTACAGAAACCTTCACCACCTGGAAATATTTTCTTCTTAGTGAAATATTGTTACCCTTTTATTTGCCATGATTTGTTTCCTATGCTAGTCTAATGTCAATAAGCACAATTTTTCTCAGAGCCAAATCATCCTTCAGAATTGATTTCTTGATGATGACTCAATATATTACTATTTCCATAGTCACAATCTCTTCTACTTTCAGTGCAATGAACTGCATAGTCCAATCTTGTTCTAAAAGCAGAGTCATGGGGACTATCTCCAACTGTGAAACACAGGTGGACGCCCCAGTCACGTTCCCATTATGTTTTAGACATGTCCTAATTTCCCAGCAAGGGAAATCTGGATGCCTGTCCCTGGGGGGATATTTGTGTATCACCAGCTGTAGATGACTGGGAGACCAGAGCTTCAGAACCATTGCAGAGGTCACCTCTACTGCTCTGGACCTTGTGGTTAAGACCTGTCAGTCTTGATCAGGATACCAGAAGGTGTAATGAGCAGTCCAAATATGCCTGTCTCTGTGTCTGATAATAAACCAAATTATAAAAAACTCTCCAAATACTAAACAGAAGAAAGATACATATGGGTCTACATCTATAGTGTAGGCTGAGGACATTTTTCCCTGCCTGGTTTTAGGAAAAAAGGAAGCAGATTCATATTCTCAAAGATGTTCTGAATTCCTTCGTCCAGCATTGTCTTGAATCTTGCACTGGAGTAGACATGGCTTCTCCACTTGAGGCAGAAAGCATTTTCTCATTGGTATTTTCATGTAAAAGGCAGGTTGTCCTTTTTCTGCTTCAGTGGCACTGAAAAGTTTGGTTTTGCAATGTCCATAAGAAATGTGTAAGTGTCTATGTTGAGATGATGGTGGTAATCCTTATTCAGTTTCCCTATCATGACCTTCATAGTGAAATGATCCTGGTTTCTTCTGATCCTACAAGCCCCTCAAACAAGAAAAAGCCCTTGCTCTGTGTTGAACAGTTTATAAAGTATTGACAGAAGTTACAAATAAGGACTAAGCATACATTATACAAAACAGATGGATTGTGAGGGGAGCTTCATTTTATATATGAGTGGCGATCCAGGAGTGGCTAATTGGATGTGTGTCATTAAAACAGAGAAAATATAGAAGGGGTGTGTAAAGTAAAATGATTCTTTTCAGAATAATACGAAAAAAAATATATTAGTAATGTAAAGATAAGAAAATAATAAAACACAGAAGTCATAGAAACCAAATCTTAATTTTTTTTCAAGCTCTCTGATGAATAAGATTTCGTCTATTTTAGTCCTATGAAATTTCTATATGTCTTGGGAACACTGCAACTAAAGTCAAGCAAAACATTCAGTCACCAATTATGATGCTCTTGTTATAAATTATTATTGTTAATTCTTATTCATTACTAAGATGAGAGGAAAAAAAATCAGTTTTGGTTTGTGTGAGATTTTAAGTTGTCTTCTCTTGTTTGGCTCAACACTTGCATGAACTGTTCTTCATGAATCACCAGCTTTTCAGCTGGTAGTCTGTTTACATGTCTACAGCAAACTCCTAGTTTTCTTTCATTTTTTCTTTTGTCTTCTGTTTTCTTTTTTCTTCCTTTTTTTCTTTCGCTTTCCTTTGCCTTATCATGTGAAACTTTCAAAGCATCTTTAAGCTTAGAGCATTGTGTATTTTTTTTACATGCAAGCTATTCAGTTTAGACTTCAAGATTTAATATCTGCTTTACATCAGCCTGAGCAGCTTCTGCTTTCATACAGGTTTACCATCTTACAAGGAAATCACACAAATTCTGAAATACTATAGACATTTTCTCTGCATCTATCATGTATCCCACATACATAACATAATATAAAGTAATACCGCATACACACATTTGCTGAACACTTTTCCTCATAGTGAGGTATATGTCTCAGCACACTCTGTGGTTTTGCATAGTGTTGTTTAAAGCTGCCCAGAGGGCAGCTCAGAATTCACCTAGGCCAAAGACATCTTCCAGAGAGAAGAAACCAGTAGAATTTTTTCTGTTCTCTTAGCAAAGAGAACAGTCTTAGTCTGTTAAGAGATGACCAGATTGCACCAGTGTGCGCTTTTTTTTCCTAATTGACATCTAAAGGCCCAGTTAGAAATCACTGTAGGTTATAAAAGCAGATTGGTTGACCCCTTATATCAGAGAGCTAGTTGGATCCATGACTTCCTGAATGCTTAGAGGAAAGGGGAATGTGACACAGGACCATTGATTTTAAGTATAGTTAATATTGCATCTATCATGTCAAATAAAAAGTCCTGCAAGTCCTCTGCAAGTTATATTTATAAATAGAGGAAACATTCTGGAACCAACTCACATGCTGTCACCACCAGAATATCTTATTTCTACCTTAATGCTTCAAGCTACTAAAATTATTGTGCTATAATAATGCTATAGAGTAATATCATGCTTTATCCATATTTACTAGAGCTTTGAGAAGAATAGTTAACATGTGGATGTGTCAGGTTTTTTTATTGCTGTTTATTTAAAATCTAGGAAAAATAAAATAAATTTAATTTAAGTGATTTTATTTTTATCTTACATGAGCATTGACTTAAATACATAGCTATCCCAAGGACAGAGCTTAAAGTCCCTCGTTAGTATTGTGAATCTAATTAATAGAACTAGGCAAGTGAAATAAATTGACATTTCAATAACTGTCCAATGGACCATGGATTTACTAGTCTTTTGTTTGTAACAATTTTGATCAAACTTGGATCTGACAAGCGTAAAAATAAATTCAATCTGTAAGTGGGAAAGGTTGTCTTTTATTTTCTGATGCAAAGTAGTCTTATAATAACTGTAGTCACTTTTATATGTTGACATTCTCTAGCCTTTCAACTTCTTATATTACTCTAGTTGAAAAGGGCAACTCAGATTGTGCACTTTATCTATATATACATTTTTTCATAATTTTTGGTATGTATGTAAATGTAGTATTTGTAAAAGAATATTGCACATGACTGAATGCTGTATTTGTCTATTCACAGTATCACTAATGATGGATTGTGTGTATTTCAGCCTTGATCAGTTGGGTTCATTCTTCAGGATGATTTAGTTTTTGACAGTGTTTTCTGGTAGCTTCTCTGATAGGGTACCAAATCCTGCTTTGTTATGTGAAGTTGTAATAGAGGAAATGTATGCGTAAATACCAACTTTACTCCTTTATGCTATGAGTAGACATCTTTTGGTTAGTAATAACTTGCCAAAGTGACTGTAATAGCAGGTATTCTGTGTCTAGATCATTCCACTTCTGTTGTGGGATTTAATCTTTTGTAACCCTTCTGTTGCTGTGACCAGAGAATAAAATTGTTGCCAGTTTTGCATGTCACAGTCACTTGTGCTAGCCTAAATTAAAAGAGCTGACCCATTGTAGCACCAATTATTTTTTATATATGACCCCATATGACATATGCCACATGTTCCTAGTTCTGGAAATAAAGTGGTGTTAATCAGGTTATATACTGTAAAAAGAAAGAGCAAGGATATAACAAAGAGGTGGCTGGAATAGGGTTAAAGCTGGTAAAAAAGAACCATGTGGACAAGTGTGGGCATATCACCAGGTGACATTGATAAAAATAAACAATCTCTGTTGTGAGATTGATGTCTGCATGTATTGCATTTTTATAATTCATGTCCATTTCCTTCAGATTGAAAAGAGAAACGACAGGTGATGAAATATGGACGTTTCATAAATATTGAAAAGTAACATCCTCAATATACAGCCAAATCACACTGAAGATAGTATCAGTAAAACCAAATTGTTAACATCAAGATAATTTTTGTGTAGAAATTAACTCTGTTAGGCTCCTAAAAAGCATTA
This sequence comes from Florisuga fusca, assembly GCA_038090715.1. Lineage (NCBI taxonomy): Eukaryota > Metazoa > Chordata > Aves > Apodiformes > Trochilidae > Florisuga > Florisuga fusca. The sequence continues at coordinate 25,206,266 of JAAWXA010000009.1, forward strand.
TTTATACAATTTTACTGGTTTCCTTTAGGTAGTACCATATGAATTCTTTACAGAATAGGTGATCAGACATTGGAATGGGCTGCCCAGAGAGGTGGTGGATTCTCAGTCCCTGGAGGTTTTTAAGAAGAGACTGATGTGGCACTCAGTGCCATGGGCTGGTAACCACAGTGGTAGTGAATTAAGGGTCGGACTTGATCTCAGAGGTCCTTTCCAACATCGGTGATTCTGTGATTCTGTGAATCATAAGTGCTTATTGGCCAAGAAACAAGTAGGAATCATGACTCCCTTGGTAAACTCTCAGAGATGTTCTTACATATTTAAAAATTACTGTTTGGGAGATAAAATGTTCAATAATGAAAATAGTGGGTTAGCAATCTGTTTTCACAAAATATATTACTACATATTATATTTTTTCCCAAAGTCTAAAAGTCTGGACCAGAAGAGCACCACTATGTTACACACTATATATTTTTTTCATTTTTCTGTAGCTGATCTTTATTAAAACAAAACAAACCAAACAAACAAAACAACAAAAAAAAAGGAGGAAAAAAAGACAAAAAAGTATGGTGAAAATAATTACAGTTTCTTTTTACTGCTGTTTTCTTGAAAACCCATGACAGGTTAGTACTGCAGTTGCAGTACTGTGTCCAGCTGTTCAGTGCTTATGCTACTGGTGAGTGTTCATTCTTGGGACAGACTGATTTCCCTGGGCAGACAAGTATAATTGCTCATCAGCCTTGATAAAAGTTTTGAAGTTTGCCAATCTGATTATATTGCCGGAAGATACTACGGTTACCTCTGTGACTTGAAGTATGTTGGTCTACTGTATTGTAAACCAGATGTCTAAAAATATGTGGGAAGTCTATAGTGGTGACTCAGGAGTGACAGTTGTATCTAGTTCATTATTTGTGTGTTTGGTACATGACGTGCCAGCTGCATATAACTTGCTTGCACTTCTTAGAATGGAGAATATTTCAGCTGATTTTCACTTATCTGCAGATCCAGCAGATGAACTACTATTTGATGAAATAACTGGATATTCTTCCTTAAGTTCCTATCTGAATAGAGCATTTAGGGAAGATGAAATTGTACTCATCAAGTAACATAGTATCTGCATTTCCAAGGAAGTGACGAGAATGAATGCAATTTGGTGCTGTCACAACGTGTGTTGATCAGTAATGTGCTGGCATTTCTTGGGCAATAGTAGAAAGTTCTTTCCCCATACATTTGGGAAAAAGAGGCTCAAATAGACCCTTTGCTTCATAAAAATCTGTCTCCATCCATATCCTTCATGAATATCATATACAGGGGAAAAAGTCTCACGTTTTATCCTGTAAATGTTTAGCTTTCTTTTTTAATTTTTATTTTTCATATTTGGGGGCTCTGCTTTGGGAATGATTATATCATCTGTCTAATCATAGGCTAAGTTTATTAACAGTAAACTTTGTAGTCATCAGTCCTGTGTCAACGCAGTATTTAAAAAGAGCAATAGACGTTTCTTTCCACTTTTTGCTCCAATTTCTGCCCCCAAGTATGTATAGAGGTATCCTGTAGTCTTCTGTCTTTCCTTGTCAGACAAACCAAATTCTATTAGTCGTTTTAGTGAAATAGAGTGTGACTTCTGGTCTCACTATTGCCTCTACTTGTCATGTGTTCTGAATTGCCTCAGAATGGATGGCTGGATCTGTACATGGTATCAAAGTGGTTCTTTCTGTTCTTTACTGTAAATAGGTTACACAGGTCTTCTGCAGTTGATGCTGTGTAGTGACCTTGACAGAAAATTATGCCACACCTTAGTCTTCTGCTGTTTTATAGTTTTGGAATTTATATTTATCCTACATAGATGTGAACATAAGAACTTTGATTCTTTGCTGTTTTTTATTGGATTAGACTGCAAATGTGTGTAGTTTATAAACTGTAGTAAGAAGTTTAACTGTAGTAATTTGTTTAAGTGCAAACAAGTTGGTGGTTACTGATGAGGTTTTTAAGCAAAAATATTTTATAATCATATAATATTATTAAGGATATCTTTTTTTAACAGCATAGACTTTAGAAATAAGTAATTTTTTTGCTGAAAAATCCCTAGGCGCACACCTGTCAAATTTTTTTGTTCTGTTGAAAGAGACTGTTAATAGACCAGGGAAAAGTAATTGTATGATTTTGCAGTAGGTTTTTGTTTTCACATGAATCGAGATATTTTATGTTGTGCTGCATGTAGCCTTCATAAAATATGCGTGTAGTTCCTCTCTTTTTTTGCTACTCATATCTGTGTAAAATGCCTTGAATACTCAATTACAGGAGCTGGAGACATGATGATTTGGTTATCCAATTAGAGGGAAATTGCCAGTCAGCCTATGGTTGGTTTAATAAAGGGCATGATAGAGAGATTTTTATTTCTCGATTACCCATGCAATTGAAAGGATATTAAAAAAAAATATACGTGTTTCCTTAAAGCAGTGACACGTTGCACGGATGAAGTTTAGGACTTCCAATGTCTGAATCCTTTCAAGATTTTTAAGGTCTGTTCAGTGCCTATCCCATTGCTTACAAATCACATAATTTTCAGTTTGTATTGAGAGTCCTATAAGTTTTTAATATAGATTTTCCTAAAGTTTCATTTTCTGTTTGCCAGGCTTTCACTGAACAATGATATTTACTTTCTAACATTTATTGGGATCTTAAGCAAGTGCAGCCACGACACTGAGATGTGTCCTGGTTGCAAGTGTCCTGGAACCCATGAAACTCATCGTGCAATTGGTTAGCTTGGTGATTTCCCGCTTTTAAAAAATTTAAAAGCCTTTTACAATTTTCTAATGAAGTGTAGACCCTGGAAGAGTGCTTCTGTTCTATTGAAAATAGGCCTGCATTTCACTGTCACCTCACACAAACTCCCTAAAATAGTCTGCAGCACAGGCTCCTCTCCTTCTCCCCATCTGTTCCCCTACCCATGTTGCTGCTCCAACTAAGCCCCAAGGCTTCACAAACCACTTGTATGTACCATCTGTATCTTTAAAAGGTTTCATCTGCTATTTTTCATATCTGAAGTCTGTGTGTAAGAGAGACCTGCTGCAGGAAGAACTCTATCTAGCACTCCAGAAGTTTATCTCTGAATATTCAGGGAAGGAAAATCTCCTTCCAGGGAATTCAAATGGAGTCAGTGTGCAGCAGCCAGAACCATAAAACACAGCAGGTTTTTTTTCCCTCTGTCCAGCCCTTTAGTAGTACATACATGCTAGACTGAAGCCATTTAGTTCTTGTATCTGTTTTGAGAAAAAAAACCCCAACCTAGATAAAAACCAGAGCAGTATCTGTCTTGATGTGATACAGCCTGGGCAGCATTACCAATATCTAAGTGACAAATTAGGAAAATAATTTTTATAGCAGCATTCTGAGTGGGTATGAGTGGACCAAGATTTTGCTGGTTTTGCAGCAAATGAGACACGTGATGATGAATGTGCAGTTGGGAGTTTTAAATGTGTGAATTTACAGAGATAACAGAAATAAAGAAGATAAAGTCTCTTAAAAGGAGGAGAAGTTTTCTGAAGGAGAGAGAAACCCAAACTTTATCCTATTTGTGGTGGTGCAAGGGCTGTATGACCTTGTGTTGAAGCAATCAAGCAGGTCACAGCAACAGAATAACTGAAGGAACAACAGTGTTTGGAGACGATCAGCTCTGTTGAACTTTTTCTGGGGAAGTGGTGGATTTGCTAAAATGGTGATTTGTTGACATAGAAATTAAAGCCCAGACATGAGAAAGAGAATTTGTAGAAAGAAGGGTTGAAAACAAGAGGGAGCTGATAGTGAACAGTTGTGTGTAACTACATAGCATAGATAAGAGAGGAAAAGAGTCACTGCAGCAGGGTTCCAGAAGAGATACGGGAAGTAGAGAAGCTCAACAGACCTTCCTTCTGGTCTGTTTCAGGAGAGAGGCCTTTATAAACTCAGATTATGTCACACTAAAAGATCCAGGTCTCCAATGGGCAAGAATTTGGAAAGACTGAGCTATATAGAAGCTTTAGATAGCTTTCAGCTGGCACAGCCAGCTTCTTCTTCTATCAGGAAAATGTTTGGAGCAGAAAGGCATGTTTGGAGGAGATATTACTGGAGCTTGAAGACGAATAAGAGATCTCAATGTGTTCTGAATTAAGATTAAGGGAATGAATTTGGATGGAGAGGATTAGAAAAAGTGGTTGAAACTGTGGACGTGTGAAGGTATTTTAGGGAGAAATGGGGTGCAAAGGAGAGTAGAAGGGGAAAAGTGAGAGAAAAGTGAGATTCAGCAAAAAAGGGGATGAGTGGTTATATTTTCTGTTTTTTGCCAATAAACCTGTAGATATTTAGAAGTTTCCAGAAAGCAGTGGTATTTGATCACATTTTCATACATGACTACACATAATAATGTAAGGTTCGAAAAATGTAAGTTGAGAGCTGTGCACTGATTGGTTTTAATTATGTCAGCATTTTCCACTGCCCTGTAAAAATGCAGTAAACACTGCCTTTATTTAAACCCTGGAAATAAGTTAGTTTTGCTAAAATAAATAGATATTACTTCAAAGTAGTGTGGGAAAATTCACTAAGAATTCAAGTGCCTCTTAATAAAGTTTTCCAAAGCTGAAAATACTGAAAAGTGAAGTCTTTGCTTCATTTTAAGCAAACCTAGTTTCAATATTCCATCTTATACAACTGTTTTTTATCCATTGGTTTTCAAAACCCTGAAAAAGCAAGACCTATAAGATGTTTGTGTGCCAAAATATTTATGAATACTTGCATGTTTCAATTTTTATCCTTTTAAAAAACCCTACATCCTGAGAAATTTGTAGCAATCCGGGTATGCTGGAGATTTAGATGGAAGATTCTCGTCCATCATATTTTTTTAAGCAGACCAAGCAGATTAATTTTATTCTGATAAACAGAAAGGTAGGAATTTAAGTAGGACGTGGGATATCCATTGAACTATGTAAACAAATGTTTTTTGTATTTTTTTTGTTATGAATCAGTATAATCTTGCTTCTGACAGATTCAAACAGGCATCCAGGATAGCTCTTAGCCCTGCAGGTGGCATGGAAAAGACTGAACTCTTCATTCACATAATTTAGAATTAAAGAGTTAGATAAGAAGATTTTAGATGCTGGAGTAAAATGCAATTTATTTCTAAATAAAGAGACTGAAAACTCGGTCACACATTAAGCTAAACTGATTGAACCCAAATGAGATGTGACCAACTCCATTTCCTTAAGTAAGCACCAGAGAAATTAACAAAAATATATTTAAATCTGTAATCATCTCTAAATGACAGAATTAAATTTATCGGATGTTAAAACCAAAAATTTTCTATGGATAGATTTTAGTACATTTGAACTCTCCTTATGAAGGCTACAGGCTAAATGTACTGTTTGAACCACTTTATAAACTGTGTGATTTCCACATCCGAGTTCCCTGTGATTTGACATTTCTGTCTGAAATGCGTAAATAGTAAGCCAGTATCAGAAATGAAATAGGTAAATAGTGCCATTGTGAAATGATGTATTCATGCCATTCATGTAATAAACATGAAAAAAATATATGGAGGGATGGTATTAATGATGAAAATTACTAACGAATCACAAATGGAAGAAAATATAACAAATGAGGAAAGCAAAATTAAAAGAATCATAATGATTCTTTCTTTACTAAACTATAATAATGTTCAGTGATCAATGTTCAGTATCAAGCTGAGCAGATTTTTATTGTTAGAAATTATTTTGACAGGACAAGTTTGGACAACATTTTTTTCCCTTGGACAGCATAATATTGCAGTTATGGGTTGTCTGGTTTTCTAATTAAAATGCTAGCATTTTGGAAAGACAAAATTAAATGCTTTTAAAAAATCTTTTTTCTTTATATATCAAGTTTCTTCTTGTAAGCCTTTACATTTAACCAAATGTCTTACTGGTATTTCATTCCACCCATTGATGCAATTTTATCTGAAACAGACAGTATATTTGACATTCTTACATTCAGAACTCTCAAAGACATCCAGGGGACAGATAGGAGGGTAAATTTCTTGTACTCCCCTGCCTGAATGTCATTTTTTGAGCAAAACAGAAGACGTGACTTAGTAAGTTCGGGCATGAAGACACTTCAACAATTTGAATTAAGGACGGAGTAGGCTAACAGAGCTTACTATTGTTTTCTTCAGTTGCTACTACATAGATCAAGCATTTAGATGACATTTGCTTTGCTTAGAGTGTTTATTTACATATTAATTACTGATAGTGCAGAGATTATTACCGATGAATAGGAAATAACCAGTGGTTTATGGATACGAAAAAGGTTACGTTAAAGCTCAAGTAGCAACAAGTTGCTTATAATCATCTTTAATTTTATATTTCCTTTCTGATCCCATAAATATTCAGCAAAGGAATGACAATTATAACTAAGTGACTTGTAGCTGGATGTTAGCCAAATTAGTTTAACTCCACGGATTGAATGCAATTGACATACAAGGACAACACTAATATATTCGCTGTGAAGTTGGCAATCTGAGTAAATGTAAAAAGTAGTATGCCTGAATGTATGCCTTAATCATAAGTATCTTGATATTGCCTTAGAATTTTGATGCTTTTAGATGAACTTTTCATGTAAACAAATGCTTGAATGATCTTATTAAAGCTGCCTAATGAATCTGCTGTACACTGTGAAATTGTTGCCAAGATATTTAGAAATGTAATTAACTAAAAGAAAAGTGTCATGCCAGAATTTATTTTCACAGAAAAATAATATATTTGTATTATTCAAATTTCGTTCCTGAAGGGATTGGTCGTGGCTGGTTGCCTTAAAGATGTTTTACTGTGATACGTTGTTGGATGAAAACAAAACATCTGTGTCATACTTAAAATAATGGTGAAGGAACAATTCCCCTGCTCATTACTAACTAGGAAGTCTGTGGTTTCAAATTGTGTAACATATTGCTGTATCCCCATTCTGTTGCCAAAATTAATCAAGTGTCATTTGCTTGTCTGTGAACTTTTCAGGTATATCCCTAGGTGGTATAAAACTTTTTTATTTGAAAAACACAGCAATTAAAAGTATCTTTGCTTCTTCTCAAAGAAGTCTTCTTCAGGATTCATATGATTTATTTTTGTTGGTTGTATTAAAAATCACCTTTCAATTTCTGGATGTGAAGATAAATGTCTTAGAAAAAAATCCCACAAAATTATTTGTCCTGGTTTGGTGTTAAACCGTGACAATACCATACTCTTTAAAACTAATGAGTTTGTTTATTAGATTTTTAAAGCTCAAGCTGCATTTTAAGAAAAGGTTATAGGTTATAGTTCAATAGTTATTTTCATGTTTTGTTCTTCTAGTCATAAGGATTTCAAATGAGAATTACAGGCTTAGTATTGGCTTAGTTTCATGAGGGGAAGTGTTTCTACCATTTCTTTCTATTGGAGCTAAACTGAGCACTGCAGCTTAGTTTGCATTATCTGGAGATATCCTAGGAAAGAATACCATATTAGTTTGCTTTTTTGTTTGTTTGTTTTTTGGTTTTGTTTTTTTTTTTCAGAAGCAGGCAAATTGACTTTTAACATCAACAGTAGAAACCTGCTTATTTGGAATTGAAGAGCCAAAGTTCATATGTGTAATGGGCCTGTGTAATTTCATATTGTTTCATTTTTATTTCTTGAAGAGCAGCTAATAGAGAATAGAGGCACAATTGTCAATCTTTTTGATCCTGTTATAATTAACAAAACAAAAGACTTCTTCATTTTTCTTTGTATCATTGCTAATTAGTTTTTTTTCTGGGCATTCTACTGATCTCATGTACCATTGAACATATTTAATTTAATTTAAAATATTTCCAGTAATATAAAGTAGCTTTTTTGGTGTCTCTCAGTTTCTATCATGTCCTTTTGTTTCACGTTCTACCTAGCAGAATCCTACTGTACCTTAAAATTAGCAACAAGCTGATTTGAATGCAAGGTCTCAATATGTAGCATCTTTGGAAGAGGCAGTTGTGGTATGTGGAAAAAGATATTTGCTGCAGTGAAACTAAGGAAACAAAAATTACATTGTAAAAGATAATATTTTCATCAAAACCTTTATAATAAACCCCAGTGAGAAAGGACAGTCTTAAATGATGCAAGATAGGTTACATAATATGACTTTTGAGACATTATTTCACCCTTTCACTTTAAAGACTTAGAATTCAGTGTTTTCACATGCTCAGTCCTTTTACTAAATGCAGCCAAATTGTTTTTATTTAACAGGAATTTTATTTTGAAATCATATGCCCATTTTAAGTTGCAATTAGTTTTCGTGGAGCTCTTGCTAAAGTTCTTGCTATGTTACCAGAGAAGTCCTGAAGAAGATGGTGAAGGAAGTAGCAGACAGAAGCTCTTGAAAGGAATCACAATTGAATTTTTCAGAATATAGTAGTCAGCAGGTACTAGTGTTAGGAGATTTTTGTCAGGACTAAAATAAGAACAACATATAATTGAAACCTTCTTCTACTGTTTTTATTTTTGAAGATATAAAATATTTGGTCATATTCCATGTACATGAGCTTCCACTTGATGAAGAGTGAATATTGCTCCTGCTAACATCCTCCCTAGTTTTTTCCCCATCTTTGGAGATGACGTATGTCATCTCCATCTCCATCTGTGTATTAACAGAAAGGAGGCCTATAGGGATTGCCTGCCAGCTGAGGAAAAGCAGAACATAATGCATTTGAGCTGTTTTCCTTGCCCCTATGTGCAAGTGGGTTGATGTGCTCATCCTCTTGCTTTATGCTTGCTTTGGGGGTCACATGGGAAATTCCCAGAAAGACAGCTGGCAGGACACTTTCATTTCTGCTGCCTTTTGTTCAAGGGGAATGGAGCTGGGCAGATAATTTCTTTACAAAGGTCATTCCTCAGACCTGGATGTCAGTGGACCTATTTATGTGATTGTACCTTTACTGGAAGAGAGACAGAGTTATTAGCAGTTGCACAGATTAATACGTTGTGACAAGTGTGCTTGGTCCATAATACCTAGCGAGTCACTTTGACAAGTTAACTTAAATATAAATAGTGATTAATTGCAGAGATCTCTGAAATTTCCATTTCATTGAAACTTAATCTGCTGACCCTCACTTTTACTAGATAATTTATTTTAAAATTTTAATGATGTGATTACTGTATTTCTTGAAGTATTTAAATGTAGCTTGACATTTCTATTTTACAAAAGCTTGCAAAAAGTAAATATCTTTGTGTGATTTTTCAGCTGTCAAAAAATCCAATATGCAGTTATGTGTGCAAACAATGGGTTTGTGCAGTGGGATATTGTGTATAAGTTATCTGTCAAATCTGTTTATTCCTACAGGGTTTGACTTCAGCAAGTATTATTCAAAGTGAGAAAATCTATTTAGAACTGTCTCATTGCCTTGTGTAATCTGCTAAATCACCTGTGGCCCCACGGGCCATTTAGTGCTACAGTAAATAGTGTAAAAATATCCCCACTCCAAAAGTTAAGGGCAGAGAGAACTCAGACCAAATCCCTACCCAAGTTAGAGAAAGCAAGAAATTCCCTTCCTCGTAGAAAAATGTAAACTGAAATGAAAATGCTTCTAAAATGTGAGAATAAAGGTTGAAAGGCTTCTTTGTATCAATTACAGAGAGGAAAAAAATCCAAACCACTTGCCAGCTGTGGTCTGCAATCAGAGTTCTTTGAAGGTTTAATGAAGCAGAGTACTTGAAAATAGCAGGAACGTAGTTGGGTGAGTGAATGGGTTGGTGATCTGAGACAGAGTATTGTTAAACTCTTCTCAGGTGGTGAATACAGAGAAGCATTGATGCAGGAAGCTATCAGGACACATTCCTTCTCCTGCTGTTACTGTAGCCATCATGCCTCATGATGGCCAAATAGGAAACTACAATGGCTCTGGTTATTACTGAAGTTGTTCACTTTTACTTTTGCACAAAAACTAGGGTAAACCCAACCTCAGATTTACTGAAATTCCTTTAACCACTGACTATGTTTGTCTGAGTGTAATCAGGAAGTTACAAGGAACTGAATTAAAAGCAATTTTAGAAGGTACTATCACACTACAGAACTTGCTGCTCTCTTGCTATGACAATAAAAAAAAATATCCTCAAATAAAACAAAGACAGTATTTTTGTGACTAGGTTTGTGAATACCACTAATTGCTGACTTCTAATGAAAGCTGGTATATTTTTCCTGAAATGCTGGGATTTAAACCACCCCATATGTAATTTTCCAGCCATACCAGCATTGCCAGTTCCTGCAAGATAAAACAATTATTGTCTTCAGTCCTTCTGTTCATCCATTTCCTCCCACCGTTTAGTGAAGCTTAGCCTCCTGCCCATTGATGGGTAAGATTGTACAGCTTTTAGCATGTGGGTGCTCATTGTATGGCACAGGTGTCAAAACCTCTGAAGCTTCCTCTTTCCTGCTCATAGTAGCAATTTCCTTTCTTGCCCTGAGCTGCTCATCTAGTTTTTGGAATGATCTTACCAGTTGGCAGATGCAATTTTTTTACTCAACACCCAGAAGCTTTCATTTATGTGCCATCCTCAAGGGATACCTGTTTCTGTGACACAGAGAAGAATCAAGAACATGCCTAGAAATGAACTAGAGCTTTGTTAAACTGCTTTAAACTCCCCTACATTTGGGAATTTGTGTTTGTTTAATTAAAGCAATTAAAAATTTAGTTTAGTTATGTTGAAGCCACTTTGTCAATCCTAATCAGGTGCTTGTAGTGCTTTAGTGTGTTAAGACAAAGGCATTCTGGTTTAGTGGGTAGGCTGACTTGCTTAAAGAGTGGTGACTGAAAAACCTCAGGGAGTAACAGGAGCAAGCACAAGAAGGGGTACAGGGAGCTGGAGACAGAGGGGGGGCAGGGCTGTATCTTACTCCCTGGGGGACAGGACTGCAGACCGTGGAAAAAAAAAAAAAGTCATAAATAGTCCTTTTAGCCTTGAGGCCCTGCCCTGTGCTCTCAAACATGTGTGTTTGTTGTATGGGAATATGTAGTGCTGAAAGATGGATGAGCTGTGGGCTTCCTCAATGGCAGAAAGGTCTTGCAGCTAGGTCTTGATAGACTAGAGGTCTGGGTAATCACTAACTATATAGAATTTAACAAGAGCAAATATCAGATTCTCCACCTGGGACTGGGTAATCCTGGTTGTACATACACATTAGGGTATGAGAGGCTGGAAAGCAGCCCCGTGGAAAGCAAGGGCTTGGCACTTGGGTTGATGGCAAATTAAATATGAGTCAACAGTTACCCTGGCAGTGTGGTATAGAGCCAACTGTGTCCTGGAGTTTGTCAAGCACAGCATAGCTGCCCCATCAAGGGAGGTGATTGTATCAGTCTGCATGGCACTGGTGTGGGCCCATGTTGAGGGCTGTGTGCAGTTTTTGGGCACTTCAGTACAAGAAAAACATCAAACTATTAGAATGTGTCCAGAGTGGGGTGACCAAGATAGTGGCTCTCTCTGGTGACCAGTGACAGAACACAAGGAAATGGAATGAAGCTGCCTCAAGAGTTAGTTCAGAGTGGACATTAGGAAAAGACTCTCCATTGGGAGGGTGATTGGTCACTGGAACAGATTCACTATAGCATTAATCATGGCCACAAACCTGTCTGAGTTCAAGGAGCATCTGGGTGATACACTTCGTCATGTGGTTTATTTTTGGTAGTGCTGTGAGGAACAGGAAGTTGGTCTCAATGATCATTAGGGGTCCCTTCTTCCTTGCTCTGTGGAAAGCAGTGTGGGACCAGGCCAGGGACATGGCTGGGGGCAGCTGAGAGTCTACATTTCCAGAAAAGTCTTCAGGTGTGAAGCAGATTACAAGGTCAAGCCAGTGAGTCAAATTTGTGGGTTGGTACTAGCAGTATCCATTAAGAAAGAAAATAACCTTTTTGTCTGTAAAGCATTTCAAAAAGGTCCTATAGTATTCCCTGAGACCAAAGGAGACAATATTTCATGCCAATCAGAAATCTAATAATTAACTAATCCTTGTCTTTGCTGTTGAATGCCCCTACTCACAGATTGTGCCAATTCACAAACGGAAGATTGAGTAAAACAAGTACCTACAGCTTGTATATATCTCACAATTAGGAGTTCTTCGGATAGATGTCAGTCGACAGACTCAATTTTTTACTATATACCTAATGATTTTGTACCCACTTTGAACTAAGGAGAAAAGAAGCTCTTCACCAAGGAAGTAATGAGACCCTCAGGTGGCTCATGTTGAGCATCCAGTACCACTGCTCATTTTATAAAATTTCATTTAAACCATGTTAGTACTTGCTAACTGAAATATGATTATAAACTGATCAGTTGAGTACAAGGCTGCATTTCCACACATAGTAAAAAACCTTAAATACACAGTATGCACTAGTGTTTATACATCTATTTTTCTTTCAAAAATTTATTATGCTTCTTAGGACTTGTATTGAAATGGAGGAGGTCTTTCTAATTTCATTCTTACATTTTCTGCTCCATTACATGAATGATGTAATTGTGATTTAGCAGTTGTGGAGAAGACTGAATCTGTCTCATTAAGATACTCACAGTCTAAAATTTTTCTGGAATGTCTGTGATGTCTCATTGAGCTTCTGCCAGCAATCTAAAACTCATTTATTCATGAACGAACTTGGCAGTAAAAATTCTAGTTTATACAAGTTTTTATTCTCTCTTTCCACCTTATCTCCGAAACCAATCTCTTAATGTCATTAATATTTTAAGAAAAGAAAAAAAACAAACCCAGACATTTATGTTAATGATTACGAACTGTTACTGTAGCTCCTAAAATTGTTAATGAGTGAAAATTGTTGTTAAGTACCGTTAAATGTGATCCTTATACTTCCTATTTGCTTATCTTTAGCATTTTATGAGGGCAGGGATTTTTCAAAAGCTGTGAAATATTTTTTACTTTTATGAGTTTTGCTACAACTCTATCGAATTTTACAAAGACTGTACAACAGACCATCTTGTCAAACCTGTAAATATATTTAAAAGAACAAATGTGATCTGAGATCTGCCAACAGAGACTGTTGTAGAAATTTATTTCCTCAGCCAGCTGTCAACTAGATGGACTAAAGCAAAGCAATAAGGTGTCTAAAAACTTTTTTTCATGTGTTTCCTTTCATGTGACTGTTCAAATGAATTAATAGTTCTTGACTTATGTTTTTTTCTTCATAAGCTTTATTGTTTCTTTGGGTCATATGCTGTTAAAAAGGCTTCCACTAGTCCATCTGACCTTTTAAAAATTCTCTACTTAGATTCCTGTGTTATAAAGTTGAACAAGTTAATCTCTCCAATGAACCAAAACAAGAAAGTCAATAAGAGAGAAACGTGTTATTAATTTCCTAATTTCAGTCTCTCACTAATACAAAGAATAGCAACACCACTTCTTTAGGTTGCACTTTAAATTTTTTATTCACATTCTTTTTCTTTTTTTGAGGTCAGGCTTTCCTCTGGCTAAAAAACCCCAATTTACTTCCCCAAAGGTTTAGGGTGGCAAATGTAGTAGAGCAGAAGAGGGGAGAAAGCTTAAAGAAGTGGAGAATGGCTACTGGAGACGATATGAGGAGAATGTGAGGGCTTTTTTCCCCATTTTTTTTTCCTAACAAGTTAAATGATTAAATTATTTAGAAGGTAGTCATGCTGACAGCAATGTGTAAGTTTATAAAAGAAAAAAATATTTTGCATCCTTATTTGGATTTGCTAATGGCTCTCAGCATGTAAAATGGATTTAGGTGTTTGTGTCATCTGTGTCTTGAGAGAAGAAAGCTCAGCAGTTAAATACAAAGTTTGTAATATGTAAACATGGGCAGTGTAAGTTTTTCCATTTGACACTATTCTGTACATTAAACTCAGTCTTGAGGTTTTGGACAACTTCAAATGTGAGAATAATAATCTCACTTTAAGGATGATTGAGATTAACCAGAGGGGAAAAAATACAAGAGAAAACAATCATTCATGACAATTTTTGAATGAAAGTAGGATGCCAAACTGGGTTTTAATCAACACAAGTTATTAGGCTGAGTATCAAGCTAAAAGAGTGAAATGTTATGACCTGAAGTCATATATGTGTATTACCAAACATAGTTGTTTTGTGGATGCTGCCCACGTTTTCTTTTTTTATCTCCTGAAATAGAAAAGAATAGTCTGATCCTTCTTCTTACTGGAAGTTAGAACTTTAATTGTCTTATACTTGGTGCTGACTAACAATTAGGAGGATAAAATTAAGTACTTAAGCTGTTCCTTTTATGTATAATTCCCCATAGTTTGTTCATGAAACAAAAGTGTGAAAAAGGAAGTTAAAATAATATTTGTTACTTCAGGTAGTGAGTATGTTGGCTGGACTAGCCCGACTGTGGGGATAGCAGGTGTGTTGCCCTTTGTGGAGAGACATCTGTGAGTGTTCCAGCAGTGCAGAGCTTCCTCACCCCTGTGAATAAATTGGGATGCCTCTTGCAGGAGGTTAAGGGTCAGGGCTCTTCACAATTCACTGCATTTAAAGAGCTAAAGACTGCCTAATGCTTGCAAAGACAATGCTTGTGAAAATCTAAAGAACAGCTTTCATTTTTTTCTTAGGAGCTGACAGAGGCAGGAATTTGAGGAATTCCCAGTTTGGTCCTATATGGCACATTTATACCACAAATATCTCTGCCTGCTGAGCACTTCTTGCCTGTCCCTAATTGTTTTGCTCCTGTTGACTCACCTTGCCAGCTTCAACCGATCAAAACTTAAAACAGGGAATGTCCCTATTGTGATAACGATATACTTCATTATGTAATATATATTATATATATTATATGTATTGTAATATATATAATATATACTATATTAAAACTATATATATTTAAATAACGTTTTTATTATGTTCCAATTATTAAGTTGTAAAGACTAGTTTCATCACATAGTGTCTGCACAGCAGACTTGACTAGCAGAGATGAGTGCACTGGCTAACATTTTTATCAAACACTATCAACACTACAAACACAAGTGAGAGTAGTATTGGCAGTTAATGCTTTGAATGTACAGACAGAGTAACATTAGTGCTAAATATTAGTTTTGCTATTTCTCAGTTAAAAAGAAACATAGCCTAATCATGAAACTTATGAATTATACCCTCTTTTAGCTAAAAAAAAAACCCTGACATACAACTTCTTATTCTTTTGCACTTTTTCTTTCAGATAAATAAGGTTATATTTGCACCATCATGGCTATGACAACCCTACAACTTACTTACTAAACAGCTTGAGTTCTAAAGAACTGTGTTATGTGTTGTTAGTAGTTTCTGTACTGATGTTGATTTGGAGCATATATGCAAAAACTATCTTTAGATTTTGAGCCATAATTATGTAGTTAGTATCTCAAAACAGTACATCATGTATTTAAATATATCTGAGTATGTATTTTATGATCTTCGTCTTCAACAAATACCTATCAGGCATGAATAATGGAATATTACTAATGCAATCAAAATGAAAAGGTTAGATTGTTCTAAATCATTAAATTTGTGTTGCTGTAGGCACCAGTGTGGCAAAGATCTGCATGATTTTCCATAATTTTTTTCTCTTAATATTTGTCTCTCTATAATGCCAGTAATTTTCAGTGTTTTCCTTGCTTTCTTAAGGTTGTGAAAGGCCTCTCAAACCCAGCTGAATTAATGTTTGTGTTTCAAATCTGGTTTAGATAGAAATTTATTGTTAAAATATAAAGGCTTAATTTTAGAATGGCAGAAATAATAATGGCAAGTTTTAATTAGCTGAGTTAATCTTTTTGCACTTCTGACATATGTTCAGTGTCAGCAAGATCAAATGTATACAGAATTGTCAGACCATTAAATAATTTGTCAGGACTGTCCAAAATATACAGAATTTTATGTGAACCACATAATTAAGAGATTCAGCAGTAGAGCCAGTAGGATTTCTAAAAAGTTTTACATATTTTGCATTTAGTGAGACAGTGGGAGGTGTCCCTACCCAGTCAGGGGGTTGGAAGTAAATAAAGTAGATGACCATTAAGTTCCCTTCTAATCCAAACCATTCTGTGATCCTATGATTCAATGACTTCTTTCTCCCATGTTTCCATGCTGCTAGTACCACAAAAGTTTCTAGCCACTTAAAAGGAGGGAATTGATTGCTTCCATATTATTTTGCTGTCCCTATGACTTTTATCTCTTTTCCATGAGAAGACTTCTGGGAATATCTCAAAAATATCCAGGGGAAAAAGCAAAAAAAAAAAACCTTTTAAAAATAAAACAATGGATTGATGTGTTAAAAGAAATATGGGATAGGCGTAGACATTTTGATATTTAGTAAAAGTAGAATTCACTATGTTCTAGCATGCATCCACTCTGTAGAAAATAATAAAAATATGGAAATAATAAAAAATGGTTTTGAATTTTTGCCTCATGGATAGAGGAACAAGAGTGACGAAAGCATCATCAGAATGTGTGAAAAGTGTCTGGAAAGATAAAATCATCCTTTCCCCTTCTCTTCTTACTTCTTCTGCCAGTCTCTCCCTTTTCTTGCAATATTCTGAGCACCACATCGTTTACTTACAGAAAAAGGTGACAGGGACCTTCTGTGGGAAACTGTCACACGAGATTGGGTTTGACAGGCTGGATGGGGCTAAGGCAGGTTTGGCTGCTGCCTGGGACTGAAGAACTCATTTTGGGTAGAATAACCAGATCAGGTAGTAGTGTAGGAAGAGCTGAGAAACAAGTGTGAAGGCCAACTCCTGAGGCTGTGTGTACAGTTGGGGAAGTGAGGGAGAGCAGATTGGCCTTTACAGAGAAGGGGAATTCTATCTAAAAAGCTTGTAAACTGCACTGTGTGAAGGGAAAATAGTCTGTTAAGTAGGGACGTTTTACTCATTTGTGCTGTTGGTAATACTTGTGGTTTATTTCATCTTCCCTTTTTATTTTTTTAAAAAATAAATGTATTTGTCATCTTACAAGAGAGAAAGTGTCTTGCAGCTCGGAATCCTAAAAATCTCATGGCAAAATCCAACACAGGACATTGTTTTATTCTTGACAAAGTCCTCAAAATTCTTTCATGCCTGCTCAAGTGATCAAAGTCTCTTAGAGCAATATCCTCAGCTACTATGCTGGGTTCCTTCTTCTATCTGTGAAAGCACACAAGTCAGGGATAATGCAATTAGTATCAAATGGAGCACAATGCTCGATAACCTGCTGACATAGAAGATCAGCTTTTCAGAAAGAATATCATGTGGAAAAATACTATTAAATTTCCTATTGCTGCTTTTTGCCAAACCCTCATAAGCAGGTCATAACTCCTATTATTACATGGATTTCTGTAACAGTAACCAATCTGTGGTTAATTCAGCCTGACTTCATCTGCAGGGTAGAAACCTGCAGTTAATTGTGGACATTTTCCCCCTAAATGCTATTTAAGCTAAAAGCAGAAGCTGTGAAGAAAAAAAATGTTAGATTGGTTTCTTTCCATTATGAGGGTTTTTAGCTGTGTCCAATTGTCTTCTAACCTTTTTTTTTTTTAAGCATATCTTGTAGCTTTTACAAATTGTATTTCATAATAGGTGGTTTGAAATGTGTAGGTAACACTCTCATTTTCTCTTTTGCTACTGTTCTCTATTTTTTCCTGTACTCTATTACAACAAAAACTACATTTTTAACTACCTAAATAAGTTACCCTCAGAATCAACCTCTGTTTTTGAAATGTTATTTTATCATATAGCTGTATACAAGTTCCAGTAAATTTAATGTTATACATTCTGTAAATAATTTGTTTCTTTGTGATTTACTGAGCACGTAGAAATTGTTAGAATTATAGCCTGTTAATGTTTGTTTTTTTAAATAGCCATAGAGCTTCAAAACTGTTGCTTTGTTAAGCCTTTGTCTTTACCTTCTTTTAGCTGGAAGAAAATTGATTTTCATTTTCTGCATCATAAACGCAGAAAAAAGGATTTATATTATTGCAGCATTATTTTACAAGAATAATTACAGATCATTCCAAAGTCAAAATTTCTATTGGCCTCTGCAGATATCTTTTAATTTTTTTTATTTGTTCATTTATTTTTTGTCTGCTTGTTTATCTGTGAATTTATATTTACACGATTTTCCAGTTCTTAAAGGATTTTTCACTACAAGAGTATTACTATTTTGTAAGTATTTATTGTATTGTTATTGCTCTTCCCTTTACCTCGCCATTAGTACTTGTTTTCCTGTGTTATTTTAAAAAATGGTTAGACTAAGCTGACATTTGGCTTTCTTTGTAGTCAAATGGGGGAAAGACTTTTCTCCAAAAGGTAATCTATCTTTAATTGTCTGTTACATTCTACGTGCTGTCTATAAAAGACCTAACTTGTCCAGAGTTTTTGTTTCTTGACCATAGTAGAGATTAAAAAAGTATCAAGCTACTAAGAATTATCAAGAAAGAGATTTTCTCAGCAAGTACTTGAAGTAGCATTTAGGAAAACTCAAAAAGAAGTGTGCTTATCTAGTTTAGGTGATTTCAAAGATAGAAAGAAATAATGGGTTCTTCAGAATCACAATTTTGTTTCCAGCATGTTGTGTTAATCCTATCTGAGATGCTAAAGTTGGTCTCCAGTAGAGACAATGTGAGAACCAGGTTTCTTAACTTCTGAATTTCTTTTGAGATAATATTTTAGTTCCTAAATCACCAATATTTTTAACATCTAAGTATGCATCCAGTACTTTTTCAAAAATTGTGGTGGTGTTATATAACTGAAAAAAGGTTTCTGGAACCATATCAGGAAGGAACACTGATTGAATATTACTGCACAATGTGCAGAGGATAATCACAATTAGCATCTTAGGGCAGCAACTGATTATTTAATTTCGTATGATTAGAAGAGTTGCCACTGAACAGAGGTCTAATTCCAGGATCAAAGAAGGTATAAACATGCCTCTTGCAGCAGATTCTTATGCTTATAATGCTTAATATGGTTAAAAATGAGCATAATTTTGGGAATCATACTAATAGATTATGTATAGATTAAATAGATTATTTCTATTTAATATCCCATATGGCAACCTGAGAATAAATTTCAAGCACTCAATAACATTTTGCCATTTTCTCTGCCTTTCTCTCTGTTGTCTGTTGCACCAGAAGTAAATCATATTTTATTTTCATTACACAGTAGAATATTTGGGCAGCTATAGCAAAGATGAAATATGGTTCCTACACTACAGCATAATGGCTAATGAAACATTGAATATATTACTGTTGTTGACTTAAACACAGAAACCCAGAAATTCTCAGTCCTAGCTTGTGCTAGCTTCCTATTTGATAGATAAATCTGTCTATCTGTGCTTTCAGAGTCAAAGGTTAAGGTATGGAGTTTTTCAACCCTTTTGGAAAAGGTCAAGATAAGGTGAAATGGCCAGTTAAAACAGCAAGTAATTAATTGAGTCTCTCTGTTAACAGGATGAAGGTCAAGTGCACATAACTACTGTGATTACACAGACTGCATTACAAGCAGCTGAGTTGTTTAACCTCAAAGTGGCAAGATTGGAAGGCTGACAACCAATTAAAAGGGATTTTACTTCAAAATAGTAGCTATGCTTCCAAGTTACTGTAGTATTTTGAAGTTATTCAGAGCGAATTGTCATATAGTTTTGCAGTACCAATTAGGTTTATTGCCATGGAACATTTTATTTAGTTTTCAATTTTACTTTAAAAAAAACCAAAACAAAACATTTTTTCTTACCTCACTTTACCTAACAGGCTGAAATTTTTAAATGGTAATTTATAATGGAGATGTATTTGATTTTTCTTACTGCCTTTTTCTTGACTTTTTCTTTCATGTGATTCTGAAAGTGTTTCAGAAGCAAAATTTTGATTGCTCTTTCAAAAGTGTAAAAAGGCTTCTTAATTTTCTTAATCTTAAATTTTAGGAATTAAATGTCTCTTTCACACTCCAGGGAGTCCCTAGTTATCCACTGACAAAGATCCAAACCATTTGTGATAACTTTTCATCATCTATGAAAAAAGCTGAAACTCTGGTACTACTGTTGTCTTATCTAAAAATGAGGCTGCAACTATAGAACGTGCTTAGGTATACTATAGAAAGCTCAGTTGCTTGGAAAGTACGCAGACTTATTCTTTTCCCTCCAAATACTTCTTCATCTTAGTGTAGGAGAACCCTGCTAAATAGTATGTGGCAGCAGGAAATATTTTATGGATATGTATTTACCAGGGAAGAAAGTTTTTTTCTGACTGTGTTGTCCTTGGAGAGATACTTTCATGCTTTGTTTGAAAAGTCCAGTCGAAGTCAGAATGTAAAGAGGAGCCAAGGAATGGGAGTCTGTGAGAAAGGATGAGAAGGAATGTTCAAGTGTGAGTATCCAAAAATTGCAGTGTCTGTGAGAATCGTTTCCATGTTCTAATTACTGCATGGCTAAATGACAATGTGTATGACTCCTTCACTGAGGCTTAATGCAGATTGGGGTTTTTTTGTTTAGAGATTGCTCAGAATTCCCCATGAAGTTTCAAGGAAGCATTGCTTTAGATTATGTTCAAGCAGTTCAAAATGTAATAAAAATAAAATACTACCTTTTCAACAGTGTGTGCTTGCAATCGATAATATAAAACACCACTTTCAGTAAAAGCAAAATAATTTTTTTGGCAGCGAGTGTCTTTTCCTTTTTAACTTTAGTTTTTAGAGGTTTGACTAAGAAATGCTAATGTAATGTAGAGTTGCATTAAGAACTAGAGGATGTCATAAGTACAGTTTTCCTCATATTTTAAATTATATCTTTGTGTATGTTTTCTACTGGAGATGCAGATCAACTCAAGCATCACTAGAATTTGTGGCCAATCAGTTGGTGCCACTGTCATCATGGCATACATATTTTTTAATTTATGGGTAAGTGTTACAATCCGAGCTATTATTTTATATTTTGATTTTTGAGGAAAAATCAGCCACTACTCATAGACGTTGCACGGATTTACAAAAATAATAGGCTTTATGATTTAAGCAAATTACAAGATTTATTTTAGGGAAAGGAGACAATAACGCCACCTTTAAGAGAAAAAACAAGTTTACGGGAGGAGGGAATTTACACAAATTAGTCACTTTGGGGAGAGAGTTGTTAAGGAAAGAAAAATAAGAGCAGCTCAGGAGTGATTAAAGAATGCTTTCTATTGCTCTCATTATCTGCTAACTTTGTCAAAATTATGTGCTATTTCTGTGTAATATTTCTCTTTGAAAAAATTGCCATCCTGTTTCACTATTTATTTAAAGTCATAACACTGTTTAGGGTCAAAACTGGTTCAAACATTATTTCTGATGGGCAACTATGTTTTTGTAGAGTGGAAACACCATTAAAGTGCCTCTTTAGCGTCTGAAAGGGAAGAAAGACAAAGGAGAAAATGCAAATGACTTCTAGACTTGCAATAGATGTCCAGTATTTAAAACAAACAGAATGGCCTTCAGAACATCTTATCTGAGCAAAATGGTCAGAAGATTTGTTTCTCATTCTGTCAGTAGAAGCTGAAATATGGTTAAGGTCAGTCAATTCAGAAATAGTTTTTGTCATGTTGTCCTGGTTTGGGCCAGGACGAAGGTGATTTTCTGGTTTGTACTTTTGCTTTCATCTGGGTCTCTTGGGAGTGGTTGCACTTTCTGAAAATGGCAGTAAGTTTCTCAGACAGTGTCTGTTTCTAGGACTGATAACACTGGATGTTTATAGTTACTGCTAGAAACTAGTATGCAGAGCCAAGGACACTGCTCAGTTCTGAGGAACATTTTACCCTCCAGAAGGAGTAAAGAGGTCCCACCTGAACCCCTCCTCTGGGGAGGACTGGACAAGATAGATGCCAGTGTTGACCAAACAGAGTATTCCATCCCATACATATCACACTCAGTATAAATTTGGGGGATCACAGGGGTTGGGCCTCTCTTCCTGCTCTTCCTTGCTTGCTGTTCTTCCTTTCTTCCTGCTCCTTCCCGCTCTTCCTTTGCCTGTTCCCTGCGTGCTTTGGCATCCTGGGAGAATTCCATCCTTTCCTCTGCCTGTGGTCCTGATCCATGCCAGCCTGAATCTGTGTGTTCCTGCCTCCAGCTCCCAACTGCTGCCGACTCCAGGAGTCCAGCCTGGACTTTCCCAGGGCTGCCCTGCAGCCTTGGTTGACATGAGAGTTATTGGGGGAAGAGGGGGAGGAACGTGGTATCAATTTTTCCTGTATACTTGTATATATTTAGTAATTTTTTCCTATTTATCATTACTGTTTCATTAAAGTTGTTTAGTTCCCAACCCATAAGCCTCTCTCCCTTATTCTCTCTCCATACCTTATCAGGGAGGAGAGGGGGATTAATAGAAAGCATCTGTTACCCGATTTTATTGCCAGGCCAGTGTTAAACTGTGACACATGTAAAACTGATATGTTTATTAATAAAATTACAAAACAACTAAGTAAAAATAATTTTTATTAAAGGCCACACTATAGTATATTTGATTTCCTAAAGAATTATTTCAATACCACTTAATATCCTTATCAAGAAAACTGTCTTTTATGGAATTAATGGAGGCCACATGAGACAGGTCACAGACGGGCTTAGTTCAACTGTGAAAATGTAGATATGTTTGGAGAGACATCTGTGAATGTTAATATTTCCAGGTTGCAGGAAAAAACCTGCAAAAAGCAGCTTGCTTTTTGATCCAAAGCTAGATACTGGTTTTGTCAGCTAACTTTATAATCATTGAGCTTCAAAACAATACAAAGATAGGCAGAGCAGTAAATAAAAAGGCAGCCATGTCATTAACAGTGTGACCTGAATCACATGGTTACTGTCCAAAAACATGCTTTAAAGAATGTGAAGTGTATGTAGTAATTAAAATTTTATTGGTTAACTGTTTTAGCAAGGAGTTTACTGGGAGAAGGGTTTAGATGTCACTTCTGTATCCTTTACACGTCAGCTCCTATGATAAAAAGGAAGAGCTTTTTGCATGCGTGTGCAAAATAAATGGAATATTAAGAAGCAGGAAAGATATTTTGCATTGAAAAAAGCATAATATGACCAGGTTACTCTACTAATTTATTATTAAGTATAGTAACAATCCAAGCTGAATAATACTATGTTGCCATGTCTGTATGCCAAAAAGAAAATGCAAATGTGGGAGGAAATTTGAAGTATGATCACAAAAGTGGTCCTGGAACTGGAAAACTAACTGTATTCTAAGAATTTTAAGGAGTTCTAGCTGATGAATCCAACAGAAATTTAAGCAGATCTGTTGTACCAAAATTTTTCTACGTGAAGAAGAAATAAGATGTTGAGTGTTTTTCTGCCTTGGAGGAGAAGGCATGAAATTGAAATTGAAGTCAGATAATTTCAATTTTGAATGCAGATGCAGTTTTCTAATAGCAAGGATAATTAAACTCTGGAGTAATTTTTCTGGATGTTAGTCTCATTGTCGCTCAGAATGTTTGAGGCAAGATATCATAAACTTCTCTAAAATGCTTTATAATGTAATTTAGTGCTGTACAAAAAGACAAAAGTAAAACAAAAAATTAGAAAAATGTGTGGGCTACAGCAGTTAACTAAAATGGTCAGTATGGTCTTTTCTGGCATAAGAGCCTGAATCTCAGATAAAAGATGTTTTTTTTTTTAAGAGCATCTGCATCATGATGCTTTATGTATTTGGATAAGACTAAAAGCTCCTTACTCAGAAGTAAGAAATAAATTTATCTTGTAAGGCATAACATACTACTCTGATGATTATGTAGTCTTGCCTACCACTCAAGGCAGGTTCAACTGTGAAGCTGGGTTAGGTTGCTCAGAGCTGGATACATTTAATGCAGAGATTCCGTATTGTAGAATCTGAAAACAGGAATGACAGCAAAAAGGAATAGGTGTAGTCTCTCCCCTCCCCTTTGGTTATATTGAGTGTTATTTTCCACAATACAGAAGTGTTCTCAAGACCTGTGATTTAGTTCCTTAAATATTAAGTTTTATTATGAGATTCATTATCTGCATAAAGAAGTATGGAATTTAGACAAAAGTTTTGAATTAGGTAAGAAGTGAAAAAAGTGGATAAAAAATGTTTTGGTTTAGGAAATATGTGCATTTATTAGGTAAATTTGCGTTGTTGTGTAACATTTAGAGGTGCCTACGTTGGAAATGTTTTATTATAGCTCTAGTACTGGGAGGAATGGAAAAATGGATGTTACTACGTGATTTCTACTGGACAGTTTTAGCATCAACGACTACGATGGCACCAGGGAGCTTCTTCATCATAAATCAAGGCACAAAACTTTATTTAAGGGTCAATATCTTGTTCTAGTATTCAGTGCAGTAATGCAAAACTCCCTGTTTGTCTTATAAAGCAAGACAAGAAAATAAGGATGAGACAGCTCCACTGACTCTCCATTCCCTCTTCCGCCAGGAATGTTTTATAAGTAAAGCCACGAAAACTATGCTTTGAGGTTCCAAATACTGTAGGTATTTTAATACCATTTTTTTGCAACGTCATCTAAATTTTAGCTACTGCTTTTTTGCTATTTTCTGAATCCCTAAAAAAAAAAAGCTTCAAGAAGGAGATATACAAATAATTTTGCATCCTTCAGGAAATCTGGAAATTCCCAGTAGTGTAAACTGTAACTACCCAGGAATTTTGATCAGACAGCAGTTTGTTTTGGGAAACGAAGATGTCACTTTGTGAATAGCTGTGGATCACAGTATCAGAATAAGATTTCAAAAGCTTCTCCTTATCCTGTTTTATGGAATTTTATGTAGTTAAATCCTTCTCAGTATCTGACATTAACAGCACAATTCAAAGCAGAACTAACATTTGTGAAGAAGATGCCTTCATGGTTTCAAACTGTTTATGCTATAGCACAGTGTTCATTGTTTCAGTTGCCTCCATGACAATCAAATCACATAAATTTTAATATGAAGTACACTGAGAATAATCTGAGGGTAAACTTCCAGCTGCTGCCTGAACATCTTTCTTGTATCTTATAAAAAGTAAAGCCATGTGACAACAGTAATATACATATATATACACGTACATAGATGCATATATACAAAAATGCAAACTTCAAGCACTTCTTACTGCAGCTTCTTAATAAATACCTGTTATCTGTCCTGGTCTAGAAAATGCTCAGTTAGTATTAAAGTTCCAGTAATTTTCAAAAGTGAGCACAAAACCTGTGCAGGTTGACTAGTATAATGGATGGCTAACATTAAACATATGTAGATCATCCAATTATTTAATTCAGCCTATCTGTTTGAAATATATTACCTGCTTTTTGATTATGAATTTACAGTATAATGCTTTATCTTCTTCTTCTAATGCATGCACCGAGAAAATCTGAGTAATTGTTCAAGGAAAAAAAATTGTAAATTATTGTGTGTTGTAGCATATATTTAGCTGGACTTACTCAGCTCTAATTTCTTTCTGCATTAGCTATTTTGGTAGCATCTGCTGAAAAATATAATTATTTTTGGTTAGTCTGCTAGGTTTCTGAGCATCAAATATTATGTATGTTCATTATCCAGGATGGGTAGGTTACTTTTTATTTATTACGAAGACTGTGTGCTCAGCAGTGAATGATATCACATAGCATTTGGGGATGGATATTACTGTATCTCTTTGGAGACCAGCAATGAATCAACTCTCTTCCCTCACTTATCTTACTGGGATCTTAGGATATAGCCTAAAGAGGCACTCTCTCTCTCTCTCTCTCTCTCAGCAAGGCCTGCAGAAACTTCAGTTTCAAGCACTTGAGCATGATTTTTTGTGCACACCCTTGAGAATAATGTAGTTAGACAACTAAAGAATGAAAGAAAGGTCAAATAACACAAAGTGGAAATATGAAAGCTTCATGATTGATCAAATGTTATCTAGTTTATGGAGCAATTATTTGAAATTGTGCTAAGTAGTATCTATTACAGTAAATAATTAACTCAAATGATGGCAAGG
This sequence comes from Florisuga fusca, assembly GCA_038090715.1. Lineage (NCBI taxonomy): Eukaryota > Metazoa > Chordata > Aves > Apodiformes > Trochilidae > Florisuga > Florisuga fusca. The sequence goes on from JAAWXA010000009.1 coordinate 25,232,198, forward strand.
GGAAGCTTAAGAACAATATTGTGGCTGAAGTACGAAGTTTCTCCATCAGAAAAGGAAAAAGCCTCAGAAAATTTTCAGCATTTTTCTCCGACAAGCATTTGCTAAAAAGTGGATATTCCTGTTGGCTGTATAATTTCTCCTGTCTCTCATGGTAAATATGGTTTGGAATACTGTGCTTGTCAATACAGGGGTGAACAGACAAGAATAGATGCTTTTATAAATTTTTGTTGTGTGTATATAGATATATGTAGGCACATATGTATGCGGTTTTTTAAGTACATATATTGAAAAATAAAAATAATACTAAATACTTGATTTTTATTGGATAAGTGATACTGAGAAAATAATTAGGAAAGGTTGTCAGCGCTTTCCTGAAATAGAAAAAAGTGTCTGTTTCTAATAGGAATTCAACTGTTATTCCATCCTTCCTCAAGAAAAAGCCTCTTAGCAACTTGTCAATTATTAGATTGTTTAAGACACTGATTTTTCGAATGCATCACTGATAAAACCCAGCTGAATTTATTTGACCAGCCAATACTGTCAACATTTTTTTCCCATGGCAACATGCAGGGTTTGTTTGCTTGGGTTTTTTTTTGGTTGGTTGGGTTTTTTGTTTGTTTTTTAAGAAAAAGAAATTAAACTCTTTGCAGCTCTTCTGCTAAAGAAAATCTTTTAACTTGAGAACTAAGTGTGTGTAGAGTTAGAAAGGGGTTCCTATGTATTCTACTTTTTTCTTTTTCTTTTTCTATTTCTTTTTTTTTTTCTGTAAGGAGATCTGTCCCTGAATGATGTATAGGCTGGGGGGTGGAATGCTGTATCTTGAAGTACTTGCTGAGACTCCACCTTCACCTCTGCTCAACTTAACTCTCATTTTCTTTTCAAACAAATGGCCAAATGTGAGAGGCTCTAATCCAAAGTTTATGATGTTCTGATGATGTGGGCATTCAATTTAATCATTTTACTGTGGTGGAATTTCTCATTACTTTTTAATGAAATCTGGGTATGGATGAGGATTATACAGCTGGAAGACAATACAGAATCTGACAAAAATATATGATTAGGAGAAAGAACTAGGATTATTGCTCAAAGAAGCTGTGGCAGCTTGCTTTAGCTGAGTTTCTAAGATTGTATCTGGAAAACCATGAACAAATACGTATCAAATTGCTTTTTTTTCTGTATTATAAAGGACCATTTTCATGAGCTGCTTGAACAAAGAATACTGATGTTCTAAGAGAAACTGGTAACAATGAGTTTATTCTCAGACTTCATGGCTTGAGAGACATACTGCTAGACTTGACTGTTTTCCACTTTTCTTAATGGGAAAAGGAAAAGTGACTGTAAGTGGACTATCAATTTGCAGTTTCAATCTGCATTTAATAAGTGGATTTATTTTTCAGAGTTGATTTTCCTGATGTATTTCTTATGTGCTGCTAACTGCTACTTATCCATTAATATTTGTAATGTGCTTGAGATTTTCAGCCATTCTGTCTGTTTCTACTTCCACTGCTATCCCTAATCCATGCATAGTCAAAAATAGTCGTATGTAAATGAGGAAATAGTTTTAGTGAGATAAATGTAAGCTTAACTTTTCATGAGGCTGATATAGCAAATGGTCCAGGAATGGTGACTGCTCTGGGAAACATCAGATATGGATCTGGCTGGCAAATGTATGGACAGTCGTTATTAATTCATATCAATGATATTTGTATCTTCTGCAATCTTTGGAGAGGCAAGATGTAATAAATTAGTGTAAGAAATCTCATATTTTCTCACACATTATCTTTTTCCTGAATATGACCTTTTGTAAGGAGCAAGCAAAACCAGTGTAATTTAGGAGAGGGGCCAACAGGCAAATCATCAGTTTCCTTTTCTATTCTCTTCTCTTTTGAACAAATCCCGTTTTCAAAGATTATCGTTTGTTATATCACCCTGATATCAGTGACAGAGAAGTACTAAACAATTCTGGGTTACAATATTTGTGACTTTTTCCCTCCTTAATTTTTAAATTTACTCTATACCAGCTGTGAAATTTCAGACAGAAATTGCCTCTTTATCTGTGGTTTTGTGGTTTCCATAATCAATGAAATCCTAGTGATACACTAAGCATCTTTCAGGAAGGCATCAATATCTATCACTTCAGAACAATCTCTTACCTCCTTTTCAATTACTGTGGCTCTTGAACAAAATATTCTGATTGCCTCTTGAAAAATCTTTGTCTAAAAGTGCCCATATTATTAGCCAGTTTGAGCTTCCTATTCCCATTCTTACCAGTCCTTTGCCATTTTCATGAATTATAATCAGAATCTTAGTATAGTTTTATTTAAATCTATTCTGGCTTTGAATATTCCCCATTTATAATGAAGGAATATATCTCCAAGGAATTCCTTGAAGTGTTTCTGAAAGGTCATGTGTTATGGTTAAATACGGAATTACTGGCAGAAAAGTAACCACTCTTAGAACAAATACTCATATCTTAGATTCAGATTGAAGTTTAATTCAAGTTCATTATAATTTTTTGCCCAAGGAAAACAAATTAAAGGTCAGTAATTACATTAAAATATATACATACTAATCAAGTGAAAAGGCTTTTAAAGATCTTTTGAAAGAAAGGTGTTAAAACAGAATTTTGAAACACCAAGCACACAAATTTATTTTCATTCAGTCTTTAAGACTTCCATCTTATACATTATGTATTATTATTTCCATTACTTAAACTTTACATGAAAATATTACAGTCAGAGCTTAAATGAATTAAACATTAAATCAATCAACAGTAAACTAATCTATGCAAATATTTAAAATTTCTAACAGCTTGTGATAATACAGGTGTCCTGTTTTTTCGTAGACTGTGCACTGATCAAGATGAGAGGTGGTCAGTGCTCGAATGAATTTGCAGTGCTTCACACTGACTTCTGAAAATAGGGCTTTCAGGCTTTATAGTTGTAAAATTAAATTGTTTGATATATTGAAATTCAAAATTATGCTTCTTGAATTTTATTTAATTAAATTGAAATATAAATATATTTTAAATATATTGACACATATACACAAAATAAAAACAAAAACAAAAAAACCCCTGCACTTTCAAAATGTTTGGAATATCTTTTCACTTTGTATTCAAAAATGGAATAAGGCTAGAGCTATTTTTCTTTTTACTTTTTGGAACTTAAAGTGAACTGCAAATATTGTTAGTCATGCAGCAATGTGGACAAAGTTTTCATTCAATTCATCTCAACTTTACTTTCTAAGGAAATGTAATCTTAACATGCTGCCATTTGACTAGAGATGAGCTTAAGGGTCCTGGTCTGTTGTGAGGATAGCATGTCCAATGTTTTTAGGCATGTAAACTGGAATATAAATCTCTTGTGATTGCATGTCTAGCAGGAATCAAACATACATAAATCAGGGATAACCAGAAAATCAAAACTAGTTGTCCCTTCACTTACTTCCCTATGTACAAGCAGCAAGTAAAAGAATTTTTTAAATAATAGGAAAAAACTCTGCTAAGTTTACATAGGTAAACAGTTAAAATTTTTGTTTTTTTTTTAAAAAAGAATTAAAATATATAGAAAACAAAGTAATTTTATAGTGCATGAATGTTTCCTTTAACATGTCAAGTCTATCTTAGAATCTCACTTTATTATTTTTATGCATCCAACAAGTGGGATTTTTAAGGCTGGAAATGAAAATTCAGCTTCGCTTTCTCATAATACTCTGCAGTGCATGATCAGAGTCCACTCAATAAAACGTTTATAGGAAAATAGCTTGACGTGTTAACATAGTATTGCATTAAGAATCTTTGGATACAGCTGAAACTTGAAGAAACGTTTACAACTTTTTTTAAACTTCTACAATTCCCTAAGCAAAGTTTACCTAAATTAGTGACAGATATTAATATAACATAGGGAGATCTTGTTTTCTAAAGCAAGCGAATGACATGAATGTTTAAACACAATATGTTGTTAATGTTTGATGGGGAGTTTGAATTTTAATAAGGTAATCTATTTGCAAATGTACCCTCTTCATTGGTAGAGAGACATTCCGCTTTAAATGTTGTGGAATGTATTTCTCATGATAAAAGTTATGTTGATTATTGTGGTATTTGTAAGCAGGTAGTTTTTCAGCACTTCTTGATTTGCAATAAGAATGATCACCATCGCTTTGCTTCATGGTGGAACATCATGATTGATGCTATATCAAGGAATACATGGAATCTCCTAATGACTACAATAGTGTCTATTTCTTTGTGGAATTTCTTTTCATTTTCTTAAAACAACGTGAACTTTACTGATTGTATAACCTTATCCCCTTTTTCAGGTCTCCTAGAAACCCTGAACAGAAGATCATTAAACGAGTGATTGCTCTTGAAGGAGACATTATCAAGTAAGTATTTTAAGCCTTAGTCTCTGAGACTTTATAGGAATTGTGCACGTTTTCAGTGGATTTAAATTAGTATCCTAGACAACGAGAACTTTCTAGTATTTTATTTCTAGCTATTCTTAACGGGGATGTCAGCATTGTACCTGTCCCCTTTTTAATGAGAGGAGAAATGTTACACAAAACTGCTCTCTCTCTCTCATGAAAAGTACATGGGTGCAAATAAAGCTTGTTTCTTAGAATGTCTCTGCCATGTATTGAAGCAGGTAATTGTACAGCATTCTTTTATAAGCTTATATGGATGTGATTTTTCATTTAGGGTGTCCAGCTGCTGTTTCATTCTCTGTCAGAAAAATAAAAGTGGTTTTTTAGGGGGCCTTGGTTGTTCATTTAACGTTTTGGGTGGGTTTTTTGTTTGTTTGTTTGGTTTGGTTTGGTTTGGTTTGGTTTTTTTGAGACAAAAACCCCTCATAAATTACTGCCTTCACTGTAATGGGTAGGAATCTGTATGGAATATGCTGGCACTTATTTGGAGTAAATTATTCCATCAGAAAAAATAATGTAGCAAGAGTAGACTCCAGAGTACTTCAAGACTTGTTTCACTGACAGAGAGGCCTTCCTATTGGGGCTGGTTGGAAATGAATTACTAGTAGATGTAAATAAAAAGTTTTTGTGGGAGCAGCATTATTTAGATGAAAATGCTATTTGAAAGGGTTTGTTTGTTTTGGTTTTTTTTTTTTTTCCCAGGTACAGACTAGAATTGGCATAGAGCTGGGAGGGTAAATCCCTAGTTTCCCACACTAAGTTATGAATGACCCTGGGAGCTCTCAGACAATATGCCAGACTGAGACTCAATTCATTAAGATAATGATTCTTGCTCTTGTGTAGTGAATACTTATGAAGTACTTGGCAGCTGCAAATCAAATCAAGGATTTTGTGTGGTCTCAGTGAGCACTGTAACAGCAAGTAACACCAGCAGCACTGCTGTACCTTCTATTCTATTCTAGATTTTCTATGCTCTATTCTAATCTGTTCTAGATTTTTCTCTATTATTTTTGTAATGGTATTGAAAGCAGGTATATGAATAGGATATTTGTGACTGAAACAGACAACTGGTAACTGAAAGCATGTATAGAAATTATAAAGAACATTTTGACTCCTGTTGATTGCTGATGAGTCTTTATTGCAAACCAAAAAGAATTTGTTTCAATATCTTAAGATTTTATGTCTAGATATTTTTATATATTGTATTACTATTGATCAGCATAATGTGATACTTTAAATGAAACTGCACATGGATGTTAACAGAAATGTGTCAGAAAGTATGGGACTCTTCTATGTTCTGACTTTTTTTTGAATGGATGAAACATGATGCATTAGCAATACTTCCTGACCTGAGGATCATTGAACATTGTTGTTCCTAATATTATATTTGAAGTGGAGTACATATGCCTGAAGGCTAAAATACTTTAAGCTTTTTGCTGCTCTGTCAATCAGAATTCCCGCTTTGAGGAAACATCAACTCACACTGCAGAACAATTGTTCCAGTTCTGAGGTACGAAAAAGTGGGAATCATCAGTTGTTACATACAGTGGAGTTCTAACACTTATGTATGTGTTGGGGGTATAATGATTTTGTGGAGAGGCTGTATAGAGAGTTGTGTTGCGCTGGCTGTTTTATCTGAAAGTCATTGTGTTGCTCTGCAAATGTCTCTTGGTGTCATGTCTACGACATGAAATAATTAAATATGAAATAATTAACTATGAAATAATTAATATATGCCTTCAATGGTGAGTCACCCAGCCCACCATTGTGAAGAAAGGTTTGCAAATAATTGTGAGTTGGAAGGTGTTTTCATTTAATGCTCCATGAGACAGGTGATATAGACAATATGGTCTGTGAGTCTGCACTTATGCTTTTGTAGATGAATTAATTGTCTTCACTAGACATATTTGGTTCACTATTAGGGATAATTAGACACAAGATTGCCGTGTTTTCTTTAGCAGTTAAAATAAGTGAGCAGTTTATTATTTAATAATTACTGAACATTATGAAAGTTCAAATAGAGACATTAGTACTTGAGTTGAGGTGTTATGAGTGGAATAGAAATCAAATCAAAGAATAGAATAGAATAGAATAGAATAGAATAGAATAGAATAGAATAGAATATTTCAGTTGGAAGGGAGCTGCACGACCATCTAGTCCAATTGCTTGACCACTTCAGTTCTGACCAAAAGCTGAAGAATGTTAAGGCAATTGTCCAAATTCCTCTTAAGCGCTGTCATGCTTGGGGCATCGACCATCTCTTGAGGAAGGCTATTCCAGTGTTTGACTGCTCTCCATAGCGTTTCCTAAACACCTCTCCAAATTGTTTCCTAATGTCTAGACTAAACCTCCCTAGGTGCAGTTTTTAACCCATTCCCATGTGTGCTATCATTGGATACCAGGGAGAAGAGATTCAGCACCTCTGCCCTTCTCCTCAGGAAGCTGTAGAGAGCAATGGGGTCACCCCTCAGCCTCCTTTTCTCTAAACTAGACAAACACAAATCCGTAGCCACTCCTCATGGGACATGCCTTGCAGCCTTTCCCCCAGCTTTGTTGTCCTCCCCTGGATGCATTCAAAGACCTTCACATCCTTCTTAAATGGTGGGACCCAGAAAAACACACAGTACTCCAGGTAAGGATGCACCAACACTGAACACAGCAGGATAATCACCTCTTTTGACCAAATGGTTATGCTGTGTTTGATGCCTCCCAAGATGTGGTTTACTCTCTTGCCTGCCAGGGCAAATATAATACATTCCACAAACCTATAACATATTTTTTAGTTTGCATAAACTAGTAGAACTTTCTTCTTAAGAATAGAGAGAAAATCACCATTTAGTCCTTGAGAATGACTCTCTAGGTCAGCTTGTATACAGTCAATATTTCAAATGGTAGCTTTCATAGATCAGGTTTTGTTTTGTCTTCCATGGATGCATGGGAGAATTAAATTTTAAGTAGAAAATCATTAAAATCGTTCATGAAGACTGTTTAAATTATCATTCTTTCAAAGGAGGCCTTCTTTTAAAAGTCAATATAATCTAATTTATTAAATTTTAATGTTGATATTATAAAACACTTTGAATAACTTGAAAGTCAACTTATTAAAAGTCGTTTATCTTAAATTCTCTGTTGGAAATTCCAAGATCTATACTAATCAATCACAGATGAGTTATGGTATCTTGTCAGTAACACAAATAAATGAAGGTTTATCCAAAGTAAAACGTTATAATTAAAATTGGGGTTAAACTAGTAATATTTAAAATTAAATCTGTCCAGTAATTTGCTGAACTAATTTAATTTCCTTCTGTCTGTTAGAGTTACACAGGTCCAGAGGCGCTTGGTGTGCCCATTCTGTTTCTTTCACTTAACAGTTTGTTTTTTAATACTCTAATTTCAGAATGATTTGTGTGCCTCTACAAGAGTAATTTTTAAAAGTTTTGTTCAGGGATACTGCTACGGTCTGCAGGAGTCAGTGTTCTGAGAACTGAGTGTTTCAGCAAAATAATGTTGCGTTTAAGTGTTGCATCTTGCAAAACTGCCCTGAAGATGTGAATAAGGAAATACCCCTTGTTTCTGAAGATGAAAATGCCGACAGATTGTCATATTATTAGGCTGCAAGTCTAAGGCTTTATGCAGAGACTCTACTACTTAATAGCAACTTGTGATTGATTATACCAAAAAATATTACTGCCTGCTTCTAGCAAGTAGAGTAGCCGTCAGAAAAGCTAAAGACTTTGCCAGTGTTGTGGCACAAGAATGTCTCTATATGTAACATCTTCAGCTTAGCCACCTGGCAGGAATTGCATCCAGAACTTTGTTATTTATTTACACAGAGATAATTTTATATTTATTAGTGCTGTAGTAAGAGATTTCTTGTTCCCTCTCCACCTCACTTTCTAGCCCCCAAATATGCACACAAATATGTCTGATAAACCATCTGAGAGGCTGAGGTGCTGGTGGTAGTGCTTTCTATGACTCAGAGTAATAATACAAAAAATGGAATATCAGTACAGACATCAAAAGACTTGGAATCACAGTTGATCATGATGCACGAGCTATGTTTATGCCTGTATCCCACTCCTTTCTTCCTGAAAGTTCATTGTCTTTGTCTTTGAGTTGGGCAAATAGATCTGTGAGTGGAGATCCACATCGACAAGTGTGCCAGTGGAATCAATAGAAAGAAGAACTGATTGTACCCTGCAGAGACACAGAACTGGCCTCAGAGACTGCAAATTTTGGAACATCTTTCTTTTTCACTAATTAATTGCAGTCCTCATGTTGCTCTGTCTTTGAATTTTGTATATCTAAAGGATCTGGTAGCAGTGAAACTCTTCATCTTCCAAAATATTTTTATTTTGTGGCCATGTGCACAGAATGCATATCTTATGAGATTTATGCAGTTTATTTAGCACTATTTGTTGTTAGGTACTGATGGACTATTTTTAAGCCAATGAAAGCTTTTGTTAGATTCCAGCCATACTGCCCTGTCATGACTCTTCAGCATTGTTCATAACCTAGCAAGTCTCCTAAATAGAGTTTCCATTGATTTTGATTCCATTTTCATGAGCAGAGTCCTTGCATGGCTGGACTCCATTTCTGTAAATGCAAATGATGGAAATGTATACTGGCACAGCATTTTTAAGCAATAAAGAACAATCTGACAAAAGCAGGGCAAAGATTTTCTGTATCCATGATGAATTTCTAAGGTTCTATAGCTCTTTAGGCCAAATAATAAAGGTCTCCAAAGTGCTGTTTCTAAAATTTGGCATTCTTCATACTAACTATCGAATATGGAGTTATGTTTTTGCTTTGCATTAGATTTTGGTGGCCTAATGTTGAAGATATAGATAGACAATATGAATAGAATGTTGAACAGTTCTGGGCACCTCACTTCAAGAAAAATATTGAGGTGATGCATTTGGTCCAGAGGGGAGGAAGGAGACTGTTGAAGGGACTAGGGGGAAAGGCTATAAGTTGAGGGCAAGGGAGCTGGGGTTGTATAACCTGGAGTAGTGGAGACTCAGGGGCAAACATCTTACTCTCTACAACTACTTGAAGGGAGGTTGTCATCAGGTGGGGGTTGGCTGCTTCTCCCAGGTAACTAGTGACAGGATGAGAGGGCATGGCCTGAAGCTGCAGCAGGACAGGTTTAGGTTGGATATCAGGAAGAACTTCCTCACACAGGGGATGATCAGGCATTGGAATGGACTGCCCAGGGAAGTGGTGGAGTCACCATCCTTGGAGGTGTTTAAGGGAAGGCTGGACGTGGCACTTAGTGCCATGGTCTAACCGAGGTGGTGATATTAGGTCATAGGCTGGATTTGAACTCAGAGGTCTTTTCCAGCCTCAATAGTTCTGTGATTCTGTGTGATTCTGTAAATTTCAGGAAAAAAAAAATGTATAAATATGCTGGGTTTTGTTTTCAGAAAGTACAGAGTAAAATAATTTTTCACAAAGGCAAAAAATCTGAAAAACTAAGAAATCAAAAGACTGTAGCTGTATTTACTCATTTCTCCATGCAGTAAGGTCTTCATTATCTCTATAATTTTAAAGACATATTTTATTCTTAAGAGTACAGCTAGCATAAATACAATTCCTAAAACATCATATGTATAATCAATATAATTTTTTTTATATTTCATTTGTTTTCACTTTTTACAATTCACTGAAAACAGTGGAGTAACAATGTGGACCCAGTAGGAGCTCTGGAACTTTTAATATGAAAGGAAAAAAGACAATGTAATATGATTCTTGAAGATTGTACAGAATTTGCAGTGTTGTCTGATAGAAAAAAGGAAACTACATATTCTATTACCCTTGAAGTGAGGAGGTTTGATTTGTACACCACTAAGAGACAGCTAAAAAAAGGCCATCCATAACACTAGTTTTCACAGAGTTATGGTTCAGATTAAACCCAAAAGCACTAAAAATTGAGTATGCAATTTCAATATGTACTCAACTACTCTCTATTAGAGTACATCTGATCCAAGACACAAGAGACAGCTGCATCAATGGGAGGGAGAGATGGTTTTTTATTATTTCTTCCTTTTTTTTTTTTTATTTAATTAGAGAAACAGGGCTCTAAAATGCAAAAAGCAGCATCTCTTCTAAGATGGCATAGCTGTGAACACTGAATAACGAGTCTCAGTAGTGTTCAAAGAAGATTTTAATCTGCCAGAGTAATAAACAGTGGGGAAGTCTTTTAAATGCTCTGTAGGCACCTTGGAGTAATATTTCTCATGGCTTTCAATAAATCCCTGTAGTTATGCAGCCCATGGTTATTGTGAAGTATACTCCAGTTTATGCAGGATGTGTTTGTTCAGAGGCTTATTGACAGCATTAGCTGTAGCTGTGTGAAGTACTATTCTCTCTTGTGCTAATAAATATTACAGAATTAAGAGAAAAGAGGCAGGCAATCACTTTATGTCCTTAGCCTTCAAAACTCTAAGGATGCAAACAGAAATCTGGGAGAGGAGTTGGGAAAAATATCATGCCCTGTCTCTGAGAGCGTGTAACTTTTGCTGGTTTATCCCACTGTTGGTCAGATGTGAAGTTCTCTGCAGTCACCAGTTAACTGCTCCTGATTGGCTTCCATGTGCTGAACACTGACTAGAGACTGAAGTAAGAATGAATGATACTTCTGATAGGTGGGTCTTTGCTACAGTATTATTTTCTAGGATGCTGAGGCCTTTTAAATACAAGAATTATGAATGGGGCTATGATACACATGGATGCTTTTTTAGGAAAAGAAAAATACAATTGTATCATAGCTCACACTTCAACTTCTGTGTCCAATCCTGTCCAGGAAAACTCTCAATAATCTGGAACAAGTTCAGCAGAGAGCTGGTCAAGGGCTGCAGCACTTGCCCTGTCAGGAGAGGCTGGGGAAATGGGACTTGTTCAGCCCGGAGAAGAGGAGGCTTTGGGGTCACTTAACAGCAAGCCCCCAACACCTATGGGGAGATTAGCAAGAAGGTGGAGGCAGGCACGATGGTGCAGTGGACATAACTTTAACCAAGAGAGGTTCAGACTGGGTAAATGAATAATAAACTTCATGAGGATGATCAGGCAGCAGTTCAGTTGCCAGAGAAACTGGTTTCCATCCTTGGAGGTGTTCAAACCTCACTGGATAAAGCTATGAAGAACCTTATCTGGTTTGGACAGGAGTTTGGGCTATAGACCTCCTAAGAGCCCCTCCAACCTGAACTATCTTGTGATTCAAATAAAATATTATTTTTCAAATCTTTCATCACATTTCAAATTTTTATCACATTTCAAATTTTCATCATATTTAGAAGCACATTATCTTCATTAGAAGCTTAAACAAATGCAGTGTACTCACATCATTTATGAGAACATGTCTTTTGTAGGCATTTTTCTTTAAAGAGAAACACATTTCATTTGTTTCACTGGAAGTCGATTTTCTGCCAAGACATCCACACAAGTATAATCATCTCAATGAGAAGCTCAAAAAGTTTTCTTTAGGAAGGTTTCTTAAAAAGTGAGCAGCAAGTGGATAAAATGCACTAACATTTTAAAAATACCATAGTTGATAAAACTCTTTTGTGATTTTAGATTTTCACACATTATTTCCTTTTTGCTTTTTAAGATGCAGATACAAATGTTATTCACGGTTTGAAATTTGGCACTGAAATCCATACTTAAGCATCAGAATAAAGGGTGTGCTTAGTAAAAACAGTGTTTGTCTTGAGCAGCTTAGAACTTCTAAATATCAACATTTAGATGCCTGTTTAATTAGTTTCTGGATAGATGGTTAGTTTCTGGATAGGTGTTAAGTTCCACTGATACTCATCTGTATGTATTGCATTGAAAGTCCAGTGTGACAAGAACAAAGATAGGGCTAGGAGAAATAAAATAGTATTAAACCCATTTTATAGAAGGTGAAGTCAGGATGAAAGATGTTGTTGTACACTCATATATCATATACTCATACTTATATAGAAGTGTGTGGAACAGCCTTTAGCTGAAGTCCCTGGGTTCCTCATCCCAGAAAATAAACATTAAGTCCATGTACTTGTCAGCAGCAGATTTTTCTAGGTATACTGGAAAGCAAACCAGATTCAGAACCTGGTAATTCATTCACTTTCCTCCTAGAAATTGAAAGGACAATTTTTATTATCTTGAGGAGTATTAGGATCAGGGATATTTTTATGTTTACAAATTGAAGGGAGACATGTTCAAACAGAAGAGTCTACTCTGACTAATGTAAATAAATCTTACAGGTTATTTTATTTTACAACAGTGCTCTCACATTCTTACTTGAATATATTTAGGGTGCTAAGCTTAGCCAGTGACACTGTGAAAGAATTGCATCCACCTACCAATAATGAGTATAATAATAATAATAGTAATAAAAAAATGTAAATTATATTCAGTATGGTGTTATTTCATTATCTGCACTTTCATCCTGTCTTCGAAGTTGCCAGATGAAACTTTTTGGTTTCCTTCTTTCTTTTTTTTCTTTTTTCTTCTTTTTTCCCCCCTTTTTGATGTCTTTTGTCTCCTTTGAAGCAAGAATTAAGATTTGCTGTTTGTTTCAAATCAAGTAGTAGTTGGTTATCTGCAAATGACCGAGTTGGTGATTTTTAATAGGTACTGCTTTTCTCTGCTCCCTTTCCAATTCTACACACACACACACACACACACACACACTCTCTCTCTCTCTCTCTTTTCCCTCCTGCCTTCCATCCCCAGCAGCTGGATATACTGCTCTCCCATGCTTGGTGCTGCTGCAGTCTAATGAAGAAGGCTAATTTCCATCTCTGCCCATGTGTAGGGAAGCAACAGCAGCTGCATCACTTTTGATGCTGTTTATATAGGTATAAAAAAAAGCACAGCTTGCCTCAAAAGTGCTTTTCCTGAATACTCATCTTTCCAATGGTTTCACCTGGGCTCCCTTTTGGAACTGCTGAAGGCAGCCTAAGTGAACAACATGTACTTGGCATTGCAATGAGCTGACAGGACCACATGTCTGACTACCAGTTCCAGCTGAAGCACAGGAACTTCTTTAAATGCACCAACACCACCATTTGTGTTCATCTGAACATACTCTCATAGGATCAGAATCTCAGCTGGTATGATCCATCTTATCTCTATGCTCTTCTGGCAGAAAAGCATATGTAAAGAATATATTTTTGGGGACAAGAACATATGTAAAGAATATGAAAAAAAATTCACCTCTTCAAAAATTTGTAATTGATTTTATATATCTTCTATTTTTCTACTGAGTGGAGTCATCAATATAGAATTCTACACAGAATAAACTGATGCTGCTTTATCTCTTTTTTTTTTTTTTTTTTTTTTTTTTTTTTTTTTTTTCATTAGAATTACAGCCTGAAAAAGTTTTTTTAGTGCCAGTGTGTATTTTATAGCACTTTGTCAGCCATATGCAATAATTTTCCATGCTTTAATTTGAAAAATTTGAAATGATTGTGTTTCCTGTTATGTAAAGCTTGCAAATCTGTGTTGGCAGAAATATTAATTGTAAATTGTTCATTCAAAAAGATTGCCTCCATAGTTTTGTGCTGCAAACTGATATTGCAATGAAGGCCTGAATAGTTCACAGTAGCAGAACTAATAAGGTTTTGAAATTGATCACCCTGCTGGTTATGAGATTCAAATGAGAGTAGGAGGGAAAATTACTATTATCTTTTTTTTTTATTATAGAACTGACTGTTGTTGACATTCTGTTTCTGTGAAGTAAATTGTGTGATGAAACCGTAGTGTATTTTTGGTATAATGGGTAAAAACTCATTAAGCGGGGTCTCCAGCATCTGTGCATTGAAGAGCCAAAAACTATTTTCTGCTTTACTGTAGTCTGTTGGCAGTGATTGCACAAATAATTTCTGTTCACTGACCATTATGCTACAAGGTTTTTAATATGCAGCCAAAAATATTATATGATAAACTGTATGTCATGTATTTCTAGATATGCAGCTATGTCCCCAGATTGCATTTCTAATGACTAGGTTTCAATTTTGTATATATAGCATTAAAAAAATTAGTACTTAATAATTTATTATAGCATGAAGGGGAGCAAGTGATAAATGCTGGAAAAGATAGTGATAGGAATTGCTATAATTGAAAACCAAAGCATAGTGCCCTGGTAGTAGATGTGTGAGTCTAATAAGTGATGGACCTGTAAAAGAGATTGAATAGAATAATGGATGGGAAATCAATGAACAGATTAGAAATAGGTAGGTACCTAAAAAAGAAAGGTGACCTTTAATGGATTTCAGTGGACTGACTTGGTGATTGGCTAAGTTAATCACAGTTCCTCAGCTAGTGCAATGTTCTGTGCAAAATCCCCAAAATTGCCTACATGTAACGTAGTGGAAATGGATGGCATGTATAATGAAAAGTAGCTGTATGGTGTATCTATTCAGGAATATTATGGAACCTATTTTGTCATATTTCTGATATAATATATGTAGGTATGATCATATTTAAAAGAAGAATTTAGGTTTCTAGCAATAAAAGTCGTTCTATTTCTAAGGCTTATGCAGTAGTTAAAACTTTAATTAAACAGGTTTTTAAGAATGGGAAATAGAGACTAACTTCATAAACCAGACAGATATGCTTTGTAAATGAAGAAGAAAGCTAATTAAGCCAAGCATAGCAGCATAATATTAATTTTTAAAAACACTTTAAGCATATTTGTAGTAAATCTTGCCACCGCTATTGCATATTTCCTAATGAGTTATTAAACTCATTTTAATAACCTACAGTTTAGATTCAGCATCTATGCTGCCAACACTACATATCCCGGTAAAAAAAAAATTATCCTTAGGCATTATGGTAATATTTGTTTCAGCAGAGTTAAATCTTTGAGCCCAGTCTATAGAAAGAAAGAGGCAGAACTGACATAAGGAATATTTAGGTAACAGAATATTTTTAATTCCTGTAAGTTTTATTCAGCTGATGTTAATAAGGAGCATTTGCTGATCTCTATCAAGAACTCTCTTCCATGGCATAGAAGATAACAGAATTTTGTCAGATATATGGAAAGCAAACAAGGGAATTGGTGAACTGCTAAACTTCCTTCAGTATGAAGGCAAAATTCAACTGCATGTTTTTACATTGTCATATTTATACAGAAAAGCAAAAGTAGAAGATATATCAGGAATGCTACATAAATATCTACTGATTTTTGCAGATAGGATTACCTATAAAACCCATAGATGATGGTATACATACTCAAAATGAAAAAAAACCCCAAACCCTGTAACTTTAATTGGAAAATAAATTGAAAAGAAACCAACCAAACCTTAAAAAAAGAGAGTGACAGAAAGTAAGAGAAAGATACACCTCCGGTCAGCCAAAAAGTACTGTTAGAGCAGGACTAACCTGGTCTGGTCTCCTTGTTGGTTTCTCCTACACTTTAGTGCTGAAGGTGCTGATGGTGCTGACTGCAGCACACTGATCAGGTGCAGATGTTGCAGTGGTTGTGAAGTTCTGTGTATGTCTATTTCTCAGTAGTGCTTCTGGGCTACCTATGTAATAATTATCTGCTGATGCTCTATAATGACCTAAGATAATGTTATCTAAGTAGATCTACATATTCCTAACCATAATGTCATAAAACCAAAGCTAAGAGGTGACTGGTGAAAGAAGGGCAGAAAGGACTTCTAGTACATTACATTTCTATTCTCCACCTCCTGCCCTCACCCCCCAAGCTCATGTGTTGTTTATACATCTCTGTACCAGAGTTAAAGTCAGTAAAGCCTCTGCAGTTATAACTGTGTTCTGTTCCTGTGTATCCTTTCATGTACATAACAGAGTTTGAGTAGTCTTCCAGAAATATTTACTATCCCTTCATACGCAGGCACGTGAAGATCATTTTGAACATGCTAACATTTGCTGAGCCCACAGTTGTCTTTTACCAGACTTTAAGAAGTTACTGAAAACTTCTATTAGCTGCTCACTTCTGTTCCTCTGACTTAACTGTTAGATGCTGACTTGTTGCCAGGACAAGGGCAAATGATAAGCATATTTTGCTGAATGACATTTTTCCCTTCTTCTCTTAGTAGCTACGTCTTTAGGAGTTTAAACAAAATGTTTCCTGCTTTGAGCACTTTCCATATTGTATATGCTGAAAGAAAAGCAATCAATTCAGATTTGAAATGTGTTAATCCAGGATCTTCTAGAATAAACCATTGAAAGAGTGATGAATTCAAATCAGTCTTCCTGTATGACCTTTAATTTTTAAAAGAAAACTCTAAATTTTAAGGGTCTTTTAGGTGGGATTCAGTTGCTTGAACATAACTGTCTAGTGGCATTTTAAATGTCCTACTTATCCTGCCTGGTCTTATAAACTACAGTATCAGAAAGTCACAGTTCTCTCGAACATTGTGTTATAGATGTCCTTGTCATGACAACATCTCAGTAGACTACCTAAAATAGCACCTGTCACTTATGTGTAGGCACACAAGTCACTCTTCATGAGAGTAATCAAAAACATCATGCTAAATTTTTGGCAAGACTTAAATCCAGCAACATTTTGGGGCTTAAATCTTTGAGTAATTTACTGTATGGAAATAATTCTTTGAATTTTCTTAGATCTATGTGAATTTGGCTTTAGGATGCTGTGTATTTTTGGTGTGTAAGGAGTACATGTTTAACATCAATGAGTGAAACCGATTTGTATTTGAATCATTCCTTGTTTCCCAAGTATACTTGTGGGCTGGTATTTGAAGAACGGTCAATAACAGAAGAGCACCCCTGATTTTAAGGTGTGACCATCTTCCAGTGTAATTGATTTTTTAAAGATTATTTAATGTGTGGTACTGGTAGAGCTACTTTCTTCCGGAGAATGAATTTGTATAGAGCACTGGTTGTGGCAGTATACAGTAAGGACAGAAAGTGATAAGGCCCTATTTTTGCTAGATTTATAAGCCCTTCTAAATATTTTTTATATAATTTGGATTTATATTTAATATGGCTTTTTAATTTGATTATAAAATAGATATATAGCCACATACATCTACTCATCTAGATGTAATTCTTTGTACATATGTGTAAGTGACGTATACATGAATGAAAGAAAAAATGTCAAATTTGTCAAGAATCAAGAGGTATAAAATGAATGTGTTAGGAATGGAACTCAAAAATAGATTTAAATGAATCACGATTCATCTATTCAAACCTAGATTCCGTGTTGTCACTATACAGGCAACTGAAGGTTTCAGTCTAAGTGTATAATATATGCTTAAACACACTGAATTTCATCACAAGAAATTCAAAACATCCATTGCACACTGGAGACAAATTCTGCTTAGATTAAATAGAAGCAAATTGGAGGAATAAACTTCATGTCTCTTAAAACAAGGAAAGATTGCTGAGCTGGTGTTCTGAAGTACCTGAAACTCTCTATTTGGCAGTCTCAGTGGTTGGCAAGAAATGCAAATTTGAAAACAAATTAAGTTGGAGAACTTAAATCGTTTTGCTTTCCCTTTTTTTGGGCTTTGTTTCATGAAGTTATACAATGAAGTTATTGTTGTGAGCATGACATGTCTGAAAACAGGACTCATAGCACTGCACATCTGTAGAAAGAATGAAATGTTTCACTTATTCAGAAAATGAGAATTATGTGACATTGCCCTTGAAATTCAGATCAAATTGAGCACAGTTATTTTATTTTATTTTATTTTCAGTTTTTACCTCAAGTTTAAAGTATTGCACAGATACAAGTGTGATTTGCTACAATTATTTCTGCTGTCAGACATGTAAACATCATCAGTTGTGATCACCCTGCAAGGCTCTGTGATGAGAGATTGTTGGATAGGTCAGTAGTTGGGAAATAATCAGAATCATTAGTCACGTTTATTCCCTGTCAGCTTTAAGATATTGTAATTAAGTTAGGTATAAAGATCTTATTACCAAATGGAGTCTGTAGTCCCCAGTGGGAGATACTATACAGCATGAATCTCAAGTTCCAGAATAAAACCTGTGGTTCATATTGGAGCTTCACAAAAGAAAACATGTTTGCAAGAGAATGGAGTTCCAGTTTCACAGAGATGTATCTTCACTCCATCTCGGATGTTTTTCAGATTATACTCATCTTTGGATATCAAAATAAAATAAGCCTCAACTTCTGACCAAATTACCATGAGTTATTTTTAATGTTTTTTTTGAAGTTTCTTTAAGTCTGCACTGCATGAGTCACCAATTCACATTCATATCAGCATAATATCAGAATTCCTTTAGTATCACATTATTGTCAACACTGAATCAAGGCCCTGGGTAAATTTAAAACCAGCTGATTTCAGACACACAAAATCCAGTTAAGAATTGCATTGTCATGAAACTCTACCTGGCTGTGCTGTAACACAGACATTCAAACTGTTGAAAGCAAAAAGGGGACTCATGACCAAAAATTCAATAAAGCTAAATTGATATAGACATAAATACCAGGAAAATATTGTTAAGTAGTATATTCAATGTGCATTAAAGCTACTGGGAATTCCTGAGATCACAGGAAGTCAAGGAACGTAACATTTCTAAGGATGTGCATCGATTTTAATACAAATGTTAAACAAAAACTGATCTTAAATCACTTACATCAATGTAAATTTTTCTATTGTGTTTAGGTTTCTGTATAACTGTAAGCCCTGGAATATCTGAATGACACTCCCTAAAGAGATAACTGAATGAGAGGTGCCATTGGCCAAGCTTTCATAGGTTATTTGCTTGAAGCATGTCTGTAGAGGTTTGAAAAATCTCACTTCTGTCTTTTAAAAATTATGGCAGTTATGTTAGAAATGATGACACACGTGTACTGACCTAAGGCTATTATGAGACTCAAATTTAAGAAAATACTGCATCCATCCAGTAAAATCTAAGTGAAAAAACCCAGTGGTGGTGTCATCTCAGTCCGGCTGCAAACAGTTTCTTTCCTGCTCCCAGGAATAGTACTTGTAATTTTTTCCTTGTGAAAATGGAACAGCTCAACAAAAAAGTGACAGTATGAGGGACTGGAAATCTGACATATTTTCACAACTCACTGAAAATAAAAGTTGCAGATGTCATTTTTCTGCTCTTCTTTGGAAGAGGTTTTGGAGATTTGTCACAGCATGGAGCATCTCCACAGCCACTGCATTACATCTTTTGGGCAATGCCTGTAGCAGAAGCAATAGCAAACACAATTTGATCTTGAGTCTTGACAACATACTTCAATTTATATAGATATTATGAAAGAGTAGTTTCAGGACTTGGATATGTTACTGAATATATGATTCTATAATATACAGCTGTAAATAATTCAGAGTTAATCTACTAACAACTTCTATTTTTTGTGGTCATTACTTTAAAAAAATGTTGAGCAATAATCATGAAAATCCAAGTAGCAAATCTGCAAATACATTAGTGATTCTTCCCTGTTATAATATTCAAGTTAAGTACTTTTTTCACAAGTCTTGTTTATTTTATTACAGTGGAATGGCATGAAAATAAATTAAACCAGAGAGTTCTAGAGTTTCTAGCCTGGAGGAAGTAAATGTTAACTATTTAATTTATTTTTATTTCACTTAATTTATAGCTATGGGTTTTTTTTGAGATTTATACTGCATTGTACTGGGTGATAAAGTGTGTGTTAAAGAAGCTTGTAGTAATATCTGTCTGTGATTGCTCTTTCATCAGTGTCTACTGACTTTCATAAGTGAATTAATGTTGTTATTGATGTCTAATATTGCTGTAGCTTATGACAGTAAGTATAAGACCATATTTGGCCAAATGTACTGGGGAAGTTTTTAGTTCCACACATCTGTCAACCACCTGTATTCTTTTAAGAACTAGGTAATCACTCATAATTGGTATGACTTTGATATGTTCCTTAAATTTGTTGGCATAAGCAATGTAAATCCGTCTTTCCAAATGTAAGCTCAATGGGGAACTGCCAATTTATATGTGATTTCATGCATTGTTTGTCTAAATGCAAGATCCTGATGCAAGATTTTGCACTGGAAACTTTAAAAAGATTTGATCCCCAAACTATGGGACTTCTTGTCAGTAAGCTGATGAATGTACGGCGCTGACATCTGAGTAATCTAAGTATAGGTTTTTTCCTGGTAGTGCATATATGTTAGATCCTCTTGGAGCTGGAGATGCTAAATTCTGTATAATCCCAGTGAGATGGTATTCAAACAAAACCAAAGTATGTTAATATCTGACAATACAGATTAAGAAATATAATTTTTTTGCCAGCCTGTTGCATGGAGTAGGATGAATCTTTTCTCCTACGAACCTCCATTTTAAAAAAATTCAGTTGAAGAATCCAGCTTCTCTTAAAATAAATAAATAAGTAAATAAAAATTCAGAGTAGACCATGTCTTTCCTGTACAAATGCATGAACATAGGTAGTCTATCAAAGATGATAAGGTAGTTTGTCATGTGCTTTACACTTCACAGAGAGGCATCGTTCTTGTCATCACATTTGTCATGAAAATTGCAAGGGATATATAATTGGGTAGGAGTTGTTATAAAAGAAAAAAGATTGGAGTTGGGGGGAATTTGTGGAACATAAAGTGAACAGCAAGCAGGAACATGATAGTTTTACAGAAATTAAATTTAATTACTTAACAGAAACATCCTTTTAGGGCATATTACACAATCAATCTATTCAGTACAGAAATGGACAAGCCTCAGCAATAAAAGCAGGTTGATTTTTGATTGCACTTAAAAGGTGCACAGAAAGTGGATAGATTATGATGGCTGAAGGTACAGCAGAACACTTAGAAAATGCAAGATTTATAGAGGAGATCTGATAACAGTTTTCAAAATATAAATGTTTGCCACAGGAGTGATATGATTTAACTACTCCCTGTAGCTTTAAAAGATGCAAGAGATTAAAAGAAGTGATTGGATTAAACTGCTAAGAGTTATGCATTTAATATTAGGAATAATATGATAACTAAAGGATTGTTTTGTATAGCATATTTTTTATGCAAGAATATTGTGGTATTTCTGCCACTGGAAGATTAAAATAACAGACTGAACAAACTTTTGAAGAGATGGTTAAATTTAATTAAACTTTTGTTTATTATATTAAGTGCAAATGTCTGCAGAATGTTATAATATTACTCCCATCCTATGTCATTTTTTCATGAGAAAAGAAAATTTGGATGTGTTGCTTGTGACTGTATTTTCAAGATGACTTTAATTAAAAATTCTTTTCATGGGAGAAAGTCACGACATCACTAAGATCATTGGAGCTGTAGAAATGTATATAAAGTTAGAAAAGAATGGTGTCTAATCTACATAGCATACCGTAGTGTACCCCTTGTCTTTGCTTCTTCAGAAACATATTCAGTGAGTATACAATGTATAATATGTGCTGTATTATGTGCTTTTTATGTGTATAATGACATACATATATAATTTTATAAGTGAGTGTTAAGGTATATGCAATTGACATATGTAATATGTAATTTATATGTATGGAAACTGTGCTCACAGTTGACTGGTGGGGCCATGGCTGGGATATCAGGGCCCTCTACTGTCACCAGTACCATTTTAAGGAAAGTTTTAAGGAATCCAGTCTCATTGGAGACAAAGCAACAGCAACTTCTGCAGCCAAAATTATGAAATAGAGTGAAAATAAAGTGTGCTGCAGCCTATAAATATTTTCTCTTCTTACCTGGAAGGAGGAAGGAGCAAAGCTATTTAGAAGAGCTTTAGTGTTTTTACATGTGTACATGAAAAGCACTTCTCCAGGCAAGAGAGAGAAGAGAAAAAATTAAGCTATTTGAACATTTTATGAACCTGCTTATCTCTTCTCTCTGTTTCCCTAGAGATCTTGCATGCCAGTTGTTTCCTCAGGCTTTTCCCCTTTTCTTTCTTTGTCCTGCATACTGTTGGAGGAGGAGCCCAGGAAAAAGCACTTCTGGATGATAATAATTGTAATGAATAATAACTTTAATGGGAAAGAGCACATTGTACATTGAACAGAAGGCCTAATTGAGCATGCAATTGCATCACATATCTCTAGTAACATTCCTTTTGTGCAGTTGCTTTTACTATCTCTACACTCCCCCCCATCTCTACAACACTTTAAAAGGAGACAATAATAAACCATCAAAAGACAATTGCATTTCAAGAATTTTCTGCCATTGATGATTTACTCAAATAAAATATAAATATTTCCAGAAATTTCATAAATGTATATGATTCTTCACTCAACTCTCTTAGTTTTTTATGCAAATACAGTGATTTCTGTGGGATAAAGGTGACTTCGGGTTCCCTCCTTTTTCATCTTATTACTTCCTATTCTTCTACTACAACATTTCCTCCTTCTTCCTCTAGTCACAAATGACACAGTTTTTTGAGAACTTTATTTCTGTATTCTCTCTGCTCTTTCATGATTTTTTATTCTTCATCCTCTTTTATTGAATCTTTTGAATTTTTAATTCTGTTTATCTGGCTCTTTGCCCTCACTCAGACTCATTATTCTCGTCTGTCTAGAAGAAGCTTGTGCTTGATCCCAATTACCTCTTTAGCATGTGTCTCATTTTGCTTAATCTCTTTTGCCATCTATAAAATAACTGAACGTTTCTGTTTGTTCGGGTTTTTTTTGTTATGATCAGTGTTGATGTTCACCCCCTTCTCTTCTGTTATAGGCATGCTTCAATCTGATTCACCAATTCACCTGCAACTTTTGCCACCAAGGTTTTCCTAGGCAAGTTGCCAGACCATTATTCTGTTCTTATCTTTCTTGACCTATCAGCTACAGTTTGTTTTCTTCCTTATATTCAAAGCTTATGTATAATATAAAATCCATAGACATTTTTTTTCTTTTCTTCTCTTTTCCCCCTCATCACTGGTTCAGTTTTAAATTGTGACCCGGTGCTCTGCTATGTTATTTTCTTCAATGTATATATGGGGTTCTGGGTATATATTGTACTGTTTTCCTTAGGTGAGGTCATTAGTGTAACTGCAAGACATAGTCATCTGTACTCCAGATCTGCCTCCAACTTTCCAAAATATTGTTCTGCCTCCCTAATGGCTTCATGTGGAACTGCACATGGCAGCTCTCATTTGACATCTATTCCAGAGGTCTTATTTGGCTTCCATCCAGACTGGTCTCACTGTTTCCTTTCCCTGTATGTGTCTCACAGTCTTCGCTTGTCTTTCATCTCACTTGGCTCAACATGCAAAAATCCACTGCATGATTTTGTCAGTCCTTCTATCAGGCTTCTTTTATGCTTTTTAGGCTTTCATCATAAAGAACATTTCATAGCTTAAAAATGGGTGCATGCATTCTCTGTCTCTTCTGAATTAAAAGTCAAGTAAAGGTTTGTCACATTTTAACATTGTGCTGGCAATTAACCCAATGACAGATGCTCTCTATTAATCTCCCTCCCCTCCCTGAAAAAGAAAGGAGTGAGAATAAGAGAGAGAGACTTTTAGGTTGGAAACTAAACTACACAGCTTTAATGAAACAGTAATGATAACAAAGAAAAATTATTAAATATATATAAATATACAGAAAAACAATACCGTGTTCCACCTGCCTTTCCCCCAGTAACTCTCGTGTCACTACTGAGGCTGCAGGCTGGACTCCTGGAGTCAGCAGCAGTCAAAAGCTGGAAGCAGGAAGGGGCTTGACCCTTGTGATCCCTCAAATTTATACCAAGTATGACACGTATGGGATGGAATACTCTGGTTAATTTTGGTCATTTGTCTCGTCTGCTCCTCCCCAAAGGAGGGTTGCAGGTGTGACCCCTTTACTCCTTTTCTCTTTCTGGAGTATAAGATGTTTCTCAGAAGTGAGCCGTGGCCTTGGTTCTGCAGACTGTTCTCTAGCCATAACTATAAGCATCAAGCATTATTAGTCCTAGAAGCAGACACTGACTGAGAAACTTAATTTCAGCAACTACAGCTGCTTACAAGAGACTTCACTGAAAGGAAAATTGCAAGACAGAAAATTAGCTCTATCCTTACCCAAACTGGCACAAGGTTCCCTCTAGGTATCTTTAGATTCGATTACTGTAGCTCTGATTTCTCTGTACTTTACAAATGCAAACACACTTCTTTTTTTTTTGTTGTTTTTTTTGGTGGGGGGGGAAATTGGGGTGTTAGAGAGAGGACTTCTTGACTCTTCTTGCTCATGGATTCATTTTGTCATCTCTGTTTCTTTGGATTGACTTATAAATCATCTTGTCATGCACAAGTTGCAAATTATAATTTTCAAGGGACAGTTTATTCTTTGTTTTCAGTCGTTTATTTTTTGCTGCATTCTCTTGTAGTACACAGAACTTGATTTCTGCTTCTTCACAGCCCAAAGAACTTCCTCTGACCACTAGTTTAATAATTCAAGTAAATATAGTCCAGTTTCTTTAACATCACATCTGCTCACTCCCCTCCTTCTCCCCAAAAATGAAAAAAGAAAAAAAGGTAAATCCATTTGTAAATCCATTTGCTCAGTCGCTTGTGGCAATCTTTATAATGTTTGCATCTTTACAGCTGTCATATTAATTCCAGATCTCTTGGTAGGTACCCTAGATGCTAGTGTGACAAAAATAATAAATACTGATAAATAAGGACTTTATTTGGCCACAATTATCTGCCTGTATGAAGTTTACAACATGAATCTGACCTTTATAATCGACGCTCTGTTCATAAAAGAAAGTTGCACGTAACTTATAATTTAGGTGTATCACAGCTTGAAATAGTTAAACTGCTTTCGGGGGGGAGAGGAAAGAAGTTGTGTTTCTGAAATTTTAGATTTATTACGATATAGTGCCTTCTTTTATTTAATGCCTTTTTTTGTCATTTTATGTATTAGTTGGTTTTAAAAATCAAATTCATCCTTTGGTAATGTGAAATGCAAGAAATGAAGAACACTACAAATGAAATGCTTTTAAACAAAGTGTCATTAATTACATGTGCAAATGTATTGACTAAGATTGGGTTTGCAATTAGATAACTAATTATGTTGAAAATGGCATAGCATCTTTAAATAGATGCCAGTGCCTGTGGCTCATCCGGTTCTCTCTAGGCTGTTATTTCATTGTGCAGCTCTTCTCTTACTGTCAGGTATCACCTGTTCTAGTTCAAAAGCATGGTTGCATGCCTAATTAGACGTATAATAATGATGTTAACATATGCAAAATACAAAATCTTTATATGAATTTAGGGTGCATTCTTCTATTATACAGAAAAGCTGTCTGTCAAATGCTGTACAGAAAATCTGTTTATAATTCCAGTATTTCTTTACAACAAAAAAGCTTTTCCTTACTATAAACTACAGAATTAAAATTGTTTCCTTGTATAATGTCTAGCAGCTCTCTAGTTAGACCCTTTCATCTGCCTGTTTAAAACTGCTTCCAGCCTCATACAGTCTTTCAAGATAATTATTTATAGAAAGAAGTTAAGCATCCCCATAATAGGAATACTTAGAGGTTTTTAAGAAAGGGGATAGACAATTATCTCAGATGTAATGTAGATCCAGCCTAATTGCAAAAAAATAGAAGGAAATGAACCATGTCAATACTAGCTGTAAATGAATCGTGTCACCAGTGTCCTACACCTTTTCAAATGATTAGACAGGTTTTGTAAGAGATGATAGCAATACCATTATTTTTATGGTAAATTGTTGGCTTTTAAGACACGAGGATTAGATTTCAGGTAAGGAATGTCATAGCTGTCAGAAAAATCAGAATTAAAGGTAGCCTCAGGGAAAATTTTTGTATATGCACAGAATTTTTTTATATTAGTTGCCAGGCAAATTGATTCTAAATAACTAATACTCTTTTTAATAGCTATTTCTTTGACCAGTCACCCAAACGAGAGTACTAAGTTCTTATGTTCCCATTAAGAGAAGATACTTGAGGGTTTTAGTAAAAGTATACAATTTTAAGATACTTCATATGTACATGTGTGAATTAATTCTCTTAAAATACACAGTATTGATTCCTTGTACAGTAAGTGGTATTTTCATTGTTTTAAAACAAAGACAAGTACTCATTTAACTTGGTGTTTATTTTAGCATTATATTTGGGAGAGAAGCTGAGGACACTATTTTGATTTTAAAGTTTGTCTATGAATGGCAGTGGTATGCCTTCCATATGTAAAGCATAAAAATATTTGAAGAGCTGGCATTATCTTTATCAATTCAGAGGCAAAGCTGGAATAGTAGACACCAGATAGCAGCTAGATAGTACTGAGGCAATTCCTGTGTGTAAACCTCAGTTAATTTTTTTTTTTAATGCAACCACTTGCTTAGTTAACAAGCTTTCTTAAATTTCTTTGCTTTCAAATCTATCAGTCTGGCAAAACCTCAAAAGCTAGTGAATTTAATGTCAGGCAGAACACACACACTGCTGTAACTATGAATAATTGCATCATACTATTTCAATTAAGATGCAATGAAAATTAACTAATAGTTTTTCATAGTTTTGTTGTTAA
Organism: Florisuga fusca; assembly: GCA_038090715.1. Classification (NCBI taxonomy): domain Eukaryota; kingdom Metazoa; phylum Chordata; class Aves; order Apodiformes; family Trochilidae; genus Florisuga; species Florisuga fusca. The sequence goes on from JAAWXA010000009.1 coordinate 25,259,042, forward strand.
ATGCAGCTTGAGAGTCTTAAAATTGAACTTATTCTGCATACATATTTTCCCTCAGGGAATGGTTCCTGAGCAGTTCTTTTGTTTGCTGATATACAGCACTAAGCCAACAAAATTCATAAATCATACTGACTAAAAATATCAGTTTGCTACTTAATGAGGCTTTAATCCATTTTGAACAGTGAAGTTTGGGTTGTTTTGTTTTATTTTAATATTATTTCCTTTTCCTGAAATTTCTGGGGGAGAAGAAGGGGGAATATGGTCAGAAGAATAGCATATATTCTCTCTGGTCTCCAAGGGAAGCAGAGATTGGGAGATTTTTTCAAATCTGAATTTTTAAAATATTTCTTCTGAGCTTGTTCATAGAATTGTATTGTCACAGAATGACAAGCATAGTTGAGATTGAAAGGCACCTCTGGAGATCATCTAGTCCAGTTTCCCTGCTCAAGCAGGGTCAGCCACTGCAGGCTGCCCATTCTATAAGCAGAAAGATATTTGTGAAGCAGCCACGTTATCCTGTGAGATTGAACAATCTATGAAATTTGTAAAAAATGTTATCAAGTGAAAGGACTGTGCATGGTCCATTGGGGTATAAAATTGATGTAGAAATCCTAGAATGGGAGGTGTAACATGGAGCGGGGCAGTCCACCCCGCATATTGGTTTAAATAACTACTGTTCAAATCAATGTTAACTTTTTATAGGTATTATATTTGTTGAATGTTTATTGTATTATACAGGGTGCCAGCGTAGAGAAGACTACTCATCTTTCTGTGGCCTTTTACAAGTGTCATAATATGACTGTACTGAACTGTGTAATTATTGTGATTACCAATCCACTTCTCCCAGAACAAGTTCAGTGCTGCTTAATGCTATGTTGTACTTTTTTGTTGTAATGGAGTATTTGATACATAGATATATATTCTATAAAAAGAAGTATATTTTCTTCACAGGATAAAACATTATTAAAATGTATTGAATTTAGAGGAACGGTTAGCAGTGACATCCTTTTAATTAATGATTTCTGTGGGAAACTTTACTCAGTAATACTTTCAATAGATGGTTCCCTTTAACTCTCAATTTACTAGAAATCTTCTTCAAATTGCCTTTAGAGGGAAAGCAATTACCTGCCTTCCTTTCATTCCTTCTTTCCACATCTTCTGGTAAAAATCTGTGCTGGAAAAAATACTTAATAGGCTTTCTTGATATATTTTAGTATTTACAAATATTGCTGCTAGAGAGTCACTGTAAATTATCTGCAACAAATTTGCTAGAAAAGGTATAATATTTGTTCAGAGAAAAATCACAAACATCAATATGTTTTAATGAATTTTCTTCTAAAAATATAAAAAGGTTTGGCTTCATGAAGGCATGTCTCAGGTCAGCTGCAATTTGAAATCCATTGAGCTTGACCTAGATGTCATTGGTGTAAAAATTAATCTACTGAGTTATCTTTTTTTGTGTCTCTGTGTGTGTGTTTTAGCTCTCACTAATTTCTACTTTTAAGTTAGTGATCTGGAAGCCCTAAGACCAACCCAGTGATGATGAGAAAGTGACTTACTCTTTGTGAAAGTTAATTTTCTACAATTTTTTTCATTTGCACTGCATCATTTTTGAAAACAGCTATCCAAGGATAAACCAGAAAAAAACAACACACCTTGTGATTCAACACACCTTGGCATCATGCTTCACTAGCCTGCTACAGCAGCAGACACCAGAGGAAGTCAGATCCTTATCCCTTGTTCCACTCCATATAGAGAAGGCAAAGTGAGATAAAGAGGGAAGATAAAGAAGGATTCATTTAATGGACCAACCTGCTGATAACAATCGAGTGATAGGAGGAAGTTGCTGGAGGTGCATCTATTCCCATCCTGAAAAGAGAATAATCCTTTGGACGGAGATCATATTACCTTGCATTTTATTATTCTTTATTCTAAACAAAATAGAATGTTTTGAACTTAGCATCTTGATGAACAAGACTGATATTTCTTTATATTCTCTTGTTAAAAATTTAGATTTGAGAAATGCAGAAAAATGCTTTCTCATTTAATTTTTTGGTGTTTGCTGGAGTTCTTTTCAACTGAAAAGCACTGCCTGGGTAGTCCTGGAGTCTAAAGCATTCTATATTTATCCACAAAACTGACTTTGTACAGATAACAGGAGTTTATATGTGGGCTCATTCTCCCTCTGTTCAAGAGGTGACCTGCTGCTAATACTCATCCACTGAGGCTCAGTTCTATGTTCATGTTTAATTTTCCATCATTCAGTTTTTCTTTCTCTTCCTATTAAATAGATTTTGAAAGATAAAATAGTTCCAGAACATTTTTATTATAAAACCTTCTGTTCTGTTCATCATGTCCTTTGAAAAAATGAAGCACTATATGTGTTGTCTCAGACCTTTACTTAATTTAATTAACTTTAAAGTGTTTTTTTAGTTAAGGGGGCACCTTTTATTGAAATACATCTTTAATATTTTCATTTACTCTGGTAGAAATTATAGTCATGAAATAGAAATGAAAATCTGAGAATGATCTAATCAGTTTTCCGACAAAGAAGAAAGATCAACTACATTCTAATAAATGTTTGCTTGTCTTCATCTTCTGTATCTTTCTGAAAGCTACACTACAACCTCTCTAGAAAGCTTATTCCAGTGCTCTGCTATCTATGTAACCAGAATATTTTTCATGATAATTCTTAGTAGTGAATTACGTTAGTAAAAATCAAGCAATTATTTTCTTTTGCTTCCAAAGTTATTGGGAAATTGATCATTTTTTCTCTGAGGAGCTTCATAGGGCACAGCCGTTTTTATGTACTGCCTCTTTCACTTAGTCTATTTTTTCCAGACTAGCAAAGCTGGTGCCTTCCTTTCTTCCTGACAGGCTTTATTTAACACACGATTACCCTACCACATCAGAGGGGAATCTTGAACAGAAGGTGAGTTCATAGGTACACTTCATAGGGACACTCCTTCAGAAAATTCTCCTAGCTTTGAGCAACTTACAGAGGATGTTGGTGGTGTTGAATTAATTTTTCACTAGACTTATGTCCTGTAAGTTCTATGACTTTTAAAACCCTTTGAAATTTGTAGCATCCACAATACTCTTTCCAAGCAGTTCCCAAGCTTCCTTGTGTACTCTTTAAAGAAACACTTAGTTTTGAGCCTACCAATCACTTTTTATCTGATGTTTCTTACACTCTCTATTAGAAAAGCAGTTTCCTACTTATATTCTTTGTGCTGTTCATCTTTTTGTTCTTCAGCACACTCTTCTACTTGATTATCTCTTTCCCAGGTTGAATATTTCAAGTCTACTTAGCAAACATACTGGTTTTCTCTACATTTTTGTCCATTTTACTGTACCATTTTCAATCTCTATCAATATTGGTCACATTTTCATATACCACCCACCTCTATTAAAACTGCACACAGCATTCAAGAGGAGATAAAACATTTTTTAATAATGACTATTTCTGTTTTTTCCCCTTCCATTCTATGAGTGACATTGGATTTGAGGGCTAATTAATAGCCCAATTATATCTTTTTTTTGTGATAACAATTAGATCAGAGCCCATATTTTGGGGATTAAATTAGCTCAAGTTTTGTGGTGTTTTTTTTTCCTCTCCCAGAAGCATTACTTTACCTGAACTGTGATCTACAGCTGTTTTGGAAACCTAGAGTCACTTGTTTGCTCTTTCCTGGATTATCTCCAGTAGATTTCTCTTTTACTTAAATGTGCTACTTAAATATGGGGTTTTTTGATGTGGTATTCCATCTGGGACCACAATAACTGATAGAAGAACAAATGAATTATCCATTTCCCTCATGTATTATATGCAAAACATCTTGTAGTACATCTTGTATCTTGAGATATATCTTGTATCTTGAGATACATCTTGTATCTCTCAAATACACTTGTCTTTTTTTTTCCACTATCAGCATTATCTTGTGATCACCTCTAATAACAAAAATCTCTATTGCAAAATATTTGCAGAAATTCTATTTGGTTAATCCTTTGTAAAGACAGGATTTCACACATCTTCAGTGAATACCATAGTGGTGTTCTTTAGACCATCTTTAAAATATAATAGAATAATTTAAAATTGTGATACTTTACAACCAATCACAATTTTTTGAATTTTTTTAATACATCCAGAGTCTGTATCTTATATCATGAGTTCTCTTTGTGTTCTGGATTGCCATCCTAGCCCATCATTAAAATTTCTTCAGTTAAGTTTTTCATCACTAATTACTTTTTGTGAAGGCTCATGCAATTAAGGTATTAGGCCCTTCACCCTTCTCTAGTTATAGTTTTTTTTTCCTGTGTAAGTATAATTATTAAGTAACTGAATGACAATTTTCTTAACTTTCTTTTCTCCTTTTCCGATTGTTTGTTTTTTACCTTTTAAGCTCATTTTTTCTTTCAACTCATTTCATTCTTTACCCTTATTGTTTTTAGCCTACAATTTTGTGCTATTCCTTTAAAATTATTCTTTTTCTAAAAAACCCAACCTTTGTTTCGATTTTCTGTAAAAACTGATTCATCTTTGAAGCATGTTCTGTCAGTTTTTGATCACTTTCATAGAGGCATTCTCAATTTTTACCATGAGTTGCTCCTTACAAGTCAAAATTAAATGAACAGTGTGGTAACCCCTACCTGATTTCTTCTATTCAACAAAAAAAATATTCTGAGACTTTGGTAGAATGTGTGTGAGATACCTGGTTCCTGTTAAACTTTCCCATTCCAATTACCTTTCCTGTTGAGAGCCGTTTCTAAAAATCACAAGTCTACCTCCTACTTCTGATATGCAAAACTATATTGCATAAAATAGGTTTCTAAGATGGATGCAATGAATGATAATTGATCTGAATGTGTCTTCTTTGATAGTAATGAGTTTAGAATAGGTTTGTAACCTTTAAACTTAGGTAAGTGGAATCCCACTTACCGGGTTCATACGCTGTCCTCACAAAGGGACTCCAGTCTTGGTTGCTGTTTTCAACATCTTGGAGAACAAGAACTGTAAAATACATAAATTTTAACATATAGCTGATAAAAAATCTGGGGTCTAAGGGTCATCAGCTGTGGTTCTGAGCAGATAATTGGTAAAAGATATCATCATTTATAATCTTAGAAGGAAAATTTATCTTTCATGCAGCTATTTAAAATACAGCCTTATTTAATTTCATAGTAGAATCAGGTAAAACTAATCACAGTGCAATCTAACCATTGTGAGGGTGACAAACCATTCTGTAAGATGTTGTTTAATAATGAGTGCAATAATAAAGGGTTTTTTTGGTGAATATTTACATAATCCTTTAAAAAAAATCAAAAGTTTGAAAATGTATTTTAAGGCTATAATCTTTACCACATGGACAGTAATAGAAGATTCTTTTCATATCTGATCTGCTGGCTAGCACTTAATGCTACTAATAGTACTATTAAAGTAATGAAGGAAATAATCCTGACAAAATACTGAACAATTATTTATATATATATATATCTTTATAGGATTTTAATTAAATATAATGCCTGTCAGGTACATTTTGTTTATACTAAACCAGCACTCTTCACCTTTCAGTCAGCTGTTACAAATTTTTCTGGCATATGAACTACAATAATGGCTGAGAAGGTGCTGCGAAAATCAGAGATATTGGTGTGATGTGAAAAGATGAGTTGGACTGTAACAGAACAAATTGTATCAGTAGAGACATACTTCTACAGCCAGACTACACCACTTATCTCACAACTTTCCAAGACAAAATATAAATGATTTTGAAAACCCTTGAACGGAGACAGATACCACCACCAGTGCACTTCATTATAGGAAATGTCAGTGGTACACAGAAAATAGTAGTCTGAAGACTTGCAGAATTTCTAAGGGTTGTGTACAAAAATCCCTAAACTGTTACACAACTAAGCATTGACTTTCTAATCATTAAAACTTTTTCAGTTTTAATTCAGACACAAATTATGCACAAATACATTTCTACTGAAAGCTGTACTTTGGGCCACAGCTCAATAACTGAGTTTAAGATCTAACCCAGTTCTCCCCATTGTAGAATCCATCCTTCCAGTAAAGGGAGGAGAAGGCCAGGTTGTCCTGGAGAGGAATTTGAAATACATGAAGTGTGTTCTGGATGGTTGAAGTGTCCAGGTCTCTGAAGTGACTCAAGAATTACCATGAAAAATCTTTGGATTGTTTCTATTTGTCTCACTGTATTACAGGACGACTCTGAGCTCAGAAAAAAAAAGCAGGTGCAGGGTCAAAGCTCAGCAAAGAGGTTAAGCACAGGCTCTGTGATGCTGGCTGGTGTGAGGCAGCTTAGCATTCGCTTTGCTGATGCATAAATTACATTTTATATAGACTTGGGTGCTATAGATGGGTAAGCACAGATTGTGTAATAAGGTAGAGTTTGTTTCTGAGGAAGCTGTATGTGTATGTGTCTGTCATGGTAATGATATGAGGTCTTGAGCTTGAAAGATTTGTATTCTAAGGAGACAAAAGGTATAAAAACATCTCGCTTTCATTATAAATTTTACAACAGAATTCTTTCTAACTTTTCAGTATTTCTCATCTACCTCCTTGTTTTCTAGAGGATTTATATATTCTAAACATTATGGAAGAACAAAATGAATTTCATGTTTAAGTTTACTTTCTTGAAATGGTCCTAGTTTTACTCATATTCCCTTATTGTATGCAGTTCACAAACTGTTTCGGGAATATTTAAAATCTGTCTTTTGTCTGATACTGTTCAATTATATGTTGGGTAGCTCAACACCTAAGGTCCTCTTTTCTGCTGTGCATTTTGCAAGCACACAAGCCTTTCAAGGAGGCTGTTTACTGAAAGGCTATTTCTTGCATATGTTAGATAAGACTGAGAGAATAGTAGTGTTAAAATCTCATTTAAAGTCCGTTGCTTTAACCTCAGCACTCATCTTTCTTCTTTTAAAAACATATGAAAAACTAATAAATGAAAAAGAAGCCTCACATTTGGAGACTGGCATACACAGTCTTCATTTTTCAAAGGTGATGAATATCTAGGAGTCTTAGTGCTTGTGAAGTGTGCATAGTAACTTCTGAGAGTCACTCACAAGAGTTTGCAAATTGAAAATCCATATTTCTTCATGTTAGAATACTCACTGCTTTTTTAAAATCATACAAAATTCTGATACCTTTGTCTTCTTACTGATGGTATAAGGATCTACCCATTAGTTGGGCTTATTTGGGACAGGGATAACCTAGGAATACATAATTCCTGCTCATTACAGGAGTGCATACATTGGAATATATGCATACACAAACATGCACACATTTCTAGGGCTAGATAGAGAATTCCTGTCAGACCTGAACAGACCTTCATGAAGCTTGAATTCATCTCCATTTGTACAGCAATCACAGATAACTGGAATGTGACTAGGCCCCTTAAAATGCTCAGGTGAAGCAGAGAAATTCCATGTCAGAATCTATAAATGGCAAAATAAAGCAGACAGGCCCATGAATTTTGATGTCAAAATGTTTATCATTAATGCTCTGTCTTTGGACACTATTTCCTCTAGATATGCCCAGCTATCACATCACATCTGAACTTCTATTTAGAGCTTTAATAAATATCTGACTTGCTTTTAAAAGGAACAGACAAGATTTCACTCACAGAAAACAGACTGGGTACTTCTTGAGATCTAAGAGCTATCCTGATTATATTACATTTAGATTCATATTGTTAAGTGGAATGATAGGCAAATTGCCAAAGAAATCATATAAAATATCTGAAATGGAAGAGATGACTTGCTTGGTTTCTTAATTTCTTGCTTTGTGGCTTTCTTCTGCTTTCTTGCTTTGCCTTGATTTCTCAGTTCTTGTTTTTTATATTTCTCTCTCTTTCCTTTTCTATTAATCATAAGTGAGATCTGAATGAGATCTTCAGAGTATATTCCCAAGCATGGAATGATGGCCCCAGTGAAGCTTACAGGAGGATTCCCCTTGACTTTAAAAAGGGAATAAATTAACCCAGGGAAAGCTAACTGCCTCTTAAGGAAGTAGGCCAGAGAAGTCTGTTGGGGAAATAGAATATTAGAAAATATTACATGAAGGCACCATTATATCTAAGAAGATGGGTACATAAATCAGTTTAATATTGTAGTTCCCGTAGCAAAAACTGTGCCACATTGCACATTTCTAATATGGTGTCAATTCTTTAAAAGCATATAGTGTATTAAAAATTTATTCAACATGTTATGTATAAGAAAGAGCTATGTAGTCTGTAACTTTGAATGTCTTTATTGTGCTGTATTTAAATCCTTAAGTATTTTTTAGACATTTTTCTTAAGGGTGAGTAAACACTATCTTGTTTACTTTTTGTATCCCATGACCATTAGTGCCCTGAAGATAAAGCAGTAATCTGAAGATGATTCTAGGCTTTATGTTTATTTAGGTTGTGGTAGATAAGACTTTTGAAAAGAGTGCATCTCATGGTAGTGACATTTTAAGGAGAAAAAAAATACTCAGTTATATTTTCTGATCAGATAGTAGGCCAGATTTAAATCTATAAAGTCAGGAGGAATAAGAATCAGTGTTTTAGAATAAGAAAATTCTCTATTCTGAGCCTTCCAGCTTTGCAAGCAAGTTATATTATTGTACAAGATTTAAGCCCTTTGTGGTGAAGATACTGTCTTCCTATTTGGACAGTGATGAACATGTATTGGCAATACTGAAAATAAACATGATATCTATTTGAGTAAGTTAGTGTCTTGTTTGTATTCCTGGTATAATTCTTCAGTTTATCTTTTTACCTTTCGTGCCATTTGTCTCTTTTAACCTTTGATTAATAATACACATCAAACAGACATAAAAATGTAGAGCTGATGTTAGAGGTGATGAAATATGAAAATCAGACTTTGCTTGAGGTTTTCTCACTGAAGATGTATTCGCTATTAATAATCTGACTAGTCAAATATTTATCTGATGGCTTTTTACTGAAGTATTATCTGGGCAGAAAACTCACCAAGACTAACAAGAAATTCTTCTTCAGCTCTGCCACTCCTGCTTCTAGCAGGTTAGTAGGTCCTACCAGGTCCTGAAGAACCCTTTAGTGGTCTCCAGAAAAGTCAGGAAACACTGTCATTTCCTAGACGTTTTTCAAGAGAAGAAAGCTTACTGAATTCAGTATTCTTGCACTCCAAATCTGTTCATAAAGTGGTACCTGTAATATCAGAAAGGTTCATAGGAATGCACAATTTACACCCCTGTAGCAGCAGTATTCATCAGAGCATAGTTTGCTTGTTTGCTTGCTGGCAAAGGAATGGAGGTAAATGGATTCCAGATGCCTCCTGCTTTCATGAACAAAGTATTTTTCTGTTGTTTTAATTAATTTTTTTTTTTTTTTTTGAAAGCAACATGTATAGCTAATGTAAGGTCTTTATTTCTTGTTGCATGTCCTGATTATGGACTTCAGACTTTTATGCCATCCATCTTCAAAACCTACACCAGACTCACAGGTTGAATGTTGAGTTTCATAACTGCCATACATAAATGCTTTGCATTGAAACATGAGACAAAAGTGATTTGTTCTATTAAGAAAACTTGATCTTATGGAAATCTACAGAAAACTGAGAATTATAATTGTATCTTATGTGTCATCTAAGTGTTAATGGAATACAAAGGTCCCGTACATTATGATAACATCTCTTACAATTAATCTAGAGCTTGAAAATTTACTCTGAAGTGTTTTGCTTCTGTCTGTCTTCCTTTGTTTTTTGTACTTTCTTATGTGACTGAAGTGATAATAAATGCTAATGCTATGTTATGGAACCAGGAAATATTCAGTTACCATTCTCTTATACTGTGAATTACCCATTCCAGGTTTTTAATAATGTTTTGATTGTATTTTTCACTGTGTTCAAAACCTGCCATCCTTTTCTTTCTACTTTAAGTCTATTTATGATACCTGTAGCATGCATTGTGTATATACTTTTTACTAATAGTGTCTGATCACCAAAATAGCAAGCAAGTCTGAAGTTATACTTTCCTGCCTCAAAAAAAAATTAAAAATCTAGTTTTCCTAATATCTTCAGCCTGAAAAAGCTGATATTCTTGCCATTTTAATGACTTATCATCTGCTTTTTAGGTATTTGTTGCTTCTACTACTGTCCTCTAAGAGCCACTATATTATCTGCAAGGTTGTCATTCTAGAGAAGCAGGTATGCACAGCAGTGGAGAGCTGTGTTGACAGAGGAATTTGAAGATAAAGAACATGCTTTAATGTGCTTCTTACAAAGCAAATCATTGCAGCCCAATATATGGGATGGCTGCAGCTTTGAAATGTGGACTGTTTTGCTGGCTGCTGTGAGTAAATGACATTGTATAAAGAGAGGAGAAGAAATGGAGCTTAAGAGCATGCTTCAACAGAATGGTCTGAGTGGGCTCTAAGAAATTATTTCACTGACTACTCTCAACCCTTGTTAATTACATGCTGTCTCCTCAAGTATTTCTTAGGGCTTTTGGGAAACGTAAAAATACATTGTGGAACAGGTCTAACATTTATTAGCTGTTCTCTTAAGAAGGTATAAAGGAAGAGAAAAGCATGTGAAAGTAAGTATAAAGGAAAAGAAGGAAAAAATAAAGAAAACAAACAAAGAAGGAAAAAAAAGAGTTTTAATGATTCCCAAAAACCAACAAAAGTCTGAAGTAGAAATGACTGGCTTGACTGCTGTGAATTTAATCTGTTTTATTTCCAAATTTCCCAATAGCTGTTTTTAAGCTGTTACTTGTGTAACTGGGAGGTCCCTTTGCATTAGCAGTGCATTAGTAGCTGGTGTAGAATTCCTGCTTCTTTCTTCCTTCTCAGTAGAAGAAAGTCAGATATTTCCCTGTCAGATATTTGTGATGTTGCTATTACTTTACTTTCTCTCAGTATAGCAAGTTCTGTAGTATTTCCACAGCAAAATAGCAGGTAACTTTTTAGATATAAAGATCATTTCAGATATAGCAGCTTTCTGGTTAATGCTTTCTATTGACTTTCCAGGGTGAGGCACTTGTTGCAACTCAACAGGTGAGAAGCTGAAGAATAAACTGAGAATATAGTGCAGAAGAAAAATCACATAATATGTTTTGTATCTTAGGAATTTTCCCAGAAGGAGAAACTAAGACAGGAGGAGATAACGAAGTTATCATTGTCCCTGTCCTAAAATAGATGTTAACTAATTCATGGAATAGGAGGAAGAGCTAGTAATTTGCTGGCACAACTCTGTTTCCCTTTCCTATACTACACTTTGTTATTTGCCCTCTCTTAAGGGGCAGTGTGATAAAATAGATCTCCAAAGTTGTCCTCTAAAGAAATTCACACGTGCAATTTTTCTGCTTTGAAGCAAATATTCTTAGGATCTTTTGAGCTGTCACGTGGCTGTCAGATTATTTCTCTTTCTCTGGTGAAGATTCTCTGCTATGACAGGAAGAACAACTCGCTGGGGATTATACAGTGCCACTTCCTTGCAGAGCTAAGCATAAGGAATTAATTACAGTCTTAATGCTCAGGGGAAGTGACAGATTATGACTGATGGGGAGTTGCGCTGGAGCAGATCATCAGAAAGAAGGTTGGCTCCCTTGGCTCCCCTTGCACTGTTGTGGAGTAGAAATACGTGCTTTTGAAATTTCAGCTGGGATAGGAGTCTCCTTAGGAAACAGGAGTATCCCAGCCCTAGCCTCCAGCAACATGTGCAGACCCTGCAGAACCTGATTGCTCCTCTGGTACATGCCAGTATTTTGTCCTTAATGTACATTCATCCCCACTGACCAGAAGGCATATCTGTCTGGGCAATAAAGAGGAGAGCAAGAGACAACATCTGAGGTAGAAGTTCTTGTGGCTGATACTTGCGACTGCCTGGCTCAGTACTGAGTCGCTAAACCCACATTTGGTGCCTCCCACATCCTACCTCTGGTTTTGTTGTGTTGCACCTTCATTCCTGTGGGAGAAACCACTGCAAATCTGATTCCTGGACACACTGGATCAGTCAGCCAAGGCCAATAATATGAGTTCCAACAGGGCCAAGTGTTGAGTCCTGCACTTGGGTCACAACAATCCCATGCAGATACAGGCTTGGGGAGGAGTGGCTGGGAAGCTGCCAGGCAGAAAAGCACCTGGAGGTGCTGGTTAACAGCAGGCTGGATATGAGCCAGCAGTGTGCCCAGGTGGCTAAGAAGACCAACAGCATCCTGGCTTGTATCAGGAATAGTGTGGCCAGCAGGAGAAGGGAAGTGATCGTGTCCCTGTCTTTGTCACTGGTGAGGCTGCACCTCAGGTGCTGTGTTCAGTTCTGGGCCCCTCACTACATGAAAGACATTGAGGTGCTGGAGTGAGCTCAGAGAAGGGCAGGCAACCTGGTGAAGGGTCTGGAGAACAAGTCCTGTGAGGAGAGGCTGAGGGAATTAGGAATGTTTAGTCTGGAGAAGTGGAAGCTGAGAGGAGACCTTATTGCTCTCTACAACTACCTGAAAGGAGGTTGTGGGAGATGGGTGCTGGCCTCTTCTCCAATTATTCCCAAGTGAATAATGATAGCACTTTATGTCCCTGTCCTGAGTTGTGTGAAGGGAAACTGCCTGAAGCTTGAGAGGTTTAGACTAGATATTAGGAAGAATTTCTTTACTGAGGGAGTAGTTAGGCATTGGAATGGGCTGCCCAGGCAGGTGGTGGGATTACCATACCTGGAAGTATTTAAAAACCGCATAGACAAGGCACTCTGGGACATGCTCTTGTGGGCATGGTGATAGAGGCATTGATACATACATTTTATTTATGTGGGGAGACGGGGACAAGGATTCTGACAGTTGGATGCAGTGATCTTAGAGGTCTTTTCCATCTGTGGCAATAGTCTGATTCTGTGTGATTCATCTGTGGCCTCAAAGAAAGAAACCTGTGGAAATACATGAATATTAATGATAATATTACTAAATCTGTTTTACTGTTTGTGGTCCATTGATTCTGGTTCTGATAAAACTTACTTTTTTCAATGTTGAGGAACAAACATGAACATGTGGGACTGGATATCATAGAGATAAGTTATTAGAATAGTGTATACAAATTATTTTCTCTTAATGTATTCTAGTAACAGCCACTGATGGAAAAACTCAAAAGAAAAATTGCAGTTAAAAACTATCTTTACAAATAAAGCCATAGGAGTGGTCAAGAAAAAGAAGATATGTTGAACAGCCTTGCACAGACTAATCATTCTTTATTGCAAATCAGTCTAATAAACATGGATGATAGTGCTCTATCTTCCCTACCATTTGCCAGTTTTTCTGTATGGATAATTAAGGTTTTTACATAGAAACCTCATTACAGTTATTTACATTGTTTCCAGAACAAAATGACAACCATTTGAGGACACTCATTTTGTTTAGAACCACTTTGTAAAGTGAATAAATATTATCTTTCATGCTACATGTGGAACTAAGTGAATGGGTAACCCTAATTTCCAAGGGAATTTCCTATTTCACATCAAGACCCTTTCAAATGCTTTTCAAGAAAAATACCAGGGAAAATACGTGCCATAGTATGGTGGGCAACTGTGACTTAATGAACCCATTGCTTTATCAGTACTAGTGCTATCCATCTCCCTTTACAGCTAATATGTTTATTGTTGTCTGTCTCTTTTATCTGATACTCATTTGTGCCTGATGTACATTTTCTCAAGAACAAGAACTGGTTCAGATAATTTGAATTTATATTTGTAGCATCTCTTGTTGCTACTCAGTCATGGTTGGCTGGCACAGTGCTAGCCCAAAATAAGAGGCTCGAGGTTTTTACCTGAATGGCCCTAGAAATCTATTAGGGAAAAATATTTTTTACTGTCCCATACAATTTTTTTTTTTAATTCAACAAAAGATTGAAGTGCAGGCTTTTCAGACTGAATGGGTCTCCATTTTTTTCTGCCTCTAAAATCATTAGTGATTATTATTTTTAATTTATTTTTTATTTTTAAATCAGAAAATGCAGAGTTTTTACATTATTTGCTAATAAAGATACATATTGGGTGTTATTAATAACTAACATTCTCCTCACTCAGAGAGGTGAAAAATATGTGTTTAATCTTTATGCAAATGGAAAGTCAATTGAAATAGTAGACTGTCTGTTGTAACATAAGAACATTTTCCACTGGACTGTCACCAGCCTATGGAATTTGATGTTAATGTGAAATTGAAATCTGTAATCTTTAAATAGCTTAAATTTCCAAGTCATTAGTCTAGAAGTCCTAATCTTGATCCTTTTGCTTTACATGATGCCTATAAAATTTTACTTAAAAAAATGTATATTCACATGCAGTACTGTTAGTGTTCAAAGTGATGTTCAAGGAGTGATATGTTCCATGTTGATCTTTTTTTCTTTCACCTCGGATTCAGCTTTTGTTGATGAGTGATTTTTTAAAGCAGGCAGGGCACAATCTCCATCATTTCAAAACTTGTTCAGGAACATATACTTTGTTGTGTTTTAGTCCTGAATTTCTTCTGACCATTAGAAGCAGAAAAAGTTTGGATTTTGATTTATTTTTGTCTTTTTTCGGTGGTTCAAATAAGAATTTGAAGTTTTGTGTATGTCTCAGGCTATTATGATTAGAAGTCTTTTCTGTTGCTTCTGTCACTGTAGTCTCACTTCTTTAGAACCATGTGATCATGCTGATAGCACTTTTATTTCCAGAGATACCAGAATGCTGGGATTCTCTCATACTGCAAGATTAAGTAAAGCAAAATCAGAAATTGTTCCCATGTAGTGCTTTGTGGCTCAGAAAATAGATACAAAAAATTCCCCTACTAGCCAAGTATTTGTTAATAATACAAGGCTCAAGAAAGTTTTCAGCATACTTGGGTTCCTGCTAGAATACAAGGCAAAGACAAGCAAGTTGCTATTAGGTTCTCTGCTAGTATTTTAAATGGTCAAATAATAATTCTGAAGGTTTTTTTGAGAATTAATATTGAATGAACATTTTCTTGGTTTAGTTACGTCCAATGGAAAAACACACTTGGTGTGAAGGAGAAAGGAAGAAATACACCAGTTTAATGTGACATCGACTGACTCAATGCTGTGAGGCTACTAAATACTGTGGGAGTATTAATGAGTGCGATGCCCTTTCCCTTTCTAGGTGATTCAAATTATTTCGTTGAGGATTTTTGGTTTGAATTTTTTACTGCTTTGTAGGATTTTCCTCTTAACAGAGCAATATGAAATTCCAGTGTCATGAGGAAAAAAAGAAGCTATTAGTAACTTCTACTCCTTAGAACAAAGATCAGATTTTTTAATCTTTTTGGGGTTCATGAAGCATTTCTTTACTATTGTCCAATAGTGGACTGTATGGAATTGAGCTTTTTCAGAAAAAAAAAATGTTTAAAGATGTGTGAATATGGCAAATAAAAGGCTGCTCTGAAAAATATTGGACTATTCCCAAATTAAGCATTTCAGTTTATTATGTTTCCACTATTGATCTAAATTGTAATACCAAAGCTGAAAAACTAACAAAATATTCAGTAAATATAGGTCTGTATTTACAGTCGAGGAATATAGAACCCCTAAAGCAACTGGCAATTCTTGCTTCTTGAGACGTGATTTTAAAGACAGACATAGAGATGGGTTAAAGAGAAATACACAATAAAAACAATGTTGATCAAGCAACTGCCTGTACTGTAAGTCTTAACTGTTCGCTCAAAAAAAATTGCCTTCAGTTTCTTCAAAATTTTCTAAAGCTAAAATTTTATTTAGCATTTTCCCTAATTGATTCACTTGCAATAAAAAGAGGGTGCAGGATTCAATAATTAATCTTTTTTTTACATCAGTACCTTTTTGATCTCTATTTAACCTCCTTGTTCTTATAGGTATAAATTTTCCAGTTTGACAGTGATGGTTGAGAAACTTGCCTTAGATGATTTAGAATAATTAGTAAATTTTTACCTGGGTAAAATTATGATTAATGATAATGAATCTCAGAAATTATTCACATCTAATTTATGATATAATATGATAATTTTAATAGCTGTTAATAGTATTAGCAAAACCCTGTCATGTTAATTATCAATATAATTTAGTAATGTGAGAAGGTAATGAAATAATACACTCATCTGGATAATGGGATTTTATCAGAGGCAAACTGAATAATTTTCATAATCTTAACTTGAAAGGTCACAGTGTTGGCAGTTGGAATCAGACAAATCCACAAATGAATGATGATAATAGAGAAAAATGAGATATTGTATCAGTAATCGGGTTAGCCATATAAATGAAGGGAATGCAACAGATGAAATGTTCATCACAAAATTACTGTTTTGGTTTTGGTTTAATTAATTTTGAAAATAATTACATTTCTGCTTCAGAAAATGAGCTGAGCAAAAGAATGAAGTACTTTTAGTATTGCAAATGGGGGTGACAGATTTTTCTAAAAGTGTGTAGGAATATTTATATTCTTATGCATATAGATAGTATCGAATGTTGAACAAATTTCAGAATACATATTGATATCAAATTTAGAATTTTCTAATACTTGTTTTAAATAAAAATACTCCCAATACAGTTAGAGGCAGTAATGCAAGTTATATATGGACATTAGAAGAATTATAATCACTGATCAGGTGTTCCATGCTATTACTTCAGCAGTATTTTGCTATATATTTTATTGATTTGAAGAAGACCAGATCCTGAAATCTGAATATCTGTGTGACATCAAATACAAGATAGTAGAAATCAACTGTAGTTTCATTTAAAAATCATCAAAATTACCTTTTCCCTAAAAGGTTTGAGGAGAGCTGACAGAGAAAGGATCATAAAGTAAGAATGCTGCTAGTGTTAGAACAGATAAAATACATAAATGGAAAAGAAAGTCACACATGATATGAAGGGAACAGTGTAGAGGACCCAAGAATGAAATCAGGCAGAGTTACAGAAAAAAGGGATAAAGTAATCTGTGGAAGGGAAGATACTTCTAGCTGAACATTCTTAGCAGCAGGAGCAAAATGAATTCTTCCTTGCAGGGACAAGCAATTTTAAATGCTTGAGGTAGCCACATGCATCCTGACTATGTAAGCAAAGCTCTTGGGAGAAGAGGGAAATTCCTGTGCTGATAAGTTCTACATACATGGTGAATTACAGTGATCTTTTATGTAGTTTCTGGAGGCAAGTAGGATAAGTTGAAAAAAAATACAAAAAAGCAACGTGAGGCTGGAAATGGGAATCATAAAAAGTGGTTGCAAATGAATACAAAGAAATTTTATTTCCTTAAAATCCAATTCCCCTGGTATTGTGGGTTGATACCACTGCTGCAGCTCCACTGTTCACAAAATCTACAAAATAACTTCTGATAGCTGTAGCTTTTTTAACTCAGCCCACAGAGTACTTGCCAGCACCTGTGTAAAAATCCTTTGTGATGTGGATATATACGTATGGGTAAAAGTATCAAAAGAGCATCATCTAGGTCCTAGATATGCAACATGTCCTTAAAGCATAGAGTAGAACATGTAAGGGCCATAAAATGCAATGTGCAAATCTTATCACCTCATAGAATTATGGTCAAAGGATAAATGAGTTATCAGATACATATGAGTTATCAGATACATTGTGTAAAATGTTTAAAAGGCTTTATAATTCAATTTTTGTTTCTATAGCTAGTTGATATTTAGGCAAAGTTGTTCAGTCTATTTGACATAGTTTAATTGGGTTGTAGTTTTGTGTGCTTTCAGAAAAAGAAGTGTATATGGGATCATGGGTCAGAAATTAAATTTATATGGCTTAAGAAATCTGATTTTATTTTGATATGTATGTGATGTGGGTCACACATATTTTAATCTATCTAGATGCATATATAAAATATGAAAATAAAAAATAGGTCAGAATAAAGCATGCAGAGAATAAATTGTTCATAAGGTCATATGTAAAAAAAAACCCCAAACTATTAACATACAATCACACGTACAGAGTATGTTTTCATGTTTTCCTTACTTTCCCATTTGTGGGGGACGTAGTATATCTTTCAAGAGTAGCTTCTTTACCTGTTTGTAATGTGGTACTAAAAATATTTTCTCCCTATCACTGACACGTGCATTAAAGATTTTTCCTTTCAATTTTTATAAAAGAAGAGTGCTTCTTTTAGAAGAGTGCCACCCACTTCTGGGTGGCAGTGTTTTAGAGCACTTAATTCAGGTTTATAAATTTAGTCAGATTAAGTTCTTTTTATCTAATCATACATTTATGAAACTAGCAGTGTATTCTGATAATAAATAATAAAAATTAAAATCTTTTATAATGCAAGTATCATTTATAAAGCAGGTCTTGATACAAATTTTAAATTCACTCACCAGTGTATGCTTAAGATACCAATAAATAGTGAATTATTCAATAATTACTTCCTGAAAGTCAGACAGTTGTACTTACCCATATTTCAAACTGAGTCATCACATTGTTATCTTTTGGCCTTAGAATTAATATTCCCAGTTCTTATTGCTCTGCCAGGGTAGTACAAAGAAAGCCCTAGTGAAAATGAGATCTAAGTTCTATTAACCCATATAAAGGGTAGCTACATGAGTAGTATGAACTTCTACATGACTACATTTTTGTCTGCTTTCAAAACGTTATCCTGCAATTGGCTGCATTGCATTGTCCAACAAAAGAGCAATATAATCATGTTTGCACACCTTACTCAGGGCTGTATAGCTATCTGGCAGAAACAGAGTTTGAAAGCTATCTGATGCAATACCTGATACATGCATTTGGAAATTTAACTGACTTTCACAAAGCAGGTAATTGGCACAATGTGTAAATATCAGTATGTGATTAGACTCCTTTTTAATTTTAGTTGAAATTCAGTAATTTCCTGAATACTGTATGATTGTAAAGTGATTGCTGTTTTTAAGAAGCTGGTGAAGCAAGTAATGGCTAAATAATTACTCTCATATGCTATGTGAGAAATTACTTAATTAATAAAATAGAGTTTCAAATATCTCCGATACTTTGCATATCAGATTTCTACTTATTCTTAGCACTGCTGAGTCACAGGAAGCTCTACTGGTGCATCACTTTGGTAGGAATGCTTTAGCTGGGAAAAAAGATACCATTTGTAGTTTGGCATTATGCTTACTTTAACTCCTTAGTGTGTTCATTACAAAAGCGTGTGATTTCATCACATTTCTGTTCTGAATGAGGAAACCAATAAAGCAGTCCTGAAACTGCAGTTTTCCTGAAGCTTCAAACCTATGAGGTTGAGACACTCCAAGTGTAAGCTAAGGAAATCTCTGCCTCCTTAATGGCTGCTCCTAATCTTGTTTCAGATTCCGTAATTTCTGTCACTTCTGGCCTGTCTTCTTTTGGGTGTTCACATCTCAATATATCAGATCTGGCAATGCTACAGCAACAGTAAGCCAAGCATGAGGTCACCTCCAGCACTTTGCTGTTCTCAGCTTGGATACACATTTTAAAGTCAGGCCTCTCAATAACTGATTCATCTTCAGCTTTTAAGTAAAACACATTTCAGGTCTGAGACAAAAGTTAATAGCTACACAGAACTGGAGACTATTCCTTAACCTACTGACAGACTCTCATGTGTTACCTGGCCCTAAGAAAAAAAAAAAAAAATTAGTTTCTTCACATACATATCTGTGTCTTCTAACAGCAGGTGATTCAAATAGCTAGCTGTGGTCAAAGGAATATAATATATGTAAAGGAAATGTTAAAGAGAAACGACACAGGTGGCTGTCTGTGTGCTGGATAAGAAAAAGGAAATTTCTTAGTGACTGGAAGATGTTTAGCATCACATGAAAGATTCCCTGTGGTGCTACTAATACAGTTTACATTATATGTTACAGTAAGGTTCATGTCTTGAGGTCTGGGTGTCACCTGAAACTGAATATCTTATTCTTTGTTTCATTCTGTGGATCAAGTGAAGATGGAAGTATGTGAAAAGCTTCCATGTATGGAAATTCATGTTGTTTGGAAAAAGTTGTTCTCAAGTATAATACCGACTGCCTACTTTACACAAGGGTTTGCATTTGTTTATTATCTCCTGTGCAAAAGAGGGGAAATTCTCTACAGTGTCTGTTCCCAAAGGTATGCAGATTGCTGAGACCTTCTGATTTCTCAAGGTCAAATCAAACTGAAGGCAATCATTCCTCATACAGCTTAGCTGAGCCAAGTTGCTTGCTTTGGCACTGGTGCCACATCCTAAAAAAGCAGATTTTTCTTGCTAGTGGGCAGGTGGTTAGAATACCATATAGAGCTCATTTTTGACTGTCAGGATTGAAATTATTTCTTAGCCAAGGATAGATATAAGTACATCTGTTAACTATTAAATCATGGGAAAAAAAAAAAAAAAGTCTTTGTAAAGGTTCAAAATGTACCTCAGACATAAAGGAAAAAACCAAACCAAACCAAAAGAAGAGAGAGAGAATTCCACACTAGTTTATTTTAGGAAGATTAAAAAGATAAATGTAATTCTATTACATTCTACTAAAGAAAATCACTGCAATGCTCAGTTCTTAAGCCAGTGAGAGTTCAAATACATTTTGTGATTTTGGTAAAATCTCAAATTTTTTTCTTTTTTTTTTTTTTTGCACATACCGATATGGTTTTTACCGGATGCTTGAATACTATGTATCAAAATCTACTATTTCTACGTCTTTGTCTCTGCTATTTCTAAAGCAAACCTGTAACATGGGGAGGCTATAGGCTTAAACAGTCTTTATTTTTATTTCAAAGGCACTAGATTTCAGAAAGTGAAAGACTACTCTATTCATAGAGGTTTTCTGAAATTTAGAAGATAATCCAGTAATTAGAACTCATGCTAATGAAACTGATATGAAATTAACAAATACTAAGTTAATTATCACTTACACCAATTGTTCTCCTAAGAATTCACTCAGACATCTAAATTTAATTAAATTCTTCATGTGTGACAGCTAACAAAGAAGTCAAGATTACAGGCAAAGTCAGAGAAATGAGTCTAAGAACACTCAACTAAAAAAGAAAAAGAGGTTTTCATTTTACTTTCAAAATTTACCGTACATTATTGGCTGCATTTATTTTGTAGCAAAGGTCTCTCCCAGGGAGCTGATGTAAAATATGACATGAGTTAATTGTGCTTTTAACTGATATTTGGCTTGAGATTTTTATATTTTGCTGTTGCTGTTGTTGCTATAGTGCTAGAAGCATTGCAAAGTAATTTCACTTGTATGTATGTTGTATTAATTTTTCACAGAAATATTGATCACTAGACTTATAATCATCCTGAATCTGAGAATGGTATTATACTTATAATCATCCTGAATCTGAGGAGTAGATGCCAGTTGTCTGCATAGAAGCAAACCCTTAGAAACTTGACCTAAGAACATTGTTGTAAAAGTAGTGTTAATTATTTGGCTTCGTATGATTGCACAAAAAAAGATGGGTAATAGTTTTCTTTCAGCCCATCTAGCTAAAGTGGTAAGTTAGTGGAATGAATGAATGGTAGTTGGTACATTTAGAGCAAGAGCCATATTGCTTATGCAGCACGTTTGGTCTCCTCCATACAATTTAGGCCAGAGATTAAAGTCTTTAATTTCTGCAAGATTCGTGTGAGAAAGGGGCAGCATTACTAACTAACTAATTTGAATTCTGAAACCATTTATGTTCTCTTCATAGGATAGGAAACCACAAATTTGGGTTATTTGTTCTTAAAAAAGATCAACATAGTCTTTGCAACAGTAATTAGAAATAACTTACTGTCAATAACTGAATATAGCTTTCTGAAGCCTGTAGCCTGGTTTGCTTGCTTGCATGGTTTATTGATCAGTTGTGGAGTAATTCAGCAATGGAATTATCTCGAAAATTAAAACCAATAGTAAGTAATGGATGATCCTATTTACTGTAACATGAGCATACTGCCGCAGTTAGTTACTAATGCAGGCAGTGAAAAATTCAAATAAAACTTTACTTTCCAATTTCCAATGTGCTCCACAGGACAGGTTTTGCAGGAGTATTGGTAAAGGGGATGCAAAGTCCCTAGATAACTGCCCTATGTATATGCAGCACATACAGTTTGAAGAAATTGTCTTAGAAATAGATTTTCTTGCCTCTCATTTTCACATGTATAAAGGTACCTATTTACAATGGAGCTTGATTTTTTTTTCTATTAGACCTACATGTGGGAAAAATCTGATGATTTATATACCCCATACATGAAACAGCAGAAGGTTTTACATTTATCTGCTGACGTACAGAAGGATTTATCCATGCAGTATCAGTGCTATCTGCTAAAGTAGATAATTAAAACTGCTGCTTCTGTTTCTTTTGCAATTTTTTCTCTCCTCTATTCCCTTCATGCATTTATTAACATCATCAATTTCAATTCTATTTCGCCTAAGTCAAAACTTCTTTTGTACAATCAACTGCTTTTTTCAATATGAGGATTCGTACATAATTCTTCTTTGATCATAGTAAGAGGCTTTTTCTTTTTCCTTTTTCTTTTTTTTTTCATAATTGTAGCAATTTTTTCTGGTTTATGATAGTTATTTCAAGAACAGAAAAGAAATATGTATTTTCTAAAGTTGTAGGAATAATAAAAAGAATTAATGATAATTTCTGCAGTCTGTAATCTTTTTCTTTGTGCTTTAGGCCTTAAAGAACACAGTATATACCTATGTTAAGCCTTCCTGTTTTCACAAAGCCTATCCATGAAGACCACATTCTTCCATTTTTTGTTTTCAAGCACTTATTGCAAATAATTCCCCCTTTTTATTTCCTTTCCTGTCACTGATTCCCTAATCATAATAAAGGACATTATTTGGGGGTAGGAAATTATGTCTGGTCAGAGATGAAGTCACTGACTGGTATTTTCCATACTATTTTCTTGACATTTATGAGGTAAACATGTCACCAGAAATAAGTTTCAAATCCTTCCACCCTTCAGAGTGAAATTCAGTCTTGTGCATCAAGTCTGTAAGATACAAAACCTTATGCGAATCCACTCATCTATATTAAGAAAGATGAATGGAAGAGCAAATTAGATATTTTTGAGCTATTGTTTGCCTTTATTGCTAATGGAAGATATTTAATAATTTTCATAGTGTCTAATCAGCAGAACAGAATTGTCAGCTTCTCTGAACCTGTATCTTAAAACATGTTTCAAGTAAAATACAGTTTATATGGTACTTTATTAAAAAAAATCAACAAGACAAAGTATATTAGAATCCTGAAACACAAGTAATTTTATTCTCCAGCCTGTCTGCCATGTTTCTTATACAGAAGTACTCTTACTGTTTAAGTAATCATGTATTTACTGACTCAGGATAGTTTTAAGTTTCTGTTTTGAATGGTTGAATCTACTGTTGAATGTGATTTTCTTTCTTCAGCTGATTTTCCTTAGATTTAGAGTGTACTCCTTCTGCCGTTGGCTTTGGGGGCATGTATTCCAGATGGTGTAAAGTGAGGAGCAGCCAGGGGCAACAAGCTGGGTCATAAGTTTTTCTCTGTCTATGCAGTCTTGGTTATCCAAAACAAAATAAGAGATATCACTCTCTTTAGTCTCAACTGTAAGCGCTTTGTCATGGTAATAATTCTGTGTGCATGATAAAATTACCCCCCTGCATGGGTGACTGCAGAATAACTGTTTACATTTGAAAGAATGCAAAAGTGTATGGTAGAAGGCAGACTGGAATTGTGGAAATGGCAGCTA
Organism: Florisuga fusca; assembly: GCA_038090715.1. Classification (NCBI taxonomy): domain Eukaryota; kingdom Metazoa; phylum Chordata; class Aves; order Apodiformes; family Trochilidae; genus Florisuga; species Florisuga fusca. The sequence goes on from JAAWXA010000009.1 coordinate 25,282,703, forward strand.
CTCAGGAACTAATGACAGGAATTTTGCATACTCCTCACCTCAGCTTTAGGACTTACCTGTAGATTTTCGTTTTTCAATATCAGGGCATGGTGAGGCACCAGTTTCTGTGGAGAATAGCTGGAATCATCAGTGGTGTGGCTTTGTTTGTTTTTTTTTTCCAGCACTTACCTTTCTATTAGAGTTTTGCTTTAAGCTTACCTATTTAACCTGTTAAAGCAGGTTAACCTGTTTAACCAGCTGAGGACATCCTACCCTGAGGACTGAAGCATTAGAGGAATCCAAACTCCCAACCTGAGGTCACTTCATATATCCTGCACTATTTTTGATAAGAACCTAATGCTGCTCATGGAAGAAAAGCATTCTCAATGCATTATCTTTATTTGACTGCAATATGTGCCCACTCCAGTTATCCCAGATAAAATCTGGTGGTTCAAAAAATTTTTACTACAGAGACACAAATAGGCATCCCTTATTTAATGCCAAAACAACATGGTTTACTAGGCCCTGATAGTGCAAATAGCTCATACAAAACTGCTGTGTAACTTCACCTGAGTAGCGCTCTTGAAGTCTAAAGGACTTCAGCACAGGTTTTTCTTTTTAAGCAAGTGTCTGCAAGGTCAAATTCCAAAACAATAAATATGAACATTTTCGAAACAAAACATTGTGGATTTTTCTTTTTAACTGATTAGACATTATTTTGCAATTCTTTTTAGAACCATTGGATACAAAAAGAAGTATGTGAAAGTTCCACATGGGCATATTTGGGTGGAAGGTGATCACCATGGACACAGCTTTGACAGCAATGCTTTTGGTCCGGTAAGCCAACTCTTTTATTTACACTTTGCAACTGAAAAGCACTGCATCTCTTCTGTGTCTTTTGTGCAACATAGCAAGTATGTATTGCTTTTAATTGTATTTTTATTATTTCTGTGAAAATGATTAGATTTTCTAAGGTACCTTGGTCAGCAAAGACTGAGTTTGCTCTTAATTATTTTATAAAGGATAAAGATTCCTTTTAATTTCGCCATGTGGAAGGAAAAGTGGTAGAGACTTTCAATTTGGAGGGATGAACTGGAGGAGTAGCCAGAGGGTGAGACAGCATTCTGTAGCTGACAGATGCTCCCTGAGGACATATCGCCAGCTGATGTAATTAGGAATGGTTCCCTCCCAGGAGCTCAGTCTTGCTTTAGAGCCAGTGCTGGGATAAAGAATTAGGAAAATGTAAATACACTTTTTAAGTTTTAACTGTCCAATTGGTCTGTAGACAAACGATAGAGCTACTTCAAAACTTTCCCAAAAATAACTATTTAAATTTTCTTTATGTGTGGCAGCTTTCATATAGAATAATGAAAATAATATAACCTCTGTTTCTTGACTGGTAAAAGCGGGCATTCATCTTCATTAGGAAGACAGTAAACACTTTGGTTGCACTGCAGTTTTGGTTTGGTTTTGGGTTAGTTGTACTTTGTGTGGATTCCTGTTCTTGCCTTGACTTTAACTAGCATGCAGAAAATAGTTGCATAAGCTGTTCATCCTGTTATCCTTTTTGCTCTGCTCCAGATGTGTCTTTAAGAGAGAATATCCTTCTAATATTATTAAATAAACCACTGGCTGTCACATGGAAGTTGTCTAGGCTAGAGCTTTCCATCCTTGTGCATTTCATACCAGTTTCATACAGAAGTCACTCTAATGACTCTAACTGATTTAATGACAGCAGGGCCTCTGGAAGTTCTGCCCAGTAATTAATTTGAAATAATTTATGTTAAGGAAAAAATGCAGTGAAGCCCTACTGTCTCGAGTATGTGATGCCATTGCCTCTCTTTTGCCTTGTCTCACTTTTTTTTTGTACTCTTATTTTGTGCTAATTTTCACTGTTATTTTCTAAGGTTCTTAACATGTAGTTTTAGAGGTTCTTTCCATCAAGATTTCATTCCACCTATCCTATGCAGGCATCCCTTCCCTCCTTTAGTACTGTTTCCTTTCATGTCTGTCTCTCTGTCCCCAAGATAAATCTTAGTCATAAATCCATTAAACTTCTTTTCACTTACAAGTATTTTACCAACATAGAGCATAAAGAAACTTCAGCAGTTGGGCACTATTTTCACTTTTACATCAGCTCGTGCAGAAATTCATAGAAGGTAAAATCCTCAAGGTTGGCATCCTCAATTACCTGATGTTTATAAATCTGCCTTCACTGGGCTTTGACCTTGCATATATTATCAGTTACTAACATCAGCTAATATGTCACTTTTCTTAAAGAAGTGAGGCCTTTCAAGAGCTAGTAAGACAATTTTTGGCAGTGAATTCTTTAGCTTCTGCTGAAAAAACCACCTTTGGATTGTGTTGATAACACAATGATAAGGCATGAACCCACTTTTCTCATTTTGTTGAAATATAGGTCTCTTAAGAGATTAGGTTAAATGTTATGTGTGTCCATGATTCACTTGCAAACCTAGGTTTCTTGGATCAAAAGGTTCAGTAAAAATATTGTATTTTAAAAGTAGATTATGTTGTACCATTTTTTCAATTTAATGCAATCTTATAGTGTAGACAGTCAAAGACAGTAATGTTTTGTAAATGAGTTTAATGAGTTACATGGGGCATAAAAGCAAATGATGGAAAAGCAGATTGAGAACAGATGTTAGAATAATTCTGTCTCTTGGAGAATAACAATATGCGTAATGGCCTAATGGGTTAGGTTGATAAAGCAAAAACCTTTATACCAATCAAGTTCTAAATTAGAGAGATGAATTTCTAAAAAGTAAAATCTTAGCAGAGGAAATTATTTAGTTCATAAAAATATTATTTAAAATGTCATTCTTTTTTATTGCATGTTTCTCACAGAGCCAAAAAAGGAATTTTAATGCATAGAGAGGTCTTTTCCTGACATTAGTAAATAAAATGAAAATGTTTTAACTAAAATTTGTAAAAGTTTAGTATTTCCTTTCTGCTTAGTTGTGCCTTGGAATAAAATTGATAACTTAACTGACACCACAAAACTATCAAAATATCTGTGGGTAGTCCTAAATTAGAAATGCTTTTAACTCTGTACATGATCAAAACTTAAATGTTAATTACCTTTTTGGCGTATTGTACTAAATTAAGTAGTGCATGGTTATCGTACATTGTCTTCACAAAAAAGAAAATGCTAAGTGCAGTACAGAAGAGCAGGTGTTATATAATACTGTTTCTCTGATACCTCTGTGCTTCAGGTTTGGAATTACATGTCAGCCATTCATAATGCTGAAAATAGCTGGTTTCAATAGAAGCCAATAAATATGCAGAGAACTTGCACTGTTTTGCTGTTATTTAAGGGGATTAAAAATATCCATATTGCTGGAAATGTATTTCACTTTCTGGGGTAGATTTGAGATTTTTACTCATTTACCTATTACTGTTTTCAAATTCATAAAGAATCAAACCATGCTTTTGTGATAGTAGCTTAGCTTTCCTTAACTGACATACTCAAGGAAGGTAATAATAAATAGCTCATATAATTATACTACTTTTTAAAGTTTCTCTTTTTGTTTGCAGTTCTGATAAACTCCTTGCTCTGGGGGGGTGTCTTTTTGCCTACAGGTTTTAGTGTGACAGCATAGAAAATATAACATTTCTGTCCCTGGCAATGATTCTGCTTTCTTAGATCAGAAGAACAGGAGACACATTATAAAGAACTTATCAGATATAAAATTAGTCTGCTCCTTCCAATTTCTCAAAGATTTTAAAATATTAACTTTATGCTTGATCAGATATTGTCTTTTCTTACACAGCCAGGATAAGAGCAGCATAAAAACAAAGTCACAATTTATATTCTGGATCTGATACTATGGCTAAATCAAGGGAAAAGTCATTATAAACTGTACTTTGCCCAGATCAAATGAGTAGAGTTGGCATCCAGCAGTGCAGATGATTATGCAACCATCATGAAAAGGCATCTGAAAAAATCAGAAATAAACGCATACAATAACTGATATATTTATATTTCTGGATGTACGTGCATGCACTGTATAACACTCAGAATTAATTTTTAAAAAAAGTTCATTTTTGTTTTATAAGGAGGCTTGGGGTTTTTTTTGGTAAATATAATGCTCTTATTACTACATTTCCATGTTTCCAAATGGCTTCAAGTGGAGGAAATGAAAGAGCTTTATAAAATTAGAGCTTGAAGTCCATGGCAGTCTTTCAACTGTCCTGTAAAGTACCTGAACAAAAGCTCATTAAAGTCAATGAGAGATTTCTATTGGCTTTAATGGCTTTGGTTAAGACTCTTTATGAGTTAAGCTTCACAATCCAGTGTAAGGGCAAAAAGGCTATTATCCTCCTTATCTTCCTGGGAAACATGAGACCTTGTCATAAAACATCTTTTGGGCTCAGCCAGGTCCTATCCCTCTTACTAAAAATACATCTACCTTTAAATGTGTTTACTCTCAAAACTAAATCCTGTGCAATCAGAGCTTGCTTTCTTGTTTAACAGAAGTTTTACATTCATCAGCTTCAAATGAGTAAATTGCTTTTAGTCAGCATTACTGTAGAAGCTGTATTTATGATTGTCCATATAAGCAATTCTGCACTGTAAGTTCGTGCAATAAACTATCTGAAATATGTTCTAGTATGTCTAGCTATTTTTTCTTTCAGCAGCCCAAATCTGTGACAGAAACTATTGACAAGAATAACATTCAAAGTAAATGAATATGCTGAGTTATTTTAATATGCTTTTCAAAGGCTATCATAGTCTCTTTCAAATATAAACCAAAAATGGTTTAATTGTTAACCCTCAATGTGCAAATTCAATAAATAACTGTAATGTAGTGTGACCAGTTATAATTATTTACTTAAACTAATCCAGTATTTGTCTCTAATTACTCTTAGTGAATACAAGTAGTCAATACCAGAAAATATGAAAAGTTCATTAGGCAGTAAGGTGAAATGAAATATAACACTTTTAGTGAAGTGCCACTATTGGTAAATGAAATAATTGAACCAAGAAGTCTACAACCTGTGAGAATAGTCCCACTTCGTATCCTCCCTCTTCTTCTAAGGCAGGTTCAGAGGACAGCTGAAGGGAGAAGCAGATATCTTGCTGCAGTTCTGGATTACTTACAAAATAGCAAAGAATGTCACATGTCCTACAAGTGCACATCATCTTGGGGATGATCTTGCCGTCTGCTCAAACTCCCATCTTTGAGCTAGAAACTAGTGCAAAAATCACATCCCCCTGAAATGGAGCAACCTCTAAGGGAAAAGGTGGGAAGAGTTTAACAGTTCACAGCAGTGTGCTGAGCAGCACTGAGTTAAAATCACGTAATAAGGTATATAGGCAGGACGCACCCTTCCCACAGAGAATTCTACCAGGTCTCCAAATATCCAGTGACCCATCTGTGTCCCCATATTCCAGCCAGCCATTTGGAGAGACTTAAGACAAATAGTTTCAATAGCAGATCCCAAACACTTTTTCTTAGTTTAGACCAAACTCATGAAGAGATGGTCAAGCACTGCAAAACAAAAGTGTGATTTTAGTAAGAAAACCTTTATCTGTGCTTACATTCTGATGTAGGTGAGGATAACAGTGATGCCAAAAGAGTCAGTGAAGCCTGGGAATGATCTACTGGGCACTTGGATGCATCAGATTGCTACCTGATGCTGCAGCTCCTTCTGTCTTATTTTTGTTACCGCTGCGACCAGTGCTTGCACCTTCACTTCTCTGTATAAATGTAGCCTTGGAGAGCAGCATGACCCTTTAGAGGATCAGTGATATTTCTGCTTTTTCTCTTAGGTATAAAAGAAAACAAGCTGTGTTTAAGAAAGGCTGTAGTGTATAACGCAAATGCACAATCAATGACATTCCATATTTATCCTTGGCCACTGGCAGAAATGAAATAGGTAAAAGACTTTGCATACGGAGCATGAAGTTACTAGTAGTAAATAGCATGCATGCACAGCTTGAACTTGTAAAAGTCTATGATGAATAAAAATGGTAGGACATTATATGTTATGTCTGATGATGAATAAACCTTGAAGGGAAATTTGCTTGTCCCTTTTGGGAGAATATTATATGTGAGATGCAAATTGAGATGGTGGCTTGTCTACTGAGAATGGCAATTCACTCCAGGAGCTGCTGAAGGGGAGCCTTAATAATAAGATTTTGTGGCCTTGCTGTCCATTGAATTATCATGACTAACTGAATTTGCAGTATAGGGAATAAAAAGTCCTCCATGGCTGCCCTAATTCTCTTGGAGAGCAGAATATTTAGCCTGACTGTAGTCTAAACCAATGCATAAAAATTAATCTTTCAAGCAGCCTGACTATCATTGTCAGACTAAAAGCTCTCAAATAAGTCTGCTCTGTTTCTTAGCAATAGAATGCTCATAAGGACTTGTAAAGTAGCAGAAATTTTGTTGTTTTTTTTATTTTTTCTTAACTCTGTCTAATCTTAAACATTTTACACCTTCTAATTTTCTCTGTTACTGTACCAAGTAGCATTAATCAAGCTTCAGCCATCCTGCTTATGGAACAGGATTCATGCAACAAACTCAAGCACAATGAGTTATTAACCCAAATACTGGATGAATATTTCCAAATGCAAGTATCTTTAAAGGATTTTCCAACCACATTGGAAAATACTGTAGACTGAATAGCCTACAGCTGTTTTTGACATCACTTACATTGAAATAAACCAGGATGAAACAATGTTAGATTGATTTAATGAAACATGAGAAGAGATAGAGAGCTGTCAGATTCATACCGTCAATTGTGATTAACTAAATTGAACATCTCTGCATTCAAATATAATCATTTGCTGAACCCTGTACTCCTCTTCATCAGTTTCCTTACAATTCTATTTCTCTTAAATTACAACTTGAAACACCCTTATATTAAAAAAACACTCTCCAGAAATTATAGCATTATGTTCATTATATAGGATCCCATAAATTTTTTTTTTTTTTTGAGTACAAAGAAATCTTTGCTTAGTTTTTTTTCTATGGTTTACCTGTATAGAGAATTTTGATTTGTGCTGGAATTCATATTAAGATCTTAGAATCTTGCAGGTTGGAAAAGACCCTTGGGATCATCAAGTCCAACCATCATCCCTACTCTACAAAGTTGGCCCCTAAACCATATCCCCCAATACCACATCTAAATGACCCTTAAACACATCCATGGATGGTGACTCAACCATCTCCCTGGGTAGCCTATTCCAGTGTCTGAAAGATTTTCCAGGGCATCATTTTTCTTCCTTGGACATAGAATATTGTCAAAACTCAGTCACAGATTATTAAAATAAAGTTCAACATTTTTGCAGAGTTATGGAGTGCTAAAATTTGCAGACTTATAGAAAACTGTTATCAACTTTATTCCATTTTTGGATAAGATAAATGCTTTGGTTATACCCCAAGATAAGACTATAACTGTTTATATGACTGCACATCATATAGGGAGGTTCAAAATGTATATTTATAAGGCAGTGAAATTACAAATCAATGCATGTTTATTTATTTACAAGAGTATGTTTAATTCTTTGAGGAGAAAAACATTATTTAAATATGAAAGTAATATTAATAGAAATATCAATACTTCTATCATTATTTGAGGAAATTATTTTTTCCATCTGTGGAATCAGGAGTACTGTGCTTTGGAGATTCCTTGCAGAAGAGTTGCAGTGATGAGGGGAAATGAGACCTGTGAAAGGCCTCTGTGATGGAGCTGTAGCAGATGATTTAGGTAAGACACTTTGGTCATAGGTCTGGTTCAGCAGAGAAGAGGCTACAAGGAGAGCTCATGACCCCAGCGTGTTTGTTTTGTTTTTTTTCCTTAGGGGGGAAATAATGCATTGACTACCCTGACAGTTTGTAAGGTCTCCATTCTTGAGGGTAGTAACAAAATCTGACTGGAAAAGGTCCTAAGCAACCTGACTTGGCACTGCTCCAAGTAAGAAGTTGGACCAGATCTCACTTTGGTGACCCATCCTGCTGATTAGATTCTGTGCGTCTGTGAAAGCCCTTTTTATTGTGTCTATCCTATTCAGGACATAGTACAACAAACTTTTGTCAGTTAACTGTCCTATGCATTAACAAAGCCACATTATTTAGTGCAAAAGAAATAGAAAATTTATCTATAATAATACTACTTTCATAGGGCTGCATTCTCTCAGAGGATGATCAAAGTGTATAGAATTACATTTCAGATTGTGCAAGCATTTTTTGCAAACCTTTATTTGTATTCCCTCTGTCCTAAAAGGAAAAGTTTGGAAAGAATACTAGGTATCATGAATCTTCCTGACTTGGTTGTGTTTAAAGTTCAGCCTGAGCATAGAAAGATTTTCCTAAAATACTGTGTCCACATGTATATAATTTTATGTCGAAAGTACTTCTTTCTGAAGTTGAGAGACTTCACAATCTTTTTTTTTTTGGTTTGTTTATTGTTTCTCTTCTCTTATTTTGGAAAACTGGAATGAATAAATCATCCCAGTTTAAACTGAATAATTTTACTGGTTTACAGTGGTTCATTAAGATGACAACTATTTTAGTAATACCTTAATTTTTTAAATAGTCAGAAATCGTTTTTGATGGCAATAAATGTGTTCCTGATTGTTATCAGAGCCATCAAAGCATCAAAGCATTCTCCAAACTCTTTTGTTATAAAAAGCACAGAAGGGACAGATTTATTTATATATTCTTTTATTAATATAATAATTTTATTTATATTAATATATATTATAAGCATTCAATACTGTCCCGCACAACATTCTGATCGCTAAATTGGAGTGATATGAATTGAATGGATGGACCACTTGTTGGATAAGGAACTGTCTGGATGGTTGCACCCAAAGAGTTGTGATCACTGTCTCAGTGTCCAAATGGAGATGTGAGATGAGTGGTGTTCCACAAGGGTCTCTGCGTGGACCAGTGCTGTTCAACATCTTTGCTGGTGACATGGACAGTGTAATTGAATGCACACTCAGCACATTTGCTGGCAACACCAAACTGTGGTGGAGTCAACATGCTGGGTAAAAGGAATGCCATCCAGAGGGACCTTGACAGGCTTGAGAAGTGGACTCATGCAAATCTGCATGAAGTTTAACAAGGCCAAGTGCAAGGTTGTGTACCTGGGTCGAGACAATCCCGTGCATGAACAGAGGCTGGGAGGGAAAAGGATTGTGGATATCCCTGAGGAGAAGGACTGGTGGTGGTGGACCAGAAGCTCAACATGAGCCATTGATGTGTGCTTGCAGCTCAGAAATCCAACCTGTCTACTGGGAGGTGTCCCTGCCCATGCAGGGGAATTGGAACTAGATGATCTATAAGGTCAACTTCCAATCCTAGCCATTCTATGGTTCTATGATTTATGTTTTTTAAAGAAATCAGACTTGATTTGAAATATAGAAATAGTTTTCTTATGAACATAATCTTGGTGTTGTCTAGAGGAACTTTCAGACTGATAGCAGAATGTTAAAATTATTTGTTCTCCTTTTCACTGCAGGAGAGACAAATGAGAATAATTAAGAGGTGAATCCTGCAGAATGTTGCATTTGCTGAGGAGAGTAATGTCAACTAACAGAAGAGTAAATGTGTTTACAAAATAAATTGCATATTCCTCTTCCCTTTTTATTTGAGAAAAATTCCACTTAATTATAGCTTGTTATAGTAATTTTAATGTACTTGCTCTGAGGATCGGGGCACTCCAGATTATTTTTTATTCATTCACAGCATTCACAGTTTTATGTTGGTTTCTATTAGGAGCCACTGCAACTCAATAACAAATCTAGGAACCAGGACAATTGTTTTAATTCTCTTGTAAACCTTGAGATTCAGAAAAGAGTTGTATATAATAAGAAAACTATTAGTAACAGCATGAAATAATAATAATTCTATGGTGCTTCCTCAATAGCTCATTCATATATACTAATTCCTCTTCCACTTAATGTATGTGTACTCTTTATGTGACTACAATATTTGTTCTCATATAATTACTGAAAATATGTTTAACTGAATCTGATGAAGAAAGGTATAACTTTTCTTTCCTACCAAAGCTTGAAATCTGCAGATGATGAAAAATTCTCACTTTACAAGCATGGGTCTTGGATCAATAATGGATCAATAATCAGAAAGAAACAAAAATCTACTGTTCCCCAAAATAACACTTTCACTTCTGGTGGAAATAATGCCATTTTAATTATGCAACTCTGTGCAGCATCAGACAAAGAGATAAAAGAAGCGTTTCCATATTTTATGGTGGAGTTTTCTAAAATTAATAAATTAAGAAAAGATTATTATAAAATAAGTTATCAGGTATTTTCTTAAGGAGTTCCTCCACTGCGTTGCTTAATAACATAGTAAATGATCCCTGCAGTCAATGCTTTAGAGACATTGCATTAATATGTTTTAAGTGATATTTATGCAATATCTCACATTACTAGAGCTTATTCAAACCTTTACTTAATGTTGCCAGAGCTCTTGCTTGTAGAATATAGCTTTGGCTTGATTCACAGCCAAGAGAGGAGACTGAAGAGCTACCAACCTTCCCAATTTTACTTTTGGATCACCTTGTTGGGACTCAGGGTTTTTTTTGAGGTTAAGCCAGTCAGAAGTTTTAAAGCCAAAAGCTTAGCTTCATACCACAAGAAAATATGTGAAAGAAATAACAGAGAGACTAAAAATCCTAATTTGCTAGCAGTTTAATATTTACATTCTGTATTGTGCCTGATTGTATTCATGTATTTTCCTATTATACAAATTAACATTCAGGTTTATCTTGAAACTTCTTAAAAACCAGGATTTGTACAATTTAGGTGCCAAAATAACTGACTCTTGGACTACTCTGTAACAGATGTGAAACTAGTATCCAACATTGAATTTTGGCCATATACACGTTATATCTAATGAAAGCCAGGGGAAGTCTATGACCAAAACAAGGTGTAATACACTGAAAAAGGAGGGGGGTTAGAAGAAGTAACTGCCTACAAAATTCTCCATGACTGCTGCTTGGCAGGTTATGCCTTCACCTATTTTATTAGCTACCTTCACATTTCAGAGCTTTTGGCAGGAAGAAAGAACACACTAAAGGATGTTTTTTTACAGTTGTATTGATTACATAGAGGCATTCCAGGATCTATTTTTTTTCTTTTTTTTTTTTCCCCCAAAGAAGATACTTACAATCATGTCACAACTCTGGGCCACTAATTCAAACCTGTTCTTCAAAATGCTAATGTAGGTTTTTACATACAGTATAAACCAGAATTGCCTGCCTTACTCTTTTAGACTGAATACTACCAAAACAGACATGCACTTTGCAGCATAAGTATTCATGCTTCTCCAAAGGTTTCTGATATTGCTGCAGCTGCTGTGTTCTCTGTATCTTCAAGCTGCAAACAGATAAAACACTCTCCTTTTGGGAAATGTAATATGTTGTTGTCATGCAGATATCTATTGTTTTCTAATAACTCCAGGACTTGAGGAACTGCTTCATATACGCAAGACCTCTACTGAAATAAGCCATCAACTCTTACACATTTTCAGTTGTTATTTAATTTATTGTTGGTTGATTTTGTTTGCCCTCACAGTTTTCTTGTTTCAATGAAGGTGTAAGTCAAAACATCCTCATGTTAACCTAAAATCTGATTACTCTTAGTGAATGGTATAACCTAGAGTAAGTTTACTCTTCCTTGTTCTTGATAGCTATTAAAATTTCTGTAGTATGAGAGTGAATTTTTGTTCATCTCAAAATATCCATTGTATTTTGAATTAAGATCAAGAGACTGTTAGTATTGTAAGGCAATCAACTGTTAACTGACAAATATTTAGGTTGAACAAGGCAAAAACTTGAATGGAGTGCATGATTATGACTTTCAAAGTCTACACTTTCAGAGCTAGGATTCATGTCCTTGTAATTAATTTCATATTCCAGCAAGATTTCAATTTTTTGTTAGACTACTGCATTAATTTAAAGCTTCATCTTTAAGTGCTTAAAAGTGCATACACTTGTTTCTGAATTACTATATATTTGTGACACATTTATGTTAGTCATGAAGAACTTGGTATAACTTGGTAGAACTTGGCATAGCCTTCAAAATCTCCATGATGTAAATGCCATTGGATGGGATCTCTGGTCTGCAGTTATTCTTTTTTAGCAGACTGTCTTTAAGGAGTTCAGAGGTGGATTCAAGCATTTGAAAAAAAATGTGTTCAAAACAAAGTAGTATTCATGTAATCAGTGGATCTGTATGAACCAGACAGAAAAGTTTGGACTATAAAGCTTATATTTATGTCCTTATCTAATATTCAGTCTTTCCCATGAAAATTTGTTCTAAAGTAAACTTTGCTTCCCACGGCACATAGGTCAAAGCAGACTGTGCTGTGTCAGTAGGCTTTTAGGCCTCCTTTCTCTTTCAGGGATGCTGCTGCCAATGGCCTATCAGGGAATTTCCACACATCCTTGTCTAGGGAGTATCTTTATCTTTTTGAGGGCTTTATGACCTCTAAGGTTGTATGTTTGTTTGTTTTTTTGTTTGTTTTGTGGAAAGTTAGCACCTCAAAAATATTCCTTTGGTATCCAAGACATCTTTACTAAGTATTTTAGGTTATTTTGACTCCTGGATTGTTCTCATGTGTCAGTCTCTGTTTTCTTTTGTTTGACTTAGGACATAGAAGACAGCCAGGATGTTACTGAGCTGATAAACCAAAGTTCTCACATAACAATAAATACAGAATTAATTATAATTCCTTTCCTGATTGTACCATTGAAAGGTTTTATTCATTCTGATAGGAAAAAATTGCAGTGGCTAAGAAAACCAGACATATTTTAAGAAACATCTCTACATTATTCCATATGCAAAATAAAAAAATACTTTTAAGATAAATCAGTCAAGTAGAATAGGGCATGTTTTACATAACAGGACAAGGAAACACTGCATTTCTGTTGCAGCATTCATCTTATATTTGAACTATATCTTTAAAAATAATGTAATAAAGCCATTGTCTTGATAATTTTTGTTTGTTTGTTTACATACAGCGTAGGTTGTATGGAAGAACTTATTTCACATCTGTGCTTTACTTTGAAATTTTAGAATGCAGCAGCCTGAAATAAATCATGCACTTAAAAAAAAAAAAAAAAAAAAATAATTTGACAGTAACAAAAAATAAAAAGGTATTTGGATTACTTCAGCAGTAAACTTGCAACAGACCCATGTCATTTCAATTTATCACTTCTCTTTGAGTTTGTGAAATCTTAGTTCCTCATCACATGGCAATAGATTGCCTATATGTAATAAAAACATGCAAACGGCACAGAGGGGAAAAAAAAATATTATCAACTGCCAGCTGAGCCTTCACATTCTCCACAATTTGCAAATGTTTTAGTGAATCTCACTCTTGCTGAACAACAGAAGCACAGTAACCTTATCTTTACTCTTGTTTATTTGTCTTATTGGGGTTTTATCCACCAGAAAGAGCTCTGGCCCAAACAGAACCCTGGGCCTTTGAAATGATATCCTGTGAGGCAAATCCTGTGAAACCAAACTTAACCTCTACAGCTAGCTTTTATCCTACTGGCATAACTCCCTGTTATTTAAGAGGATGTTGCCTTGGTATTCTGAAGAAATCTAACATCTACCCAGAGTTACAGAGGAAAAGAACACATTCACCAAACTTTTTCAATTAGGGTTTTTTTTAGCACAATTTCCCCCCCCCAAAAAAAGAAAAAAAATCAGAAAATTAGATTTTTCTTTGATCAGTTCTAAAGAGACAGAAAAGATGAGATAGCTTAGACAGATGATAGGTTATAAAGTAAGTATTAAGCAATAAAAATTTTCTTTGAGTACTGTTACCTCTGTTTAGGTCCAGTTATAAATTATCTCTTCTTTATACACTTAGAAAGAAGTACAGTCTCCACTAGTTCTGCAAGTGTGAATTTTTACCTTTCATGTTAGAGAAGATATATTATTTTAAAAATATCCAAGACTTAAGGGGAACAACTGATCTGTTGAAAATCTGACTGAACTTTATTTTGCCTAATTAAATAACTAGTACACTTGTCATCTGAAAAACAACGAACAAGTTCTTCCAACTCAATGACTTAAGTAAAATAAACTTACAAACATCAACATTGTAAATCTGCATGTAATTCAAAATTTTTTCCTTTTTCAGAAGGACTTAATATGCTGCCTTCTGTAGCAAATGATGCTCTCATTACTGATTTTTGTGATCTTGTGCTCCTGATAGAGGCTTGCTGAAGAAGCAAACAGTAATGATATAAAACTAACCATAGTCTATATAGCATCTTTAAGTGAAACAAAGCATTGATATACCTGATAAAAAGTTCTGATTATTCTTCAGGTTTTTTTTGTCAGGCAGCTAGGTACTTTTTCTGAGAAGAAAAATGTAAATTTTAAAAATAAATAGTTCTGTCTACCTGCAAAGAGAGTAGAAGATTGAGGTGATGTCTGGACAGGATTCAGTTATCTTGAGAATAATGGATTAAATTTAAAAGATTAAGTTTTTTCTTCTGTCAGAATTCAACTTTAAAACCTTCCTTCCTAGAGAAGCTTTTCTAGAGAAAGTCCCCATTGGCATTTAAATGCATGAATTTTAAAATGAGATTCATAAGGGACTAAAACTATTGACATTTCACATGAGGAAAAAGAACACAGAGATGTTGCTTATAAGTTTTGAAATTAAAAAAAAAAAAAAAAAAAAAAAAAAAAAAATTTAAAGTGTTCCTAGAATAAGTGTTACATGTCATTAGTGACTGGTAGCTTTAGATTTCATGTCTTAGCTGCAACCAAAAACTCAGGATTTGCCATTAAATTTAGGAGTGGACAAAACATACCTCTTTTTCCCAGTATTTTCATCATCTTGAAAGTGAAGTAAAAGCTCAAACTATGCTCCAGCTGTAAGCTGAGTTTGAATGACAGTGTACCAGTGACATTGAGCACATTGCAATTTGCATTGCATTTTTCTTTTCTATATAGATATAAAGATATATTAGACTTTAAAAAATAATTTGTTACCTGAGTTGAGATCTGAGATGTGTACAGTAGCTTTATTACCTAACTCAGGAGAAAAAAATCCTTTTGTAAGCTAGAATGTGTTGATTTGTGTCTGGTTTGTACAGTATGTTGAAGCAGTAAAAACCTGGGAGAAATCTTGTCTCTGTGGAACACACTGGGAGTTTTGCCAGAGGGTTCAGTGAGGTCAGGGGTTCATCCCTCAGCAGTCTTTTCCTGCTGGTGTTATGCTGCAGGCTCACAGCACCACAGGCTCTCCCCGGCAAGGGGTGGCACAGAGCTGACACTGCCATGCCTTCCTCCATCCCCTGCCATGCTCCATCTGCCCAGGCTTGGCTGAGCCTTCAGAGAAAGAAATCATATCTTTGTCACACAGTCATACACCAGAAGAATTTAAAGGTCTCCATCACTCTTGTGATGTGTTGATTTGTGGCACATAAAAGCTAAATACATAGACGAAGAACTAATCTTCCTGTTAGTGTACTAAGAACCTGCCCTTCAAACTACCAGCCAGAGGTAGCACTTTGCCAGAGAGGAACACCTCCCAGTACTTACAGCTTATTCTAAGACTCACAATTGATTGCACCTGTTTTTACAGTAAAAAAAAAAAAAAAAAAAATACATCCTTGCAGTTGTGCACATAGCAAATGCTCGTGAACTGTTTGTTACAATTCACAGCCTTTGTGCATGGTTTCTTGCATGAAAATGAAAACAGCTGGCAAATTGCAGATACATTTACACTTCTTTTAGTTTATTATAGGGACAATAACAAGCATGAAACAGTAAATAAAATCCCTTAGGGTTCTAGGTAATTAACCTGAAATACACTTAGTGTGGCATTGCTAATCCAATTATATAAAGAAAAAAAATATTTGTTAATAGTAGAAACTTATATTAGGCTACTTGAATAAAAGTCACAGAGGGCCTCTTAGGATACATGCTGCTTTTTTGGTGTGTGTTTTTTTTTTTAAGTTTATTTGTCATTATTGAAAAAATATATATTCTAAATTTTTTGCAGTTTGGTTATGACTTTTTCTTATATGCTTCCTCCTGTTTCAGTCCTATTAGTATACACTCTTTCCCACTTAGTCACAGACTGAGGTCAGCATTGCAGAAATGTTATATATTAAGTAGAAAAGTATATTCCAGGCCATGTGCAATCTCATTTGGTTTGACATCTTACTCATCCAATTTTCTTCTTTTCTTTTCCTTTTTTTTTTTTTTCAATAAGCTGCATGAATACTCATGACCACATTTTTCCTCAGCATCTGAGCAACCCTAGATAGATTTGAAAGACTTCACTCTCCTCATGAGGCTCCGGGAAGGCATTTCATCTGTCACAACCAGCAGCCTTTGTTAGTTCATAGCAGAAGACGCTATAGATTTCTGTTTACATCACTGAAATAGAAAAGATTTTGCTTTTCTATAATACCTTCTCTATCTCAAGGTGTTTCAAAGCACTTGAGAAAAGCATCCTGACTGAGTTCAGTGCGACTGCAGTGTGTGAACAGGCAGGTAAAGCAGCTCTTCAGGTTTTCATATTTAGTAAAAGCACAAAGACAGATGTTTCAGCTAGTATAATGATGCAAAGTATGTTCAAAGGACTATGAAAATGTGTGCAAGGGGTTTCACAGTGGGAAAACAAGCAAACAGACAAAACAATCAAAACTTTTGAGAGGCATAGCATGTCTTAAAATGTTTTCTTCATGTATAAAAGATGTAAAAGATAATATGAATGCAAGATGTTTCATGCTGAAGATATTTTCTTGTTTAAATAACCCCTGCTCTCTTTGCTTAGTTCATATAAAACTTCCAAGATCACCAGAAATACGACTAGCACCACGTTGTGCTCTTAGCCATCTCAGCAGACAAGACAAAGTAAAGCATTTCAGATATTGAATTATTTTTCATTACTGAATGTGGAAATTTCTGTCTGCCCTAGAGAGTATAAATTCTGTATAGATTTGGCATTGCTAATGTGTGTTCTCTACCTTTATGTGGAGCTGACGCTTGACAACTGTCAAATAATCACATTTCCTCAATATTAATCTTTCATTAAATAAATGGATATCTGTATATTTAATGATTTCACTCTTGGTTTTTCTGACACATTTTTCAAATTGCTCGTCTTTATTTTAAAGTGCAGTCTAATAGCCTGACCCAAGAAAGCACTGTAGTTAGCAGTGTATCTGAAACATATATGTACTATATTTGTAGTAAGATTGGAAGGCTTGATAAACTGAAAATGCTTGAGAAATCTTATCCAAGAGCCAAAAAATGCTACTTAAAGAAATATGGCATGAAAAGATTTTATAAATGATGGAGAATTAAAGTAAGGTGTTCTTTTAAACCTGTCTTTTAAGAAGGCAAGTAAGATCTAACTTTCAGGCATGCTTCTTTCCATTGATTAATCTTCCAAAGAAAACCAGGTCATTTATTGAAGTCTGGTAAACTCTGACACTAAGACCTACTTTTACTCGTGCATTTATAAAAAACCCTAACTCACTTTCCTGCGTTTCTCTTTCCCTTCACTTATAAAAGCGAAAAACTCCCTTCCTTTTTTCCAGGAACAGAAGAAATTATCTTTTTTTTTTTTTTTTCCTTTTTTTTTTTAAAAAAATTTTTAAAACAGTGAAAGTCATGTATTTCTTGTTTTCTTTACAGAGACTGATCTCAGTTTTTTAGTTGAATCATATGCATTGCATTAATTGACTTTGCTTTTTAAGTAAGCAGCTTTCTGAATCCACCAGCCATTTTTTTTATTTCAATGATTTGAATTGCTGAAATGGAAGCACAGCCAGTTTTCAGTCATGTGTCTTGAAATAGAGAAAGAAAGGCCACTCAGTTATCTATCTGTCCCTTGAGGAATACTTCTCATTCTTCCTAGTGGAAGTAGCAGTTCTTAGACCTTGAGAGTAGGAATTCTGTCCAGGCTATTAGAGCTTCAGGGTTAGCTGCAGGCTAACTTTCATATATTGCCTATTGTTCTCAGTTTAATCCATTAAATTCTCTCTGATTAATCACTTTTTTTGCTTTACATCATGTCTTTACATTACAGTTACTCATGCTACTTCTTAATTTCCCTTTTATTTTTTTTTTAAATCACCTACATCTGTCTCCCCAGTTGTTATATTCTCCAGCGTGAGTCAGTCTGCGAGATATTCAGAACAGAGACTGTGTTCACACATCTACTAAAACTTCATACACCTTGGACAGTCTGCAAGAATTAAGAAAAATGCATTTTATCAAATGATGAAACATGACATTAATATAGAAAATGTCAGTCAGTAGTTATATTTTGTCAGACAAATATTATTTGCTGTGGCAGAGTTCAGCACTTAATAATACATTGTTCTTGTCAGTACTGTTTAAAGTGCACATGATTCACACTAAACCTTCATCTTAGCTGATAGTGAAAGTAGGCACTTAGCATTCCCTTAAACCAAATCTCAGTTCAGAAGTTTAATACACATCCATATTTACAGCAATAGGAAAGAATATTCTGCCTTCTCCAGAGATTTATTTATCTCAGTTGTATAGAAAAGGTTTATGCTGCTGTTGCTGCAGTTTTACATGATCTACTGAAACACTATTTGACAATGCACAGTGTGATAATGCTGGATTTGCATATATTAGAAATGTTTCCTATTTAACTTGTTTAGAATTAAAAGTATGTTTACTAGCAGAATGAAAACATAAGAGAAGCAATTTTTCCTGATATAAATGTCATGAAGCTTTGCAAAAATTCTGTTATTTGGAGATACGTAGTAATAGCATTTTAGTAAAATAACACAAGTTTAATTTCCAACTTTTTGCCTTTAGATTGTCTTCAAAAAGTTTTGAAAGATATTATGACAGTATTTTAAGTTTTATTACAGAATTGTTAATTTACATATATTGTAGCTATAAATATCTTAACAAGTAAGTTCTGATAGAAAAAAAAAATCTAAGATGGCCTAAAGTCTTCTGAGATTTTTTTGAAATTCAATTACATTTGCAGATGGTTGCAGATGATCAGTTTTGTCCATATTTTCTTAAACATTTGAATAAGATGTGGTTTCAACGGAGAGGTATACCCTACAATAATTTTCTCCATTCTGTTTATCAGGATTCCAAACTTTTCTCCTCTTGCACAAATAAAAAGACTCAATAGCATGGATATGGAAAAGTGGCTATGAGACATATAGTGTTGCAAAAATTATCTACCTCTAGGAATAATTTTTTTCTTGTTTTTTAAACCTTAACATTTTCTTATACTTGCAAATTCACATTCGTTGTTAATTACACAGTATGAGTATGGCATTACAGGCTTCTGTTTTGGCTACCTTAGTTACTTTGACTGTTTAGAGTTTGAGCACTAAGTTCAGCTAGTCATCACCTTTTCACCTATGACACTTCTAGAATGTGATTCATCCCACTGAAAAACAGATTTTAGATGGATGGGTGAATCATCCTCCAGAAGTGCTATGAACAATACAGGACACTCAATGACTAATACAGGTTAGACAGCTGCCATCAAATGAGAGGATTCTGTCCCTATGGCACTGGCAGCCTTCTCACTGACAAGCTGTTTACACTTGCAGCCAGTTTCCTAGCAGTTCTTACACTTAAACTAAGTAGGGAAGATCCCTCTCTGTTAAAGTGCTGCGAGAGTGGATATCAATGTACATACAAAATTGTGAAATTATAGTGGCATTGTTGCATTTCAGGAAAACTCAATAAAATTTTCTGAAAGAAACAAATTCTAGAGTTCTATCTGTATTGCCATTTTCCTGGTTATTCTCAAGAAGTATTTATTTCTGTCCTTCAAAGTGAATATGATGTATTTTTAAGTCTGGATTCATGTCTTCTTGTATTTGGCCCTTTTTCCTAGATTATGCAGGGCTCTGAACTATCTGTTTGCCTCTGCAAGACTTAGCTGAACTCAGTCAGTTAATACTTTTTTCAGTCTCCATCCTGGTTAACCTTTTCTATAATTGCAAACATAAGAGGTCAGGAGCAAACATCTTATACTGATTCTGGTTAAGCCACTGCTGTGGTTTAACAAATATTACAAAATAATAACATTCATATGGAATGAATACTCTTGATCTCCACTTGTCTGTGTTTTTCCCTTTCTTGAGTCAGAGCTCCTTGTCCTTCAGTGAAAAAATCTCTGTACCATCTTTGCTCTTGCTGCCTGCTGCGGAGGTTTTGCTAACTCTGCTTTTCACAGTTTTGCAGCTCCAGTGCTTGATTTTGCTCCTTCCTCTGTATTGCTATGTCTTCTTTTCTGCCCGAGGATCCCTTTTCACTTTGGTAAAATCTTTGGCATGTCTTTGGCAGACTCCTAATAACTTATGTTATTTTATGCTTAAACTTACAAAAATAGCATCTGGGTTTGGTTTGTTTTTTGTTTGTTTGTTTGTTTTGTTTGTTTTTGGTTTTTTTGTGTGTGTGTGTGTTTTTGTGGTTTTTTTGGTTTTTTTTGTTTTGTTTTTGTTTTGTTTGTTTGTTGGTTTTTTTTAGCTATGAAAGCATGAAATAGTAAAGAAAAAAATAAGATGATGGCATCTTTTGTAAACATTACACACCTTCTATACTTTATAAAAATTATAAAAACTGCTATTAGGTATTCTAATACCAATGTGTAGCTTGGATCACCAAACTTTGGCTCAAGTACGGCCATCTTTTTTAAGCTGCAAGAACACCTGGGAGGTGTTTATAATCAATGAAGTACAAAGTAGTTTGAGAGGTGATTTTAATCATGATGCTTCAGTCTTTTAGATGTGCTGTGACCTGAGGATGGAGCTGAAATTTGAGGCATCCCAGTACTCTTAGACTTCTGCTCATCCATCATGGGAAGTGCTGCCATTTCCATGAGGTCTACACACATATGGCCCCAAGAACTGGCTTATGCATAACTTAGACTTGCCTTGAAATTGTAAGCTGGAAAGCGCCCAGATCTCCCAGCTGAGGCATAGACTCAGAATTGTCTTTGAGCCCCTTGAGTTCACTCAGTCATTTGGCATGGGATTGAAAGTAGTGTGGGGACACAGAAACAGCTTCTTCTTCACTAACTAGGATTTACTAGTAAAAATTTGTCAGTTTTTTCTATTTGTACCACAGAAACCAAAATACAGAGACACACATGAATCCTGCTCTAACTGTGCCTAGGATTTCTCAGTAATTTTTCAATGCTCTCCGTTTCTCCACTGTATGCAGATGCTTTATTTTTCAGCCTGTGCTTGCCAGTTGTAGCTGACAGCTTCCCCTTTTCTCTTTGAAGGGCAGACCTTTTAAAAGATCAGATGCCCTTTGATCTCAAGTTTGATAATTTTCCATATTGTCAGCAGTCAGCTGAGGGGCTCCTCCTTGGCTAGAATCTTAGCTTTTAGTTTGGAGGAAAGCTCTAATCTGGGACATGATTTATTTTTGCTCAATAATTACTGCTGTTACTATTTGTTTAGGAATTATTATATAAGTATGTACATGAAATACAAGCAAGCAATTACAGATGACATTATTACAAATGAAGGACTGCAAATGTAAATAGAATGGCAGCCAGTGTTTGTACTGACTGCCCTACTGAGACACACTGCCATCCAGTAATAGTTCGTCTGTGATTTTTCAGACAGGTTTCAAGCCATGTCTTCAATACAGTCTGAAATAGTTTTAGTGTGATGTTTTTCTTATGCTTTCGAAACATCTTATGACTATCTTTTACTTTATTTGCCTACTTTTAAATCTGTTGTGCAGTGTACATTTATGTTGTTGTAGTGTGTGCTGTAAAAATATAAAGAAAATAATTGTCCTCTTCAAGAAGTTTCCATTTAATTAATCTCAAGAGAAATACACTTTTGTATCATATATTGGGATAAATTTATAAAATCTCCAAAAAGAACTATCCAGGATCCCAGAAAACTTAATATCATTGACAATTCCTCTGAAGAGTGCTCAAATAGTCCACATGCTGTGGTCTCTGAAAATGATCCTTATTCTTCAGAAATAAGTGCATTCATATGTATTACACATTAAAAATATACTGACTTGCAGCTATCTATTCTTTGGCTCCTATTCCCCACAGTGAACGTTTTTTTCACATACAGTCTGTTTCCTGCTGGGAAACATTTTATCCTGATTATGATTCCTTGAAAATTGCTTAAAGAAGCTGACTTTTCTGTTTGAAGGGGAAATGCTGTGATAGCCCCATTAGTCCTCATAAGAAATATGAACAACGCATTAGCAACAATTATTTCACAGGAAATTGGACTTTCATAAATTCTATATAATACATTTTGAACATTTTATTATTTCAGGGAAGAAGGCAGATAGACAGTCAGCAAATTAATTGCATAAGTAGCTTTTTTAGAAATAGCCAGTTTCCAAAGAACAGAAAAATATCAGCTGAAAGGTGATCTTGAAAAAGCAGTGACTATATACTGAGTAGAATGCTTTGAAAAATAATTTGAATGGGATTTGTATTAATTTAGGAGCAGAATTTTACACCCCTTGCTGGTGAGGGACTGACAGTAATTTTTACATTTTCCCTTACTAGTTTCTGAAGTGTAGCTGGAGATGAAGGCATATGGGTTGCATGACTGCGTGTTTGTTGAATAGCCATCTGTTACTGTATCCCTTGGGGACAATACATCAAAAGGAGATTTCAAAATGGAAATGCTATGTGACCATTGCAATGATGTCTTAGTTCACAGAAAGGCTGAAATCATGACATGAGAAAGCGTGAATTGCTCCTCCTCTTCTTTAAGGTGTTAGTTTTGTAGCCCAGTTCTCACAGATCAAATGTCAACACCATAAGCCATCATACTGCTTATTAAAGTAGCCAAAATTTTAAAAATATGTGTATCCCAAAATCCCAAGCAGTCTCCTTTGCCAGATTCCTAAATGCACGCAGCTCAGCTCCAAGGTATCAGCTTCTCTCCCATTTCTCTTACAGTGCCTGACTGTGATATGAAAACCCTAGCACCCTGGAAACTGAGCTAAAGTCAAATTAATTTAATAAAATAAATAATGTACGTAGTACAGAACTGATTGCATTAGCCAGTTTCATAATTAATTCATAAAACTTTCCGTGTTTTAATTTAGTTGCTGCTGCAGAATTTACATTCTTCTTCACCCCAGGTTTTCTGGAAAAAAAACCCCAAACATCTTCAATTGTAAAATACAAAAAATTAGGAAAAGAAAAAAGATTAAGTGTGGAATTGAGTTAAATGGTGTTATTTTGTGGAAAACAGGTGAAAAACTGCTGTCCACTAGCAAAACGCTCTAGGAAAAATGTGTGGGGTTTCTGATAGATAAAATTAATCCTGGCCTTATCCAAAGCCTTAATCTATTATTATTTATTATTATTATTATTACTTTATTAATTTACTATTTATCATTGTTGGGTCCAGGAGCCCCACCATTATAGCAGTGGGCAGTAGACTCGTATGCAAGGGTGCAAAGATGCTTCTGTGTGGACTGCTGGACAGACCTGGACTTCGTCAGCTTGTAAGAGAAACAGAAGAATTAGGCCTGGGCCAGAAGCCATGCTGGCTTTCTGTTCAGATTTTGGCAGCTCATTGCCCCACGTGCTTTTCTGAACTTATTTTTTAGATTATATCGGTAAAAAGAAACCCTTTGAGATATCTTTTTCTAGTTGTCTTAAAGGACTTGCAGTGACTTGGAACATGTTTGCTGGTTCCATCTGTGATAAAAGTTTTGTTTAAATGAGACAGGATATGTAGGTCTTATGCTGGCTTCAGTATTTCTGTGTTTGCCAGTTCACTTGCTGGCCCTAAGCACCCAGGACCCCCCACCCATGGTGCTGCCTGCCTTGGCTACCATCTTGCCTTTCCCATTTGGAAGTAGCCATGCTCTTCATTTCCTCATGGACTTGTCTTGCCTTTCTTAAACAAGCACACTTATTCCTACCTGCCTTAGAAAATAACATGCAACGTACAGAAACAAAAAATATCAGTAGAGAGATTTTTAGATAAATTTTCAATCTTACTCACCCCTCCTTTATAATTTCTGGCCTCAGAATTGGGTTAAGTTCAGTGTCCTGCTTTGGCTGTGAGTTTTAATTTGCAGGACAAACACCGTGATCTATTATCACGGTTAGAGCTTTATTCCCTCACCTGCCTAAGTTAAATCTGCCTTCCCTTAACACTGCACAGAACCTCAACTATGAGGCTGCATGACAACAAATTGGCTCACAGGAAGATTGTTCTCTGTTTAAAAAGCATAGCACAAAATTAGAAATTAACAAATATGTGGTGCAATGTATTCTTTTTGTTTGTCCTCTGCCAGTTTAGCAGAAATGTTGTGTCTGTTTCTCTTTCTTGGGTGTTTTATTTTGTCTACACTTACGTGAATAGTTCTTCATGTAGTGATTCTTTTTTTGGTTGTCCATAGTAGCACCATAGAGGTAGACTGGGCAGAGGACAGGGAGGGAGCAAAGAGAGGGAAGTAAGAGGGTAAAGGAAAAAGACAAGGCTTAACAACCTGGGCTAGTCTCCTAATGACCACCTCTGTATTAAGTTCAGCTTAACCTGACCCTCTTCTTTTACAGGATGCCTTTGCTTTTTTTCTCCTACCTGATTGCATTCCTCGTGTTGTTAAAGAGCTGTGTGTCTGATTTAACAAAAAACATCTAACTGGCAGTTTTCACTCCCTACCCTTGGGGTTTTCTGTATCCTTTCCATCATACACAGGCATCACTACTGTCCCATGGCCTGTGAACCTGAACTCAGATTTCCCAGTTGGTGAGATACCATGCTGTTTCTCACCATCTGGCAAGCCAGTATTTTCATCCAAAAAAGGTTTGGATTAGTAGTGTGAAGGAACTATTTGTGTTCCGTGAATGTTTAACGACATCCTATTACACCCAAGCAAACAAGAAATTAATTGTGGAAATGTTTTCTCCAGCAAGTCCCTGTTCAACTTATCCAAAGATCTAGGACAATGTGCAAGAAGAGTGGTTTGAAAAGCACTGTAAAGACTGTTTAGCTCATAAAGGATAACTGGTTTTTCCGTATGTCCTGAATTAATATCCATTTGGGATTATAGATGGGCAAGTGCTCATAATATTTTGGGTATGATTAATTTACAGAGAATTTCACAGCAAGTGCTTTAACATAGTCCTGTAGCCATAGAACTTCAGTTTTGACTGTGAGGCTTCGTAATGCATTTCTCAGCCAAAAACGTTCATTTGCTATTTTTGTAAATACTGTACGTAAATGCTTGATTGCTCTATGTTTTTTTTCCTTTTGAAATCAAACTACAGAAGATAGTGTAATACAGATAATGAGGAGTTTTTTTAGAAAAAACAAAAAACACAGATATAATGGCATACTGCAAACCAGAATTTATATTTCTGAGTCAAAGTTTATTATTTTTCTGACCTGAAGTTAGCGTTTGTTTTATCATTTATAGTATTTTATTTATGAGAAGTTCCTTTATTTCTTCCTCATCAATATATAATTCTCTTTAAAAAGCTGAAAAGTAGGTATATATTTCTGTTTCAAATCTGTGACATTAAGGAAGCACAGAAATGAAGGGCTGTCTGAAAGTGCAGTGGCAGGACAGGCCACTGTTTTAAATGGCAATAGAACCAAGTACAACCAGACCTCCTTGAATGCCTGCCTACCCTGCTCTGTGAAGGACACCTAACAATTTACTTGTCTTTTCAGTCCTTCACTATTTTTACAGCTAGCTTTTCTTCACAAAGCAGTATTTTCCTCATTGCAGATATCTGATTCCTTCTAGTCCTTCCTCTAGTGGACATGGAGGACAGTTAAACATTGTGGTTTTTCTCTGTGTTTTTCTTACGGAAAGACAGTTGTATTTCCCTCATTTCTTTTTTTTTCCTAAATTAAACACTCAGAATTCCTTCAATTCCTTCCTCTCAAAGTCTTGAGTCTCAAAAGTCTTGAAGAACTTATAATTTTTGGTCATCTACTCTATAATTCTATACTTCCTACTACTTTATTCCTGTAGTGTCCTCCAAGGAACACTAGAATGTTCTGTACTTATTAAATCTGTGCTCTATACTTCCTTCCCAACTGATATACTTCTTTCTTAGTATCACACATAACCATACACACTTATCCAGGGGAAACCTCATGGGTGATGCATAGAGAAAGCTAACTGGTTTATGTATGTCACACATATTTCTGTTTTTAAAAAAGACAAGAATGAGATTTGCTGTTTTGCGAGTGACACTGTGTTAACTTGTCATTGACTGCCATCCTCAGAACCTTTCCTGACGATTTTAACAATTTTCTCTTGCATAGACAATTTAATGTATATATCCCATCTACATTAAAGATTTTTCTAGCATTTAATTTAAGATTGCAGGAAATTTTCTGATGAATATGGAGGAAATACTTGTAATGCAGATGAAAATGCAGGGGTTTCACATTTCACCTTGTATTTTCCAGTGCTACATCTGAAATGTGAATTAGAGGGCTGGACTTCAATTATGTTTAAAATTTATTTTATTAATTTATTTAGTCTATATTAGCAAAGTGCAAGAAAAACAGAAATGTTCTGTATATTTTGTAGTTAATTTCAAACACTGTTTAACTGTCTGTTGAAGATAAATTTGATATGCTAGTGCTAAAACTTGTGCTTCTTAAACTGGGTT
Source organism: Florisuga fusca (assembly GCA_038090715.1). NCBI lineage: Eukaryota > Metazoa > Chordata > Aves > Apodiformes > Trochilidae > Florisuga > Florisuga fusca. The sequence continues at coordinate 25,309,330 of JAAWXA010000009.1, forward strand.
CCACTGTTAGAGCTCTTTCACGTTATTGCTCACCTGTTTTGAAAAGCCTGTGGGAGAAGCTGGTACACCCAGTGCTTGTTTTAAATATGGTGAGAAAGATTTGTATGCAAGTACTAAACAATAATATTTAATTCAGAGTTTTGAAGTGAACTGGTAACAGCTGTCACCAACTGATATTTAAGCCAAGCCTTCTACTCTCCTTCTTTCTTTTCTTTCTTTTGCATAGTCATGCAATACTCCTTGAAATAAATGTGACCATGTCAGAGAGGGAGGCGAGTGAATCACTCAGTCCTGTTGAATTCTAGCCTTGTGAACACTCCCCGTAGCTTTCACTGACCAAACTGCTATAATTCAGCTGTCACCTGCAGCCAGTCTCAAAAATATTTCCTCACATTCTTTCTGGTAAATACTGTACAGTGCTCTTTTTATGGATCTGTCAGTTGAAGTAAAGAAAGCTATGGCATGAATGTTTACAGCTGGCACTGGAAAACAGATTTCTTGTTTCAGATTGCAAATTTATCAGAGGAGTAGGCTGGATGCAATCTTAGTTTTGTTCTCTGCTTTTGACATGCCACTGGCTATGTCCATAGACATTCCAGTGTTTAGAAAGAACTTAAAATAAATAATTAAAAAGGATGCAAAATACAGAATATGAAAGTCTCTGGTTCTTTAAACAGAATTTATTATGTTCAAAGATACATCTCGATAAAAGGCAAGCATAACTTGAATTAAAATATTAATTCATCCACACCATTTAGTTCTTTGAAATATTCATAGCCTTTTTTTAGTGGTCATGGTTTAGGGGGGGGAGGGAGTAAAGTGGGGAGATGCTTTGATGTAAAAAGCTTTCATCGAGACCCACAATCAAACTGACAGGAATGTCCTTCATGAATTTAGAAAATTAATCCATCTGGGAGTTGTGTTATTGTAGAAAATCCTCTTTACACTTCATACTCCATACTCAGAAAACACTTAGAATATCAGCAATCTTTTCCTGCAAAATCCACTTCCTTCTTTTTCTTTCAAGAGCAGACTTTCAGCTTTGTCTTATTTACTCACCCATTTGTTCTTGTTTTAAAACGCTATCCAGGTACCATTAAAATGTGTCTCATATTTTCTCTGTGAGTTTAATAATTATTTTGACTTCTCTTCCCCCTCATCCTTCTTTAATATCTGTTCTTTTCTATTAATTACCATGTAATTTTCAAGTCAAAATACTATTTTTTAATTGTTTGCATTTTTATTATATATTTAATAATTTATAATAAGTAATATTATATTCTTTAGCATGAATATCCAAACAAGGATGTCAGTTCACAAGAATATTTTGGAATAAGAAAACTTTCTTACCCTCATCTTTGAAACTTGGAGATGCTGTGACCTCACACATATTTTGTCTGACTATTCCTTAAATTTTAGGAAATCCAGTCCTATACTTAACCAGAAAACTATCTCTTAGAAGACATTCACAAAAAATATAATCTTGAATTTTAGTTAGTTGGTTAAAAATCAAAAATTGTAATGTTGAATGGGAAGAAAATATTCTAATTAATACTTCTATATCATGATTGATGATGGACTTCATGTATATCTTGTAGATGTTATTATTTCATAATTATATAAAAGAAATCAACTCTGAACATTAAATTTTCCTTCCATTTCTTCCCTGACAATATATGCAAACATGACAGGCTTTGAAAGTGTGTGGATGTGTATGTTCAAGACAAGCTATTTCAGAACAACCATGATTTCCATTTAGCAGTGCTTTTTATGAGAAAAATTATTAACTGCAGATGCATTCAATAATGATCCTCTAAAAGACTTCAGAGGTTGAGGTGTTATACAAGGCGATAATGTCATCACTTTAGCCTTTAACCACTGTTTGAAAGTACATGACATAAAGTCATGCAAAATTCTTTCAGTCACAGTAAATGATGGAGCCCTGGATGACTTTCCAGTCCTCAGTCAGTTTGTCTGCACAGGTAGACATGTGAATTTTAATGCAATGCAGACAGTCCAGATCACACTGTCAAGGACTAATTTCCAGAATCTGCTTCAGCTTCTGCGTAAGTCTGCTTCTAACCTATCTGTCCTTTGTTTATGTATTTCAATCATAGTTATGTTGCCTTGAGGACATGGACAGATGTGAAATATCGGGAAATTTTCAAATCATTTAGTCCATGGAAATCTCGCCAAATTTTTAGAATTCTGTTAGAGTTGTTAAGAGATTTCTTAAGCTTAACAGAGAGAGGAAAAACATAGAATAGTACTTAAAAAGGACATAAATTTATGTTCCTCTTTGGAATTTGAAAATCTCAGTGATAATTTCAAGATTGTAATGGTGTTTTGGGCACAGAGAGGAAATGATTGCTAGTGTGGATGTCTTCAGTTCGGGTCTAGTGTAATGCAACTTATAATAGCTCTCAATGACACAACCTACTTATTGTGTTTCTTTATATTTTCTTGGATCTTTAGAGAGGAGAAAGGGCCTTTTGAGGATCTTGAATTAATATTATGTAGTCTTTGCTTAACATCTTAATTATTCTAAAAAGTGAAATGATGAAAGCAGTAAAATATACAGATAGGTTTTGAATGCTGTAATTTGCGTAGCTTCTTTCTGTCTTTAAATAACAACTTCTCCTCTGAGATGATGAACTAAAGGCTTTTGTGTTTGAAGATTTTCTAAATGAAGGGTATTGTAAAGAAATTTTTCAACTGTTTTGAATCAGACTATGTGAAGGATGATTTACATCATTCAGTCCCTTTGTAGAGCTTCTAAGTAATGCTAATGCTAAGACTGCTCTCAAGCCACATAGAATGCTCAAGTGGCTTATATGTAAACCCCACACTTGTAAAGTTTTGAAAGTAAAAAAAAACCAAAACATAACAAACATAAATACATAAAAAAATAAAAGAAATATAAAACTATATACATCACAGTTACACACAAGTAAGGAAACAAGGCCAAGTGTTGTAGTATGCAGTAAAAACTCTGCTTAAAACTTTCTATTCATTCCAGGACTTTGTTGAAATAGAAAAAAAAGCTCTTTCTTATAACTTGTTACCTCTTTAATTGATGAATATATTACCCTCTACCACTTCTTAATACACAATTATACTTTACAATAAATCCCAGTAGATTCAAGTTCTAGGCTTTTCTGTGACACTTTATTAGTCATTAAAGCCACTCCAGTATTTGCAAAGTGACAGTCTTTGCAGAGCCTTTCTGCACTTGTAGAAAATCCAAGAATTTTTAGTATTTTCTTCTGCAAAGACTGTGCAATTCACTTAGCTGAGGTGAGTAAATTTAGTTATTATGTCATGATGTGAAACATTTTTTTTCTTGTTCCTAATTTTTATGTGTATATAAGGATGCTGCATGTTCAAGAAAAGTATTGTTTGAACAGAAACATGAAAGGGAACTGTGTAGATGTAAATGTGTTAATAATTTTAAAAAATTAGGTTTTGGAAAAAGAATAACTGCAGATATTAGTTCTCTTTTTATTACAGTTGTTTTATGGAGGATATTTCCTATCCATCTATGTAGCATGAGGAAAATAATAGGAGCTGCACATGTTATTGGATGGAATACATATAATGAGTACACCTGAGATTGCTTTCAGAAGTGGTGTTGCAGACTGAGAGGCTTCTGTGACATCACCCATTACCTTGATGGCCATTTTCAGTCTTTACAGAAAAGCCAGTGTTGATTATGGCCTTTTACCTTTGCTGTACAGGATGCTTCATTCATAGTCTGTAGTCGTTCAGGAGTCCCTCTGGTATCAGGTAATCTTGAGCAGATATGTAGAGTATGTGTGAACTTGGTTTAGCCTTGTTCAGGGCAACTGTGAGTATCACCATGGTAGGACAGAGAGGGAAATAAATTATTTTTAATATAGGGTTGAGGTAGGTTAAATCTGCCTTGATGCTGGGGGTAAGAGGAGTTAAACTCTTTAACTTTGTTGATGTTTGATTCCTAATCTGCTCTGGGACTGAGTGGCTGCACACTCCCTTTTACTAAAGGTTCTACTTAGACTGGCTCCTTGAACTTAGATTCTTCTATATTTTATCAAGATGTCTCAAAATAAACATTTTTTTTCAGAACAGAAAATTATTTACAAGTTTAGACAACGAATTTTACATTTTTCTTTTTCTTGTAGATTGACACTCGTGGAAAACACCCTGCTCTACTCTGCAGGCTCAGATGCAAATTTTTAATAAAACATTAGAGGCACTGTGAGTTTTCTAGCAGTTGTTTACATAATATTGAACAGGGATGTGATAATAATCTTCAGACTTTTCTGTGCCCCAAAAACTGGATGCAAGTGACAGGCTGCTAGTTGTGCAATGTCTTTAAGAACAAAGAACAGGAAAAAGCAATCTCTCTTCTACCAAAGCACCAGAAAAGTGCCAGCACTGTGCAAGAATGGGATGGTCATTAATTCCTCTGGCAAGACATTGTCCCCATTCAACCTGCTCTGGACTTGTAACTCCTTGTATGAATGAAAATCCCCAAAGAAATTAAAGCTTGCTTACCTCAGTGGCTAAAAGACTAAATACTTTAAGATAATCCATGTACATAAAATGTATAATTTCTCTTGCCAAAGAAGGAGGAATACATTAATATAATAATTACAAGTATTACCTAAAGTAGCTATACCAAGGTGTCATTAAGGAAAAACAAAACTATTTACAGTAGTTACTAATGATCCACTGATCCATTAGGAGAGATGATATTTCGTCCTTCAAGCGAAGTCTTTTGGGATACCACTGTATGATTTGATTGCTTCTGAACATTGAAGAGTAAAATTCAAAAAGGAATTAGATTTGAAATGTTGAAAAGCATTGAAAGATAGCTAATGGCCATGCGTGGGCTACCATGTGTGATGCTGTAGATACTCGTTGGCCAGAAGGATAGAACCACATGTGTTTATACTGAGTTTCTTGCTGAGTTTCTGCCATTTTATGTGTGTTGAGTTTGAATGAAAAATCCTGAGTAACTTGTGGTTCTGTAGTCCATACTGTCTGGTAGCTACAGTGGGCTGAGTGTGCTTTGGATCATGTTTTTGTAAGTGAATGTTTATAACTTGATACCATTGTATTTTAAAAGGTCATGAGAAGTCAAAAGAGCCTGTTGGCACCCCATTGCACCTTCAGATACCTCCACGTGCTTCCTTTCACACTCTCATACCATGTTAAATGTCTATGACTGAATAATGACTGGGACTGATGCAGTGCTTCACTGGTGACCAAATGATTGGCCACTTAAATTGCAAACCTTCCAATTCTGTTTAGGAAGCATCCACACTAACTGGAGGAAGGAGGCATCACAGTCCTAGTTCATCACTGCTATTCACAAAAGTTAAATCTGTTTATAGTGTGAATTTCAGTGTAAACTAGTTTCTTTCTGACTTATTAGTAAATACAAGTCTTGCATGTTTTAAAAGATAGAATCCCTGTTTCATTTTGTTCTGCATATACTGGGATCCTTTCACTAGTATACACAACTGATTTTGTTCTTTCCATTATTCTCCCCAATGTCTGCATCAGACTCCTGCCTGTTTATGAATCATAGTAAGAATGTAAATATGTAATTATGTGTAGTTTCAAATTATTTTCAGCGTTTTCCTGAGTATAGCTTCATTTTTTCATCTTTTAAAAAAAGACAAGTATCCAGATAGTCTTTCTGCATGTGTCTATTTAATAAATTCAGAGGGCTTTTAGACTCAGTTTTTTTTTTACTATGCTTTCAAAGATTAGTATTCAGTACTTTCAAAGTTTAGAATTCAATAAAACAGTGCAAGAAAAAACATCTGTACAACAGCTGCAGTGACACTACCTTTATGTTTTCTCTTCAGCAGAAAAATCATAGAATCATAGAACAGCAGGTTCTAAGGCACCTCAAGGATCACCTTGCCCAACCTTTCTTGGCAAAAACATGGTCTAGACAAGATGACACCCTGCACCCTGTCCAGCTGAATCTGAAAAGTGTCCATTGTTGAGGAATCCGCCACCTCCTGGGGAGGAAGGTCCACTTCCAGTGGCTGGTTCTCATTGTGAAAAATTTTGCTCTTGTGTCCAGTTGGGAACTCACCAGAACTAACTTGTACCCATTACCCCTTGTCTTTTCCATGTGTCTTCTTGTAAAAATGGAGTCTCCATCTTCTTTGTAGCTATTATTTGAATACTGCAATATGGTGATGAGGTCTGCTTTAAGCCTTCTTTTCTCTAGGCTGAACAAACCCAACTCTCCCAGCCTTTCCTCATATGGCAGGCTTCCCAATCTTAAACATCTTCTTGGCCCTTTTCTTGACCTGCTTCACCCTGTCCACGTCTTTTTTTTGTATAGTGGGGACCCAAACTGAACACAGTATTCCAGGTGTGGCTTGACAAGTGCTGAGTAGATGTGACAATGACTTCTTTGTTGGTTGCTTGTTGTCCAATGTTTCTGTGTATTTATATATATATATATATATATATTTATGTTTTTTTTCCCTTTAGTAGTTAGGGTTTGAGAAGTATTAAGAAAAGCAGAAATTATTAAATTTGCACTTTGTTTAAGTGAAACAGCTGAAGAATGTAAGTGCTGTGCTGGCTTTAATCCTCTCAATCTTCTGCCTTCTTGGATGAATGTCTACCAATAACTGAAAGATAAGTTACACATTACAAAAGTACTGAAAGGTGTTTTACAAATGTATACATGTACTTCACTTTTTGCTGTTTTAATGCTAGTGGAATATTACAAGCAAGTTTTATCAGAAAAGTTTGAGGGTTTTTGTTTGCTGTTTTCTTGTTGTTTCAGGTGGTTTTTTTTTCCTAGTTTTGGGGTTCTTTTTATTATTTTTTCACAAGTATTACTCTACAGAACAAGTATTGAAGTTCGCTCAGGTGTTTCCACTGTCTTTATGGAGAGTTCTCAAAGCAGAATATACCTTCAGGAGTGATCTTTTAATAAAGAATTTCCAATTCAGAGAGGCTCTTTGTCACATTAAGTGAACAAAATAGACTGACCACAGTATGATCTTCTTTATCCTAGTTAAAAAATTATTTATTTATAGGCATTATATAAATCATTATGAGATTTTTTCCCACAAGGCTTCAGCCTCTCATTTATATTCCAAAAGGACAAGCACCCTAGTTCATCAAAATGTTTTCTAAGGAGTACCTGAAGAAAAACAAAAATTACTCATGTAAATCTTTTTCTTGTGACAAGTTTCATCATACTCATTGGAAGCAGGCCAGGAACACATGTAGTTTCTTGAACTTAAAGTTATGAGAGTGAGTTTGCCTATAATACTTCAGAAAAAAAAAAATAAAATTTTAGTTAATCTAAGAAAATGAAGCCACTTTGGAGCTGCCATTCTAATGTTCTGAATTTCATGTATGCGAACTTCTTACTTGAATGAGTTTTCTTATAAAACTTGTTTTGCCTGCCCTTGTTCTTTGAAGAGATTTATCAGCAGACACTTACTGAAGTATAATTATTAGATGTAAAATTTTATTTCTTATTTTCCTTAGCACATTTTTATTGTGGTTAAAGTCTGAGGACAAAAGCCTTAGACTTCACACAAATTCTGATTGATATCTAATTTGGTGAGACTGCTTTTTAGCACTAGTGGCTGCTAGATTCACAGTGTTCTGCAACTGTGAGAGAAAAAATTTGTCAGACACATCTACCACTTAAGAGCTATCTAGAGCAAGTCTTGAAATGCAAAAGCAAAGGAGGTTTTCCAGTAAAAGTATGTAATTTAATAGGTTGCCTGTTCTTAATTCTTGCCTTGATAAAGGTCTAAAAATATTCTACCGAAAAGCAACCATACCAGTTTTAGTTCATAAGCTCTCCAGTGAGATTTAGGAACCTCAAAAGGAATCTTAGAGAAAGTTTCTTACTTCTCTCAATTTAGGATGGTTTAGAATGCCAGAAGGCCAAAAGAGAATGCATATGCTATTTGCTGAAGATTTAGCTATATGCATTCTACCTTGTTTTGCTGGAAAGCAGACTTCTTAAAGAGGAGGTCTGATGATGAAACTACTATATAGGCAGAATATCTTAAGAAAGCTGGAATTGCTGAAAACTCACTATACTAGAAGCATACACAAAAGTAGACTTGAGTACATTGCATATTGCATTTTATTGGGTGCTTTCATGTATCATTTCCATTGCTTCTGTATTTTCAATTTCCTATTCTTGGTGCATCTCACTGAGTGAACAGTAAATAAAATTTCAGTTGGCATTTCTGCACTGATCTCTTTCTTGGGACTGTATTTTAATATGAATACCTCATCCATCTGCTTGCTCTCTTATTCCCTCTTGGGCTTACAACACAGGTGCTATTGTAAGAGAGTATGTTAAATATTAGATAGAGTTTGCCTTATGTTTACAAGTAGTGAAAGGTCACCACCCTTGTTTATTGGGATTTCAGCTATCCTGTGCTGACTGCATGGAACTATTCATATAAAAGATATCAAGCAAACAGATGAGCATAACTTTTAAGGTTAAGGCAATAGATTTGAAAGCCATTATTTACTACTCTATAACTTAACTAATATGAAAACACCTGCATTTATTGTTTATGGGAGGAACAAAAATGTGCTGGAGTGACTGATTTCTTGAAGACAGAGCATTCCCAGTGTAAACATGATCTTCTAAGGTGTCTGCAGAGGCTCTATGCCACAAAGCATTTCAGAATATCAATACACTGTAGGTGATTTCATTTCCAAGGAATAGATGCTTGTGTGTTCGATATTGCAACTAATTAACACTTATAAGACAGACACACTAAGTAACAGAGAGTAGGATTCCCTTTCCATCAGCCCTTTATGTGACTTCCTAGTTTCACCTGAATTAATGAAGACCCTTTGGATCTGCATTATTGCAGTGCAGCATAGTGAAGATCCAAATAAAAGGCTCTACTGAATATCATACTAATTGAATGAGCATTGTATTACCTTATATTTAACTGAAATAAAACATTTCAGTCTGTGTTTTCTTTATCCTCCAAAGGGCTGCAAATTGTTAAAGGGAGAATGTACAACTGCATTCTATCAAGTGACAAATTGAAAATTTGACTATTATACAGTTATGGGTAGCACAGGGAGGGTTGTTTTCATTTTAGAAAACAAATCTTACATATGGAATAGGTGCTTCTGTTAAAAATAATCAATTGGAGTATAGTTAAGTAACTAGCAGCTGTGCTTCTTTTTCATTTTTTAAAAAATGTAATTTGTTTCTTACAGGATTTCTTCCAGTATAACGTTTATGGCCAGATCCCACAACTTTTCTCACAAAGTAAAATCTTCAAAAGAAGTGTCATTAATATTATTTAGATTCAAAGAAAACTAAAGTTTTAACTTGACCTGAGAGCCAGTGTTAAGGTCTTCTAAAACTGGATATGTTTGTCAGTACAATGGAAAGTTTAATTTCTTATTTTTGCGTGTGGACAAGTAATATTAATCACTCTGCACACATTAGGAAAGCTCCCTCGAACTTAACTTTGATGCATCCAAGGGAAAAAAAAATAAAAATCACAACTTCTGATTTTTTTTATATCTGTAACTATCAAATGTTCCATATTCTTGAAATGGACTCTTTCAGCTAAAGGCCCACTTTCCATATGCATCTTACTTCGTGCTTTGTGGGCCAGTCCACCAGACCTTCATCATATTGAAGCTTACAACACCTCTTCTTGAACAACATAGAGCTTAAGTGACTTTATGGAGGAAATGTAATAGGGGTCAAAAGAGCTGAATACATTTTACTCACTGCTTAGATGGAAAAGCCAAAGTTATGTATGGCAGCACACCAGCTATACTTTTTATCTCACAACATCTAACATCATTGTTCTCATGAAATCCCTTTAAAGATATGAATGTTGCTTTTATTCTAGGTTTGCTAGAGGAGATTTTATCAAACTTCAGAGGTGGAAGTGTCTTTATTCTCAGAAATTGATTTCTTCTTAAGAAAAAGGGAACCCTTGAAACCCTTGAAAGAGTCTTAAAAATAGATTCATTTCAGATGCAAAATGATGGCCATTTTCTTCAATGTTGTATCTGTCAACAATCTTCTCAAGAGTCTTATGGCTCCTGAGTTGCAGGGCTTACATTCTACCCTAAAGTTTTTCAGCCAACTTACAGAATAAGCTGGCTGACCTATAGCTATGGGAGGTGGCATGACCATTTTGTCACCACTTTCAATGGATGAAAGAACTGATTTCTACTTGAATCACTTGTAGGTCTTAAAAGAAGTCTGAGGGAGCTTCACATTTCATTCTTCCTGTTACCACAGTAACAATTACAGCACATAAACGAGCGACATAACATGGGTCCCATAATCATGGCAGATGTTTAACTGGAGCTATGCTCAATACTCTGCTGGTAGGGGTCTGCCTGCTAAGAAACAGCTTCATTACAGTTTTTGGCAAGTGACCTAAGATCAGATACCACAAGTGAGCTAAATGGACCTGTGACTATTGACTATATCTAACATGAAATTGTGTCTTTGAAATCTGTATGCTTCTTATAGCATGTGTTCTGCGTAAGGACTTGGTCCCAATATATCCATCCCAGTTAGGAAACGGGAAGAAATTACCTTCTCAACATCCAAGTCGGTAAGGATACTTTTTAACAGATATTTCTGAAACAAGCCAGGAGTGCTTGAATTAGCTGCAGCTGCTAGAAGGATAGTCTAATTCAAGATGGTGTGCAGGCAGCCAAATACACATATCTTGAAAGCTTCAGGTGTCTAAACCTGTATTGCAATCCTAGTTGCTTTTGTTGAACACCACATTGTAGATCCTTCATATACTTCTCGTGAACTTGCAAGTGAGAAATCGGTCATCTAGTCCCTGTAGGTATGGACTTTTTAAGGCAACTAATGTGGCACATCAAAGATATTTTATAGTTTTCACTCTATTACTGAAGAGTACATATCAATCCAAAACATTTCTATTCAAATGTTATCAACATTCTCCTATTTATTATTGGCAAATTTCATATAAAGCCAACAGAGTCTCTATAGCTAAATGATAAAATTTTTTAAACCACAAAAAAAAGTACTGAGGGCCTGAATTTTGTATTCCAAAGAGCCCTGGGGGTCATTGCCTGTGTATATTCTGTCCTATCCTTTAATGACTTTTTTCTTGATCACATTGCCCAGATAAAATATTTTTAATCTAGGATATTCTTAATCATCCCCTAAGGATTGGCATCAGCACTTTTCTTAAAGACAACATGTTATATTAATCTAGGCTAACTGTGATTCTTTCTTATGTCACCACCTCCCCATATTAACCCTTCATGTTTTCTAAGCTTTCGTTCTGATTGTTCCACGTTCATTTTGCTATCAGTATTAGTCGACCAAAATCTAAAATAATTTTAAAAGAAAAAAATATATAACTTTTCTGAGGGCAGAATATGAAATTGAAAATTCAAGTTGTCTTAAATATTTCAGTTCAGTGAAACTCTTCACACCACCTGACCTGGTCATAGATTTTTTAGCCTGACAATGATACTTCTGTTTATGCCCAGAAGAGAAATGCATGTATTTTAAGGGAAATGTCTCTCCAAAGCTAGCAATATAAATTTCCCAAGATGCAACTTTTCCAAGATATTTTCAGTGAAAAAAGTGGCTATTTTAAAAACAAAACGTATCTCTCTGCTTTGGTGACTATTTAGTCTGTACTTCATTAGTGGCAATCTTGACACAAAAACATAGTAATAATCCTGAGTTAATATTTTTAATCCACCAGTGTTGTTTATGGTATAGTCTGTGTTCACTTTTGCAGTCATGTGATTCATGAAGTTGACATCTTCTTCACCTATAGCACAGACCAAGGAATTGCCTATGATTTTTCTCTGTTCATGCAAAAACCGGGTTAGTTCAGGCATCCTTTAGTGAGTCATTTTATACATATCTATTTTCCACTGGGATGCTATCTGCTTCTGCACTGCTGATATTTCTTTCATCTGCCTGCAAGCCAGGCCAGTCAAGGTACCTGTATGCTAAACTGTATGAGTAACCTTAGAAGGCTGCAGTAGAGGGAAAGTGTCGTGCTGTACAATCATCCAAACATCAGACTTGGATGTGTTGGACACATTACTTCTATTTAATTCCTTATAACTTAATTTTTGCAGTGAATGGAATAATTTTTTTAGATTTGGGATCAAAATCTACAGCTTTCCTACTAGTCACGCCTATGAGAAATGCTTTATTATCTGACTCATTGTGATCCTGGATTTAGTTATTCAAATGAGATCTAAATCAGCAGATGGACTATTCAGATGTTTCTAAGTTTGGATAGGTAAACTTGCAAGTAATATCTAGGGACAGTGAAGTTTAGAAATGTAGAACAGCTATTAAGAATTCTCTGTTCCCCTTCTCTTACAAGCTTCATTGCTGAGTCAATGGATCCCTTCAACTTCTCATGTTCCAGATACTTCAGTTCCATCAATTTTTTTGATTGTGACATCAAAGCACTAGCTGTCAGAAAATTGTGAGTTATATCAACAAATGAAAAAAAAAAAGTATCAGTTTCATAAAGGGAATCTCCATAAAGAAATATGATTCACAGATAATAATTTTCAAAAAATATGGGCAATGAAACAATTCTGATTTCTGACACCAGGCTTATACATTAAAATTAATACATGTTAATTTTAACATTTTCATTTAATTTGTTTCTCTGGGCATAAGAACTGACCTTTGAAGTTCTTTCTGAAGAGACCTGTACTTGAATATAATAACAGGCACATCCTGAGAAAGCACTTAAATTTAAAACTAGAAATAGTTTATGGTTTCAGGGCATTTAGAAAGATTCATCAAAGTGGGCTGTGTCATCAATACCACTGTAGTATGTGGAATCCACATAAAACAAGTGAGTAAATGGTAAAAGATTAAATAGAAATTGAAAAGAAAAAAAAAAAGCTTCCATGAATTTGGTTTCATTTGGAAATTCAAATGTGTCTCAAATAGAGACAATGTAAAGCGTGCTACTTCTGTTATCCTCCCATAAATGCAACTCTTAAAGTTCACTGTGGAGAAGTATTTTGGTAAATCTTCATTGTGATCAGTATTCTTTCACATTCCGGTTCAATTAGGAATGAAGGAAGTTATATATATTAAAATATATCAAGAGACATATCAAGATCCATAGTTTTAGAAAAAAATTGATTTAAAACTCTACCTGATGCTGTCACGTATTTCTTTATTGCCTTTCTAGAAGGTGACAACACTTTGAAGGAAACAAGACTTCAAAAAAAGCACCAACAAATTCTTTCTTTTTTTTCATTAACTATATGAGAGTGTAACAATTACACTGCCTATGATACTTGATTTTCCTAAAATGCATCTCCAAAGACAAACTGTGAAGGTAGATTAAGAATTGTCAGAAAATAAAAAGGTTAAACTCAGCTTTAAAATTGAAGCAGAAGAGAATCTGTAAACATTGATTGAATACACATTTTCAGAGAGAAATGTGTCATATAGCAGCTATAGGAATTATAAGTGCCACTGTTAAACAAAATAGGTTTGCAGTTTTGTTTGAAAATAGTATCTAAATTATGAACATAGACTTTCATTTTGAGGCTACATATACTATATGCTCATCACAGAACCTGATCTGTATTACTTTAGTACTATTTACCTAAGCTTACTTTATATATATTACAAGAGAAATTGACAAATTCGAGGGAATTCACAGATCTGCAATAAAATTTATCAGGAAGAAAGCCATAGCACTAAATTACAGTGAAAGATTTGAAAATATAGTTCAAAGCCAGAAGACAAATACAAAGTACTACGTTATGTAAGAACTGATAATTGATTTTCAGTCTATGAATCATGAGTTTGGGGCAAAATGTCAGCTATACTGTCATTCTCAGACTAGACTGGATGCATTCTTTCAGTTTCATAAGGACATTTCATCTACTAATCAATATAGAATTCGTTTTGCATTGAGAATCAGAAATCACCAAGGTAGAAAGAGATGTGGCTGTTACAATATTTGTTGAATAAATGAAAAAAAAATATTAACTGCTACTAATAATATACAATCTCAGATTGGTTTGTCAGAATTTATTCCAAAAATGAGATTTAGTTCTGTTAAGTGGATAATAATATGGTGAGAACATAAACTATATGAAATTTTGCCTCAATGCAAGCTACACCATTCTAAATAAGGAATAAAGCACAATTCACCCTTTCATAATACAATAACTTTTTTTATACACCAGTAGCATTTCAAAATTGATAAGCTAATACTTGAGCTACAGACAGATTTTGTTTTGGTGTAGATATAGACATGTAAAACTGTCATTTTGTACTAGTTACTGTATAGTATAGTGTTTTTTAAATCAAATGTAAAAAAATCCATAGTTTATTTCTAATACAGTGACTTAAACCATTCTCTGAGGTGATATAGGATTGTTTGCTTCTATGTCCTTGGCAGTACTAAGAATTCAGAAGTCCAGGTTTTTTACTTTTTCATTACAATTGTATTGCATTTTCTGTAAGTAATTACAGTTTCTAGTACTAGGCACTACATAATTGTTCTTTCTAATGGGCAATATTGGGCCTATGTCAAAATGGAATTCTTTCTGTTTTCATGCTTCTTGTAGACTTACCTGTATCAGGTTCCTGTGGAATTTGTTATTTTTGTTTTCTAGTCATTATCAGTTTCGTGTTGTCTATAGTTCTGAAGTAGCTCCCTAGAATTAACATCAGCGTAACTCACTCCTGATGCCACTGGCATTTTAAACACTATGTGAGACAGATATAATCTGGACAGGTTTAGACAACAGAAGGGCTGAATGCTGGCAGTCACTTAATGAATGTGGGATGCCAGCTATTTCCAGATCATAGGGTTGGGTGTGTGCCCAGCTACATCCCAACAGGATGTTTGGATGAGACCTGCATGTACATCATCCTCAGCCCACCTACTCTGTCTTCTGCTGATAGAAAGTGTGGCCAATGGGCTAGAAAGAAGTCTTCTCCAGGTGCAGTCCCTTGTTTTGCTCTGCTGCTATAAAACTTGGTACTTCCAAATGTCCACAGTGCCCACATTTAGAAGGTGTCTAGTGTTTTATAAGGACCAGTGGTTACTTACACTGCAGCTACTAGGAAAGTGACAGCAAAGTAGATAATAAAGACCAAAAATATTTTTGGGAAAACTTCTCACCATGGATGTAGTCTCGATAAGTGTATCTCCCCAGCATTCCACAGTTTATAAACAGATACCTGGTTAGTGTTTCCTCCCTGAAATACATGCATATCGATCATGCATCTCTGGTGTAAACATTCTGTCTTCATATACAATACCATTGTTTGCACTGAACAGGCAGGTAGAACCAAAAGACACACCACAAAATGGAAAATGACAACTTCTAAGGCATTTCATATTCCCCAGTGCCAAGTTATTTTGAGGCCCCTGATGTAATTATAGTCCTGAGAGTCCAGTCCCAGTTGTGGTGTCTCTCCTGCCTGCCTATCTCATCACAGCTGTAGTCAAAATCTCCTTTTGGTGCTGTGAAACCATTGCATCTTCTCAATCTCAGCTCCATAACCCCTGTTTCAGGGGCATTTTTGCCTTCTTGTCTTGGCTGGAGAGTATGTTTTCAATACTCCTTTAGGACTGTCAGTGTAGTACATTGAGTTTGTGTATATTAACTGAATAAAGGTAAAGCTTGACTCTTTATTTCCCTGAATGTTGTATACTTAGATTAAGCCTTTAGTTCCAAAAAAATCAATAATTTTTATGTAACTTCTAAATGCTGAGTTTTTAAGCAGAGCTTTCTACTAGAGTTTACTAGCTGTGAATTAGTTAATTAATGTAATATACTCATAGCAATGCAGTTACTGTAGAGACCGATGTTTCATTTAGGCTCATGAATCGATAGACATTTAAAAAAACTGGCCATTACTGGTCATAGGTCTGTAGATATCTCTGAGGAAAACAAAAAACCAAACAAATAAACAAAACAGTTAATACAGTGAGCTGTTCTTCTTGGAAAAAAATATGTCTTAACATTACTTTTAAAATGTGCTTTAGCTATATTTATCTGTTTATTTTTACTTGTCCAAATGCTATTTAGGATGATTCTTATGTAACACATATGAGACAGAAAATATGTAAAAAGCAGTGTTCAGAGATACTTGTTAACATAGCCTGTAGATTTTCTGACATTATATGGATTTTTCTGTCAAGTCCTACCCAGTATTCTACCCTACTGATTTGCAGTTTCTACATGTTTCAACTCATGGAAACTGAGCATATAAACCAGAGGTATCAGAAAGGTAAGAAATCTCACAATACCTGCCATCAGAAAATCAACTCCCAGATTTTCTAGTGCTTTATCAGCATGTTTGAAACTGCAATAAACTGTGAAACTGATAATCCAGAATGATTAGATTATACTAATGTATTAGTTTTCAAATCTTTACTGCAATAAAAATAAGCAGAATACAGCTCATAGTACAGACAGCTGTAGAAGTTCTCCATTTCCTGCCCTGAAGTGTGCAATTCAGAGTGTGCTTTGGCTTCAGTACAGCTGATAAAATTGCATATGACAGTCACTGCAGACCATTTCATACATGGGATGGCTGTTTTCTTTTCTTGATAATAACATGAAATGCTTTCCATGAAGTGTTATTTTGCATGAAGCATGGCATATGATTATGGAAGACATTGAATTTTGGCTACTTTTTGACTGCTCTTTTTAAAAGAGAGTTAAAAGACTTCAGACAAATTTTTAGTCTTAAATGTTGGAGATACCTCTTAATAGGCAAAATTCCCAGTGAGTACAATTTCAGTGTTTCCATTTATAAGTTCAGAAGAAGTTTGCAATAATTTCATGTAATTGCATCTTTTTATAATTTCTTTCAGAGAAAGGTAAATTCTGACATAAAAGGTAAGAAGTGGTAAAATGACACAAGTAACAAATAGTAAAGGGAGATGAAAGAAAGTTCCAAAATAGGAGTTACAAAAGCTACACTCAGTGACCTGGTCAGCTATAGATTTTGTTTTTCACCTTTGAAACGTCAATTGATTGGTTGGTATGTGCGTTTTTCATATATCTTCAGCATAAGTAAATTTGAAATCTAGAAATGCTTTAAAGTATGGTGAAAAGTCCAATTAAATGCCTTCTATACTTAGAAATAATAATTAGTGAAGAGGCCTTAATATATTATGGAAAAGCGAGGAACAAAAGAGAGTAGACTTCAACTTTTTGTAATTCAAAATACTACTAATAATATATCTTTTATTTTTCACTCTCATCATTCACCCTCTATGTGGCATGTATCATGTTTTCTTTTGAAGTAAGCACTATAAATTGCTGCAAAGCAATAATTCTAGACTGCTAGGTAATATATTATGTGCTGTGAGTATTAACTGTGGCAAAGTGATGAGAACAGTAAACAATTTTTAGGTACCCCCTGAAGGAACTATTCATCTTTTCCATGACAGAAAGTAGAATTCCAGCCCATAGGTTAAAAATAAGAAGTGCCTGACCCTGAATTATGAGCTATCAGTTTTCAACCCTCTCACCTATTCAAACCTAATATAATTTTTCTGTGATTTCAGTATTTGACTTCCTTTAGACTTTTTTGTATCTTGCTTCTGTAGATGATTTTTTTCTGTAGATGATTACATTTACTTTGTAAGTGATTGTTAAGGGAGTCGTATAGTCAATGCATATGCACCATCTCAAGAGACCGTGGAACTTCTTAATCATAAAGTTCTTTACTGGTACAAATACCTTAATTATTCCTAAGTGTTTGATGACACTTCAGAACTTTTTTTTAATGGCAGCATCTGTCCCCTTGACAAGTTGAATGCTAAAATCATTTCTAGTTTCTGACACAATGGTGAACATTAGGCTTTTCTTGAGGGTATTTTCTGGCTACACCACATATCCAATGTGTTTAGATGACCTAAGAGTGGTGGAGGAATAATAACTTGTCTGGGGTGCTAACTGCTTGGGTGCCTAAGATATTACTGTTTCTTGGTTTTTCATGAAAAAACTTCCTTTGACACATAGAGTTGTGCTCCCTTTGTCTAAGTTTTCAACTATTTCAAGAATTTCTGATTTTCCTGAGTTTTTAAATGCTCAGAGCATGTCTAGCTTAGACAATGATTTCAAGGCTCTCTTCAGCCTGAGTAGATTTGAATGCTTCATTTTCATATCTTGTGTCTTAATTGCTGAGCTATAGAGCTACTCTGGGCAAAGGCACCCACTGTCTGTCCCTACTGCTGAAGGTGGACCTCTGCACACCCAGAAGAATAGAAATCAGCATTCAGGTGTGGGAAACTAGTTAAAACTGAGCTTTCAAACACAGGCATTCAGGCTTGCAGTCTTAAGTACGTGATGTGGAATGGCTGCCCTATTTCATGCACAAGGCAGAACTACCACCATACCCTTGTTTCCTTTGCTTGCTTTAATTTTTACTTTCTGTGCTTAGCACATTGTCACAGTTTAACACTGGCCCGGCAATCAAACCGAGTAACAGATGCTCTCTATTAATCCCTGTCTCCTCCCTGAAAAAGAAAGGAGAGAGAATAAGGGAGAGAGACTTATGGGTTGGAAACTAAACTACACAACTTTAATGAAACAGTAATGATAAATAGGAAAGATTACTAAATATATACAAATATACAAATATACAGGAAAATTGATACCACGTTCCTTCCCTCTTTCCCCCAATAACTCTCATGTCACCACGGAGGCTGCAGGGCAGCCCTGGGAAAGTCCAGGCTGGACTCCTGGAGTCGGCAGCAGTCGGGAGCTGGAGGCAGGAACACACAGATATGGGCTGGCACGGATCAGGATCACAGGCAGACGAACGGATGGAATCCTCCCAGGATGCCAAAGCAAACAGGGAACAGGCGAAGGAAGGGAAGCAGGAAGGGCAGGAAGGGGTTTGACCCTTGTGATCCCTCAAATTTATACTGAGTATGATGTGTATGGGGTGGAATACTCTGGTCAGTTCTGGCATCTATCTTGTCCGGTCCTCCCCAAAGGAGGGGTTCAGGTGGGACCTCTTTACTCCTTCTGGAGGGTAAAAAGTTCCTCAGAGCTGAGCAGTGTCCTTGGCTCTGCATGCCAGTCTCTAGCTTTAACTATAAACATTGAGTGTTATCAGTCCTAGAAACAGACACTGAGAAACTTGCTGTTAATTTCAGCAAGTGCAGCTACTTACAAGAGACTTAGCTGAAAGCAAAAGTACAAGACAGAAAATCACCTTTATCCTGGCCCAAACCAGGACACACATTGACCATTTGGAGTCTCAGACTAGGAACCTAGCTCTTTTTTATCCTTAGGAGGAACTTTAGGTGAGTTAGTACTGTGGATTCTGATAGGAGAATCCTATGCATTTAAGCAATATTTATGAATGCCTGCATATACATTTAAAAAAAAAATTAAAAAAATTCTATGGTCTTGGAGTTGCTAAGTGAAACATTTGTCTCTCTTTTCCTATTACTTCATTCCAAATAAGATTTTCTGAAGAAGCACTGACATATCCAGATTTCTCTTTTATTAGTTTTTAGTTGCACAGTAGCAAAAGACAATTCCATTGCCAGATACCCAGCTGAGCAGTATGTTTTAATTATGGAAATATTTACATAGGGTAATATTGAACAGCATCTAAATGGTCAGGTTTGAGATGTTTTGACTCTGTGTAGCACTAATTCTCTTGGGGAAAACATCTGTTGACTTTAGCAAATATTTTCTCAGGAGAGTGTGCTGAGATAGCAGGTAACACTTTTAATGGCAAGGATTTGAAAACACAGTGTGTACAGGGAGCAAACGCAGCCTTTGCAGAGGAAGCTGCCTTTTGTTTCAGGGAAAGAGGAAGGTTGTATTTCTGTTCTTCTAATTCCTCAGCAGGTGATACTTTTTGCCCTTTTTCCCTTCAGTACTGAACAGCGTGATGTTTGTGACACAAAGGGCTGTGAGTTTGTCAGAGACACATACTGTGTGCATGAACAGCTATTGGGCATAAAACATGGGATGCGTGCTGTTTAAACATGCAGCACACCTGCTAAACTTGTGGTTGTTTAGATGAGGAACTTTAGCAGTGCAGATGACTTTGTTGTAGCTGTTAAAGTATTTGTAGCCACTTGAGCAAGGAGAGCTAGATCAAGGAAAGCCAGATATAAACGGCTTTGAAGGCTTCTTACAAAACATCACTATGACTTGTCTTGCCAGTAAGGTGAAATGGTTGTTATCTTGCTGTTTTCTATCATGCAGAATACTTGTATGATGACTTTCTATTTTGCTAAGGCAGTTCTGCATGTGATGATAAAACAGCCTGCCCAACTATGTGATGCTATGTAACTAATGTGACGCTAAGGACATAGATAAAAATATACTGGATTTTACCTTTATACTAGCAGCTTGTTAGGGGAAAAGGGAAAATCCAAGCACAAAGATATCAAAAGTGTCCCCCAAAACCAGCCTTATGCATTGCTGCCCAAAGCTACATTTTGCTGTGCAAAGCAGAAGTAATTTGTATGAGCAGGTTTTGAACTGTATTTTTTTTTTAACTCTTGAAATGTCTTATCTTTGCTACTGATGTCTTCGCATTCTCATATTTCTGAAGGTGAATTTTTGAATGTAGGCCTTGAAATTAAAAGCAACTGCTAGAGGAATCTTCATTTATAAATGTTTGTTTAATTGTACTGTTCTTATCAGAATGGAGTTTTGGCATTTATCTACTGTGTCTTTCATTCAAGCACTCGGTGACCCACCTTGCAGCTAAAGAAAAGTAGAAAAGAAAAAATATGTCAAGTCAGACATCACAATGAGAGTTCAAAACTGAATTGCAGGCATATACTAAAATGGTATTTTTCATTCCAGCCAGGTTGCTGGCTTCCAACATTATGGAGGAATGACTGATTAAAGCGAAGGCTGCAAGTTAATTCCCAACATGCTCCTTGGCAGCTTTTTCATTTCACTTATAGATAGGAGCAGGTGGTGTCATTTAGAATTAAATACTTCATGTCTAGGTTGGCAGGAAAACAACATTTAGTGATGAAATGTCCCTGAAACATATCTCATTAATTGTTCACCAATTTGTGGTAATTTTATTTGCAGCTGCATATTGTCATACACATACAGTGGCACAACTTACATTTAAATTTTACTTAACACTGAGTTTAACTAAAAGCAATAAAGCACCAGAATCATTTTAGAACAAAAGATCTTTGAGGACTACTGTGTCCTTTTTTTATTAAAATAAGCAAGCAGTATCTTCTGCTTCTTCGATCTGAGATTCAAAGAAGAGATCTTCACAGCTTGCTAATTTGTAGTATTATTTTACAACCAATTTGCTTTTGTTGTACTGTTAACCTATGTGAAACATGGAAATACATATTCCTTACTCATTTACTGTGTAGCTATTTTTCATAACATTGCATTAATGGTAATTATGCTACATTCATATGCTAAAAGTTGAATCCAGCATTCATTGTGAGCATCTAATGGTTTCTGCATGGAGCAAAAAAAACCCCATTTTATTAAAAGGAAAAAAAAAAAAAAAGAGGATCTTTCAAACAATGACTCCCACTTTTATTCTAAATATACGACACAGGGGCTTACCTGTGCCTTGCTAGTGGAGCTCTACGTTGCAGTTGTGTCTGAGGATCCCCAGAATGGACACAGCAAGCTTTCTGCTTTGAATCCATCATCTCCATTGGTTCATATTGAAGGGAAGATACCCATATTAACATTGTATCTCTGTCTTCTATGCATTTAATAATTCATGGATTCCATTTCCTACAAAATGAAGGGCCTGGAAACCCTGATACTGACTCTGAGGTTGCACTCAGCATCCAAAAAAGAAGACATTCGAGTTCCACGTTGGACTACTTGTTTTTGTGCTCTCTCTGTGGATTTGCTTGAGATAAAATTGATCAGCTAGAGACCTATTTAAGAAAAGAAGTATTATCAACAACACATAGAAAGTAGCTTTCTGAGCAGCTCAGAGACTCTGGACAGGACAACTTCAGCTTGGAAGAGTTTCTCTCATGTTTTGTTTTGTAGAGTAATTAACTAAGTATTAAAATGCTCAGGAAAGATGTATAAGTTACTTTTCCACCTCTTTAAATGTCATGTTATGTAGACTTCTACAAAACAATAAAGCTAACCTTAATATGGCAGCACTTTAATGCCTTTGTATGATTTTAATACTGACAGACATGATGACTGCAATGTTGTCTTAATGACTTGCCTGTTATTATTTTGATCTTTTTTTCATTATCAGCCAAAATTAAGATCTAATTTAACTTACAAGATGCATATCAGACAATTAATGTTGAACTACAGTTCATTACATCCCTACAGTTTCATTACAACTCATCAGCTTTATTGTTCAATACACTAAACTACTTAATAAAGTTTAAGAAAAAAATATTATGTTTTATTGATTTGCTAGTTGTTTTCAGAAGAGTTATATTAATGCATAGTAGTAATGATGTAATAAATTTTACAAGTAAAGCTGATATATGCATATAGGACATTAGATCTTATATTTTTTCATGAACTGTCGGCCACTCTCCAGGAAGTAACTTGAGTTTTCTGTTATTGGTATTTCTTTTTTTGAAAACCCAGCTGAAGAGTATAAAGGAATTGTAGCTCAATGGCTGGATCTGTAGTGTTTACCTGAATGCAGTTCCCTTTAGGGAATACTGTGGAACAGTTCCGAACTGAAGCTCCTAAAATCATTGTCATGTTTATGAATGTAGGCTGGGTCCTACTGTCTTTTCAAAGATACTCAAGCTATATACTTTGAAAATTATTTGACAGATTTCTTTTCAAATAAGAAACCTGTGAAATAATTTGATTCAAAGTAATCTATGATCTCTTCTTGAAACCTTTTCAAATTCAACCTTTTCACTGTCATAAAGAATTTACCATTATCATTCACCATTTTTTCCCGTTATACATGCCTTTTTTCTCACATCCAAAAAAGACTGATGCCATATCTTTCCAGAATTTTCCTCAGAGCTACCTCCTCCATTTTCTTAACTTTCAGTAAGAAAAAAGTCAGCCTTAGGTAGAAGGGATTTCTGAGAGAGTCCTACTGTCTACAGGTAGTAAACTGACAGAAAGATGGAACAGAAAAATTCCAGTCTGACCTGGATAGAAGCATGAAGAAAGTGCAGTTAAGAACTACAACAGTCTGAAGGGAAGTCTAGAATAACAGTCTAGAATAAAGAGCATGATAAAAGTTTAAAAGAAAGATTCTCATGGCTTGGCTCCGCAAAGAAAGATTTAAAAAAGAAAAATTATTGACAAGCTAAATAACTATATTTAGTAGCTATGAAAAGTAGCTAAGAAAATATGGTGGCCAAGGGTGTATAGAAAAAAAGGTACTTGGTGAATTTAGCTTATAATTTAAATTAATACATTAATGGAATATAGCCAGAGTTGTGCAATTAACTTTTGTCCTAATAAAATTGTGGGTTTCAGAGATATTACTCTCTTCCACCGGATACAAGAACATTCATGGATACCTAAAACACATGGACATGCTTGCTTTTGTAATTTGCCAGTCTGAATTCAGCATCTTTTTACACAGCAGGCTTTGAATTGCCAGATTCCCTTTATCCTGTTCTGTCTTCCAAAGTGCTGTGCTAGCTATAGTCATGCATTCACACATCCATTTGCTTACTAGGTCTTACTCCTTAATTCCTTACTGTTTCCTGTTTAAAAATTCACACACCGTTGGCTCCTATCTCCTCCCCCTGCTAGCTGGATGATATTTAAACTCACTTATTCTATTATAGATTATTTTTTCCAGCTTCAGTAAGGATTTTGTTGATTTCTCTGATTGTCTTTTATTTATTTGAGACACAAAGAAGCATGTGGATGGAAACAAAGTGGATGGAAGGATGACCATGAGCCAGCAATGTGCCCTTGTGGCCAAGGCAGCCAATGCCATTCTGGGGTGCATTAGAAGGGGGGTGGCTAGTAGGTCAAGAGAGGTTCTCCTCCCCCTCTGCTCTGCCCTGGTGAGGCTGCATCTGGAATATTGTGTCCAGTTCTGGGCTCCTCAGTTCCAGAAGGACCAAGAACTGCTTGAAAGAGTCCAGTGCAGAGTGACCAAGATGATTAAGGGAGTGGAAAATCTCCCTTATGAGGAAAGGCTGAGGGAGCTGGGGCTCTTCAGCTTGATGGGAATGAGGGGTGACCTCAGTAATGTTTATAAATATGTAAGGGGCAAGTTCCAGGAAGATTTTCCAGTCAAAATTTTCTCAGGGGTGACTAATAATAGGATGAGGGGAAATGGTTATAAACTGGAGCATTGGTGATTCCACAGAAATATAAGGAAGATTTTTTCCACTGTGAGGGTGACAGAGCATTGGAACAGGCTGACCAGGGAGGCTGTGGAGTCTCCTTCCCTGGAGACATTCATAGCCCACCTGAATGCAGTCCCCTGTGACCTGCTATAGGTGACCCTGCTCTGGAAGGGGGGGTTGGACTTGATGATCTTTTGAGGTCCCTTCCAACCTCTAACTTTCTATGATTCTATGATAAGCAGAGGTCAAACGAAAAGAAGGTTGAATATAGAACAGAACTGTTTTAGGAAAAAAAAATCCAGAAGAAGGGAAAGAAGCAAAGAAGAAAAAAAGCAGAAGAACTGAAAGCAGCATTTGAATTAAGTGTAATAGAATTATTCTTATGGGAACTGGATTATAAGTGCATATTGATGAATTTTTACCCCAGAATTCACTTTTGCCTCCACAGTTAAATGTTGTGAGATTGCAATTACATAACTATGAACATCCTGTTATTACTTGTCAGTAATGTGAAAATGAGCCTCCAAGAATACTAATTACACACACCTTTCTGTCTTCACACAAGGTTCAATCAACTTCTGAGTGGTGTAAGGAACATTATTACCCCTTCCTTGCTCTGATTTAGAATCATAGACTGGTTTGGGTTGTGTAACTTTAAAGGATGTCTCAGTTCCATAAGTCCAACTTTTAAACACTAGAATATAGGTTGGATGAATAGAATATTTGAATGCAACTGTAAGCTTCCTACTTAATTTGATTAATTAACTCCTCAGATTTGCTAACAGATTTACTTAATCCCATATGGTAGGTTACCAAATATTGCAAATAAATGTCAATTTTTTTCCCAATACTTCTGAATTGTCTACAATCCTTGTTTTAATTGAAAAATGTGGTATCAATCTATTTTATTTATTTTAGCATCAGTAAAAGATTCTAAATATATAACAAATAAATATAAAATAAATATATAAGTAAAACATGAACTTGATTTAAAAAACAAGTATGGCACTACTCAGTATATCTTGCTTCTTTGATTAAATCTAGTTCTATCAGCCTAACTTTGATCCCAGTTAAAATAATGGAATAGATATTCAAAGACTGATACATAAAGAATTAAACTAGTTTGCCTAAAATAATGCAAATCAGCTGATGATTATACAAAATATAATATATTTTATATAACACAGTATTTTTAATAAGCTTGCCAGTAAGATTGTATGAATAACTGATTTTTAGTTCAGCTGACGAATCAAAAAATTATGTAGGAAAAGGAAATATACTTTAATTTTTTATATTTGGTTTTATTATACTAAAAATACTGAAATGTACCTTAGGGCATCATTAAACATTTAGCTTTATAGGAAACAAAACTTTTCATTTGGGGCATAAAAACCCCCCAACCACTTATTTTAATGAATTGTTGCAGTGCTCTGGCTTTTAGCTCCCCTGTATAGATAACTCTGTATCACCCTGTGCTCCCAAATAATTTTTTCTAGGCTGAGGTCAGTGAGGTGTTCTGAATCACTGCTATGTTGCCCTCCAGCAGCGTAAGTCCTGGTTCATATTCATTCTGATTGATCAACGATGAAATCAGCCCACTGTGCTGAAAGCAATTCTTCAGAAAAAAAGGAAAACAGCGCCCCAGAACTGTTGAAACATTTTAGTTAAAGGAGATGTTAAAATTGGAGCTGAGGATATTCTAAAATCAGAGAATCATAGAATCACACATAGGTTTGGGTTTGAAGAAACCTTAAAGATCACCTAGTTCCAACTCCCCTGCATGGGCAGGAACACCTCCCACTAAACCAAGTTGCTCAAAGCCCCATCCAACGTCATAGAATCATAGAATCATAGAATTAGCCGGGTTGGAAGGGACCTCAGAGATCATCTAGTCCAACCCTTGACCCACCGGAGCAGTTGCTAGACCATGGCACTGAGTGCCACATCCAGTCTTTTTTTAAATGTCTCCAGGGACGGAGAATCCACCACCTCACCGGGCAGTCCATTCCATAGCCTAATCACCCTCTCCGTGAAGAAATTCCTTCTAACATCTAACCTAAACCTCCCCTGGCACAACTTAAGACTGTGTCCTCTTGTCTTGTTGAAGGTCGTCTGTGAAAAGAGTCCAGCTCCCACCTGGCTACAGCCTCCTTTCAGGTAGTTGTAGACAGCAATGAGGTCTCCCCTGAGCCTCCTCTTCTTCAGGCTGAACAGCCCCAGCTCCCTCAGCCTCTCCTCATAGGGCCTGTGCTCGAGTCCCTTCACCAGCCTGGTTGCCCTCCTTTGGACCTGTTCCAGGACCTCTACATCCTTCTTAAACTGGGGGGCCCAGAACTGGACACAGTACTCGAGGTGTGGCCTAACCAGCGCCGAGTACAGGGGAAGAATCACCTCCTTGGACCTGCTGGTGATGCTGTTTCTGATACAGGCCAGGATGCCATTGGCCTTCTTGGCCACCTGGGCACACTGCTGGCTCATGTTCAGTTTCTTGTCGATGCAGACTCCCAGGTCCCTTTCTGCCTGGCTGCTCTCCAGCCACTCTGTCCCCAGCCTGTAGCGCTGCATGGGGTTGTTGTGGCCAAAGTGCAGGACCCGGCACTTGGCCTTGTTGAACTTCATCCCGTTGGAGTCGGCCCAGCTCTCTAGTCTGTCCAGGTCCCTCTGCAGAGCCCTCCTGCCTTCGAGTTGGTCCACACTTCCTCCCAGCTTGGTGTCATCAGCGAATTTGCTGATGATAGACTCAATCCCTTCGTCTAAGTCGTCTATAAAGATATTAAACAGAACTGGGCCCAACACTGATCCCTGGGGGGATCACCTAGAATACTTCCAGGGAGGGAGCATCCTCAGCTCCTCTGGGCAACCTGTTCCAGTGTCTCACCTCCCTTATACTGAAGAATTTCTTCCTAATGTCTAATCTAAATCTACCCTCTTCCAGTTTGAAGCCATTACCCCCTTAAAGCCACTACCCCTCTGACCTTCTTTGTGAGCCTCCTCTGGACTGTGTCCAAAATCTATCTATATGTCCTTCTCATGCTGGGGGCTCCAGAACTGTTCTCAGTACTTTGGGTGAGGTCTCACTAGAGCAGCATAGAGAGGAAGAATCACCTCTCCTGACCTGCTGGCCACAGTTCTTTTGATGTAGTCCAGGATGCAGCTGGCCTTCTGGGCTGCAAATTAGGAAAGATAACAGTTTCTCATCAGTCTGTGTGTATATATATGCCTTTAGATTTGTGTGATGTAGTAACACACAAGCCAGTGAAAGTCAAGAAAATATGCACCTATTAATATATTTTTAGTGGAATTATAAAAAATAAACAAGTGTTGTAGAGGTTTAGGAGGAAAATATTTTCATCTGCCATCTTGGTGTCATGGCTGAAGACCAAATGAAAAGGCTGAATTTTTTTGAATACAACAACATTTTAATCACAGATATATGTGATGTTAAAAATGGCAGGATTTCCCTATGCCATGCAGCGGGGAGTACAGTGAAGCAGAGCAGATGTCCAGGTTTGTGTAGTTGTTTTGTACATGAGTTCCCTGTTCCACAGGAGAGATGCTGCAGTACTGCAGAGAAGTGAGGTCTATTAGTGGTGTCAGTCAGGCTGTGCACAGTCCTGGAATCTAACTGTGAGGTTCCCTGAACTCTTTCTTGTTCTCTGGTGGTTCCAGATGGTGGTGCAAGCTCAGGAGATTTTTCTCCCTGAAGTCTTTTGAGACACTCTTATCTAGACTCAATATTCCCCAACTAAATATTCTTAGATATGGGATTCAATAGAGAATAGCTTGGTGATGTATCTGCTTAACTTGTGCTGTTGTTTTCTCACTGCTGGTAGTATACAGTGGCTGGACATTTCTTTAGTGAATTTGCACTTCTTGATGGTTGGTAGATTGTTATCTACTTATTTAAGCACACAAAAACTATATAAGGTTCGGGGTATTATGTGGAACAGGTGATTGATCATGTTTTGACTGCTTCTACTTGCACAAAACATTTCCTAGATCTTGCTAGCCTTTTTAAAACTAAAAGCTGGCTAAAGTTCCTAGGGTTATGCTAACTGCTATGCTAACCATGCCTAACACATCTGTACTGAAATCTGCTGGAAAAGAATTTGGTCTGATGCTTCTGCTAGGAAGTGGGGCCACATAATAAAACATTTGATTCTCTGCGTTGCAGCTACCTACACAAAGATATTAATTATAGATTTTTGGTCAGTCATAGCTGATCTCACAGGCCTCACTTGGTACAGCTACTGATCAGTACCCAGTAAGCATCCTTCTCCTTTGAAGTATCTAAGAGATCCTCACAGGCAGTTGAACCTAAGCAGACCTCAAGACTGACTTAGCATGGTGATTTCTATGTTCCTGTGTTTACAGATGCAAATTACATTTTGTTTCTTCTCTTTTCTAATTAGCAGTGGCCAGAAGCTTTATTTGCACTTAATACATACCATCCTTGAAAAATAATACAGATAACAAGGATCACCAATAATCCTAATAAGGATTTACTGGTTCTAAAAAGCCCTTATTGTATCAACAGTTCATTATTGGTCTCCTTATCTTCTTTATCTCTTATTGCCAATCTGGATGCATCACCTCTTTCTTATCCAACTGCAGATGGTGACAGTGCAATGGGACTTTTTAGTGGTGTGATCCTCTACACTTAGAAGTTGTTAGGGTCCAGAGCAACATTGAAATTTAGTTTGTTTTGGATCCGTGAGATAAAGCCCAACCATCAAAGGTCGGGTGCAAGCATAAAACTTTATTTGACAATTGACACAAACAAAATGATAGAGCCAGGCAAAAGAGGGAGAGAGGAAAAAGAAGATAAATAGAGAGAGAGAGAAGTGGGAGAGAAAAAGGGTAAGAAAGTGGGAAGAAAATGAGAGAGAGAGTCACCACCAGGGGTGCAGCTCTCCAGTGAGTTTCTGCAAGATGGCACTGATCCTGGACAGAGTCTGATGAGAAATGGTGGTGGGTCAAGAGAGGACCAAACAGACATAGCCTGGACAGCCATATATACCCCTGAGTTCCTTTTTGTTCAGCTGTCAGTCAGCTGCTTCATTAGCCAGGTTTATTAGCATCAGAGTTATTGCAGAGAGGCTCGCCTGGAGGGGGGTTTCTGCAGAAGGGTGCAGTCCCCCACCCACTCATAGGTTCTTATCTCCTTCCAGGCTTCACTCCTGTTCTGCTTCAGCTGGGCCAGGTCCATTAGCATCAGGGCCATTGAAAACAGGCTCGCCTGGAGGGGGAGGGCTTCCGTGTTAAGGCTGTCATCTTCACACAGCCATCAGGGCTTTTCTCTTTCCATACGCCACTCCCTGCTCCCTTCCAGCCACCTCAGCCAGGTACATCAGCACAAGTACAATCAAGGTGGCCTCCTCCACATCCCAGCATTGAAGTCTGGCCCACAGCTCAGCTCTGGCCAGGCCAGGTACATTAGCATCTTCCTCCACCCTAACCAGGGCTATTCACCTTAAAATTGTCCTTTTGAGGCAAATTCCAGTCAGTGAGATCAGCAAAGATTTTGCTTCAAAAACAAAAAATAAAGTTTTACTTGAGAAGTTTATCACCCACCTTTGAAAACTTTATCAAGCTTGTTTAAAAACAAAGAAAAAAAAAAAAAAGTGTGGAAGCAATGCCAAATTCTTTTTGTAGTCCATTGTTCAGTCCAGATGGATGTTTGAATTTGAAGACAGTAAGTTTCCTTACGTGTAGACAGCTTTGATAATAATATGAAGGTGGGAAGTAGTTGCTATAAAAAGAAGAGAACTAAAGAGGAAAAACTAAAACATAGCTTCCTTACAAATAAGTCTGAATTTAAAATTCTATCATTTCTGACCTCAAAATTCTTGCAGAGAAACAAAAGTTTTGGTTTCTTCCTTATCAATGATGTTATGACTCTACTTCTGCTGCTTGTTCCAAATTTGAGCCATAACTCACCTTTTTCATGGTATTTGACATAACAGGTCAAATAAGTGGGATAGTTTTCTGTTGTGAATGATTAAATACAAAACTAAAGCTCTTTGAAATATTTTAAATGACCAACAGCCTCCGGGCAAAATATGCTTTTATCTACTTAGCTGTGTAAAACCTGAAAGTGCAAATAGAAACACCAAAGAACTAGCTGGTGAAAAGTGAGCTGAACTTGTAGCTTTGTTTTTAAGAAGAATGTTGTTAACTTGGGATTTTTCTCAAAAAAAACCCTATGCAAGATTTGCATTTCCTTTGTAGTGGGAGATCAATGAATTGTTGTATAATAACAAAATATCAGCATGTGATCTGATTAAATAGTAGGGAGGGGGTAAGTTCTTGTTTAGAATAGAGCTTTACTTACAGACTTTTGATAGAAGGGAGCATTTTACAAATGCTGCCTAACAAGGTCAAGTAATTGGAAGCTGAATTTGGGCAAATTAAGATAAAAAATAAAGAAAATGTATAGTGATGGAAGGCAGTAACCCCCAGGACAGCTTGCCTGATGGTACTAGACTCTTATCACTTGCAGAATAAAATCAATATTGTCTCCTTAGTAAGGAATTTTTCTATACCTCATAAAGTTAACTTTTGATAAGTAGTTACTGTAGGTCATAGTAGGTGTTCATAATAATCTGTAAAATCTGTGAATCTATTAAAAAGTATTATATATGTACACTTTCACTCATTAAGATGGCAAGTTTCATGAAGGGTAGAAGTGATCATTAGATCATGTAGTCTGATCTCTAGAATAGTGAAATCCATATAATTTTGCCCAAGGATCTTTTTGGTTTCAGAGAACTTATTTCCTAGATCACAAATGCTTTTTAGAGAGAAGAAAAGCTATTTCATTATAAGGAAAATACAACATGTATGCAATACGGTCCATTGTAACATTTTGACTATTGAGCCCAAAGCATTCTGCATTCTAATATTGCGATGGATAATATATCTATAATTTTACAAGAAATTTAAGTAATTTATTTTGTATTTCTTGGTAACTAGATATTTTTAAACAGTGCAGTGATGCCCTTCAGCCTTTGATGCGTGGAGCCTTAGGATGGTATGAAAATGGCTAAAAGGATCATCCACTGAGGGAGCTCAGAATAAGCTAAGATGGGAATTTAGTTATACACAGTACAGGGAGCTCTCGCTGTCTGTTGCTTTCACTATTTGTCTCAATAAGCTTAAAAGCTCCACAGACACCCTTGCATGGACATAATCAGCATGCTGTGTGGAAATTTAGCTGAAGGACTTTCACAAGCAATGCAAATAAACTACTGCTTGAAACTGTGCATCTTTCAAACTGCTTCTAATTCAAGCAGTCCATAGCAAGAAAAATGTAATGTAAGTAGGCTGTCTGCTCTTTGGTCAATGATCATATACTTCTGGGTCTGTGGGGAAACAGCAGGAACAAAACAGCAGATATTTAGACACAGACTCGTTCAGTCACAAAGTGTTGAGGGAGGAATACATCTGCAAGCTAGTCCCTATTTCATAAATATATAAAACACTGGAGTGCAATTGCAGTTGGAATTTATGTCATGTAACTCAAAGCTTTTAAAGTGAGCTCGTTGTGTCAGCTCTCTCTACAGCAAGTGGAGAGAAATAGTCACTTGTGAAAATAAATCATCCCAGTTACCTTGGACATGAACAGCAGGAACTGACTTCTGATAACACAGTCTCTCATCTGACCATATGCCTCTACAGTTAATGTATTTAGTTCAAAATTCTCACTGACACTATTTTATTCACTGTAAATAATATACCTAAATACTTTTTTTCCAAATAGTCAATTGAACCGGCATAATGCATAGATTCCTCCTGTGAACTCATCAAATTATTCCTTTTGTAATTCTTGTAATCTGTGCTCTGCAGTATCGAGGGAACTGGCTATCACTGATCAAAACACTGGCAGTTTTTTAGTGCGTAGTTAGGAAAAGATGGTAGGTCCTTTCTTCATAGGAGAAGACGAGAGGTGATGAATTGAAGACAAATCTTTGACAACTTTCTTTCTACCTGCTTAAATTTTCTCCAAAGAACTAAGTAACATACATAAAAACAATTTTCATACAAGTTCACCGAAGTCATTTTGTACTTCCTTGTCTCTCCTCCTGTTAATAGCCCATAGCTGTAACTAAGGGAATGTCTGATTAGGTCCTTTTCCTTGCTCATGAATTCTCAAAAGCTAAGTGGATCTAGGTACCTGTGCTGCTTTTTTGTGTGTGTGACTATGTGTGAGATCAAAAATACAATATGCAGCACACTTTAAAGACATACATCGTGTGAAATTGGTGCGTCCCATGAAGAGCATAAATGGTCCCACAGACAAGTTTACTTCAATGGGGATATTAATTTTCATGATTCTGCTCACTGAGAAATGTCAGTACGGTTATTCCTACCTTACAGACAGAATAATTAGTATGACAAAACAAGATACTAATTTATTTTATTATCTCCATAGTATGAATTTATGTAAATTGTCTAATTAATAGCTTTTAATTGAAACTTGGGGATTGACAGCCCATTCCAGTCCTTAAATGTCGTTGCTGAAATCCCAAGGAAATGAAATTATTTGGGAGTGTAATTTCCTCATGTTCAACCACCTTCTTTTCTAAATAGTGATCACAATCTTGTGCTTATGTTTTATGATCTGTTACCATGGAGATATTACCATACACACAGAACAGTTGCTCCATTGCATACAATCAAGTAGGATAAGAGTGCCGATTAAAATGGTTGCAAATATCTTCATATTCAGTAATTGAAAGGGAAAATAGAAGAAAATCAAACATGATTTAGTCAATAAAAGAAATAACCTTTGATCACATAATATTCCAATTTTCTGCTTTAGATTCTGTTTCTTGCATTGTTCTTTATTGTAGGAAAGACATACCTTTTACTTCAATTTACAACAAAAAGAACTTAGTTGCTGTTACGATGTAACATTAAAATTTATTTTTGTTTTGGATCCATGAAACAAAGTCCAACCGTAGAAGGGCTGGGTTCAAGAAGACTTTATTTAACAACTGAGACAAGCAAAACTATAGAGCCAGGCAAAAGAGGGAGAGAGGAAAAGAAGATATAAGAGAGAGAGAAGTGGAGAAAAGGGGGAAGAAAGTGGGAAGAAAGAATGAGAGAGAGAGAGAGTCACCAGCAGGGGTGCAGCTGTCCAGTGAGTTTCTGCAAGATGGCACTGATCCTGGACAGGGTCTGATGTGAGATGGTGGTGGGTCAAGAGATGACCAAACAGCCACAGCATGGACAGCCATAAATACCCCTGAGTTCCTTTTGTTCTAAAGGTTCATTGGCATCCGAGCCATTGCAGACAGGCTGCCTGGAGGTGGTTTTCTGCAGAAGGGTGCAGTCCCCCACCCACTCATCAGTTCTTATCTCCTTCCAGGCTTCACCCTTTTTCTGCTTCAGCTGGGCCAGGTCCATTAGCATCAGAACCATTGAAAACAGGCTAGCCTGGAGGGGGGGGCTTCCAGCACACAGGTCTTATCTCTTTCCAGCCACCTCAGCCAGGTACATCAGCATCAGTAAAACCAAGGTGGCTTCCTCCACTCTGGCCAGGGTAACCATGCCTGGAGAGATGTCCCAGGATTGCAGGCTGACTCTCAGAAAAGGGGAGCAGTCTCCACCGAGTCGTTAGTTCCTAATGTTCTTAATTCTTATCCCTGTCCCCCCCTGCCCNATGGCCAAGGCCAGAAGTTGTGGTGAAGAGAATTAAATCCAGTCAGCACCTGGTCACAGGGGACATTCCTCAGGGCTCAGTGTTGGGGCCACTTCTCTTCCATATCTTTATCAATCATCTGTTTCAGGGGAGCAAGAGCACCTTCAGTAAGTTTGCAGATGACACTAAGATGGGAAGGAGTGATGGTCTGCTTGAGAGTAGAAAGGCTCAACAGAGAGACCTGGACAGGCTGGATCAATGGGATGAGGGCAATTGTCTGAGGTTCAAAAAGGACAAGTGTCAGGTCCTGGACTTGGGCCACAATTCCATACAATGCTACAGGCTGGGGAAGAGTGGCTGGAAAGCTGCCCAGCAGAAAAAGTCCTGGGGGTGTTGATCAACAGCCAGACGAATATGAGCCAGCAGTGTGCCCAGGTGGCCAAGAAGGCTGATAGCAACCTCGCTTACATGTGGATTAGGTATCACAGTTTCACTCTGGGCTGGCAATTAAACATGACTGATACTCCCTGTTAACCCCTCTCTTTCCAGAGAGGGAAGGGAAAGAGAATAAAGCAGAGAAATTTATGAGTTGGAAACTAAACTACACAGCTTTAATGACACAGTAATGATGAACAAGAAGAGAAGGAAATATGTACAAATATATACAAAGTCACTATCGTGCTTCCCCCAGTAACACTCATGGCAACATCAAAGCTGTAGGATAGTCCTGTAGAAGTCCCAGTCTGGGCTTCTGGAGTCAGTGGCAGACAGAAACTGGATACAGAAACACACAGGAGGGCATGGATCAGGATCAAAGACAGGCAAGGGGATGGAGTCCTCCCAGGACTCTGGCTATGAACAAAGAGAGATTGATCCCTCAGGTTTACAACAACTGTGATGTGTATGGAATGGAATACTTCATTTGGTCAATTTTGGTCACCTGTCTAGTCCTGTCCTCCATGAAGGAGGTTTCCAGGTGTGGCCTCTTTTCTTCTTTTAGTTTTTAGACCACAAGATATTTTGCACAACCAAGCAGTAGCCTTGGTTCTGCATACCATTCTCTATCAGTAGCTATAAACATTGAGCATTATTAATCTCTGACTGAGAAACATACTGGCAATTTCAGCAAGTGCAGCTGCTTAAGAGGGACTTAACTGAGAATTAAAATTACCAGAAACAAAATTGGTTCTATCCTGGTTTAAACCAGGACGAAGATACTGAGCTCCACCTTGCTACAACATCCTTTTAGGTAATTGCAGTGTTACCCTTCAGCCTCTTTTTCTCTGGGCTGAACAACCCCAGTTCCCTCACATGCTCCTCGTAAGATTTGTGCTCCAGACCCTTCACCAGCTTCATTGCCCTTCTCTGGACTTGCTCCAGCACCTCAATGTCCTTGTTGTGAAGGATACAGAACTGAACACAGCATTTGAGGTGCGGCCTCACCAGTGACTAAAAGGGGGACAATCACTTCCCTAATCCTACTGGCCACACTGTTTCTGATGAAGGACAGGATGCTGTTGATCTTCATGGCCACCTGGGGACACTGTTGGCTGTCAACCATCATCTGCAGATTCTGTGACCATCCAACCAATTTCTTATCCACCAAACAGTCAACCCATCAGATCCATATCTCTCCAATTAAAAGGGAAGGATGTTGTGGGGGGCTGTGACAAAAGCCTTAGAGAAGTCCAGCTAGGCAACATACTCTTCCCTTGTCTTCTGATGTAGTCACTCCATCATAGAAGGCCACTAGGCTGGTCAGGTGACACTTATTTTTGATGAAGCCATTCTGGCTGCACGAACTCCCTGTCCTCTGTGTGCCTCAGCACAGCTTTTAGGAGGATCTGTTCCATTGTCTTCCCAGCCACAGAACTCAGGCTGACAGGTTCCAGGGTGCTCCTACCTACCCTTTTGACAAACAAGTGTGTTGTTTCCCTTTTTTTCAGTTATCTTCAGCTGACTTCCATGACTTTTCAAATCTAGTGGAAAAGTATCTCTAAAACAGATATTAAATGATCTTCAGCCATCTAAAGCTCAGATTTTAATACAGGAACAACAGACCAGTGTCTTCCTAACTCTCAAAGTGCATAAACTTTCAAGTGGTTCCCCCTTCTGACACCAAAAGTCCCCAGTGTCCTGCAGTGTCATACATAGGTGGTCTTATAAGTACTCTGCTTTTGGATGTTTAGTGTCACCATCAAGCTCAAGTCTTTTTGTAATCCAGAAAATAAATGAAGAAAGTGACCTCTTCTACAGGGCCAGTCTCCACACAAGAGGCAGATGTAGCAGATTTTTTCCAAAAACTTCTTGTGGTGAGCAATGTGGATGTTCCCATCTTCATGCCTGTAAAGTCTCTGGTGTCTCAGGGATCCCATGGATGTGCTGCATTATCCTAGCTGCTCCTCCCTTCTTTCCACAATATTAGAGCTTTGTGTGGCCACCTTCAGTTTAATGTCTGAGAGATTCACAGAACCTTCTTCCTGTGACCTTCAAAATCTTTTTATCTTTCTATACTGATGCTCATTTTCAGTGGATTAGCACAATGCAGCTGTAGCCCATTGAAGAAGAAATGCCCCCCAGAAGTGCTTGATGCTGCTTGAATCTCCTCTGACTATGTGAAAGCATCTTGTTTCTCAGGCTAGTGTTGTCATCATGTACAGGGGTTATGTACAAGGGGTATCTATTCAGCTGTCCTCATTTCTTTCTAGGTAACTTTATATATATCATCAGCTGTCTGAGTTTCTCCCCAGAATGTAGAAGTCTAAGACCTACAGGGGTAGAGGGGCTTCTGAGTTTAGCATTTTTGCTTGTCTTTCTTTATTTACTGCTCACTCTGGGAAGGGATTCTGGCCCTTGGAAATACTCCTGAGATTATTTTCTTAATAACATGTGTGATACAATCCTCCAGTTCAACTGGGAATTATATATGTGTGCAATTAGAAAGTTGAATGCATTTCTTATGTATGTAAAAACCCTTCGGGGATTCACAGCAGTTTTGGAATTCTAAAGTTCAGAGGAGTGGGAGGTCATTAGGAATGCACCAAGCAATTGATTTTGATGGTATCTTAGAAGAGACTGATTTGGAGCCAATCTTTTCTACCTGGAAGCACAACAGCTGGAGTAATTTGTACTAAGTAAAGGCCATCCAGATCAATCCAGAGGGGCTTAAAATACTTAAGAAAGTGCAGAAGCTTTTGCTTAGATACTTTTTTATGAAAATAACTTGGCAATCATGGAAAAAGGTGAACTCTTATGGGTCCTTGCTCTCACATTTTATATTCCCCAAATGAGCAATGTCAATTGCTTTACCCCTTGTAAAATTGGCTGGTGCCATCCGAGTTAGCAAGACTTCTACTCATTCACAATCTGGTCAAAATGATTGCCTCCTTTGAATCTTGGCAAAACTCTGGTCTTACTGATAGCTGCCTGAGAGAAGAGACCAACCCCCCCTTGGCTACACCCTCCTTTCAGGGAGTTGTAGAGAGTGATGAGGTCTCCCCTGAGCCTCCTCTTCTCCAGACTGAACACCACCAACTCCCTCATCCCTTCCTCACAGAACTTGTGCTGGAGTCTCTTCACAGCCTCCTTGCTCTTTTCTGGACCTGCTCCAGCACCTCAGTCTCCTTCCTGAACTGAGGGGCCCAGAACTGGACACAGAA
Source organism: Florisuga fusca (assembly GCA_038090715.1). Lineage (NCBI taxonomy): Eukaryota > Metazoa > Chordata > Aves > Apodiformes > Trochilidae > Florisuga > Florisuga fusca. The sequence goes on from JAAWXA010000009.1 coordinate 25,346,931, forward strand.
CTCAAGGTGTGGCCTCACCAGNTGGCCAGAGCTGAGTGGGGGATGGGGGTGGGGGCAGGCCCGGTCCTCCACCCTAGCCAGGGCTATTCACTTTAAAATTGCTCTTTTGAGACAATTTCAAATCAGTGAGATCAGACACTCACAACTGCATAGCTAAATAAATAATGATCCAACACAGACTGACAGCAATCTGACTACTAGATTATATATAAGGGTATGCTTCTACCTCCATTGTATAACAGCATGGCAAATTGACCTGAAAAGTATGAGACTCAAAAGTGATTTTGCTTCATATTTGAGATAGGGGAAAAAAAAATATTCCTTCCCAAAATTATTTTGCTTACAACATCTTAAATTCAGTGTATTCAAATGCACTTTCCAGAATGTTTAATTTATTGGTAATGATTTTTTACATTACATCATTATGTAATTTTTTTTTTTTTTAGTCTCAGGTGGTTCAACAAAAGCAAGTGTAGTGTTCTGCACTTGGGAAGGAAGAATCCCAAGCACCAATAGTTTAGGTGGACCTGCTGGAAAGCAGTAAGGAGAAGGATCTGGGAGTCCTGGTAGATAGTAAATTATCCATGAGCCAGCAGCCTGCCCTTTCTGCCAAGAAGGCCAACAGCATCCTGGGTTGCATTAGGAAGAGTGTGGCCAGTATGTTGAAGGAGGTCATTCTCCCCCTCTATTGTGCCCTGGTGAGGCCACATCTGGAATACTGCATCCTATTCTGGGCTCCCCAGTTCAAGAGGGTGAGGGAACTACTGTAGAGAGTCCAGTAGAGAGCAACAAGGATGACTGGGGGACTGGAGCATCTCTCCTGTGAGGAAAGGCTGAGAAAGCTGGGACTCTTTAGCCTGGAGAAGAGAAGGCTGTGGGTAAGCCTTTTTAATGGCTAAAAGTATCTAAAGGGTGGGTGCAAGGAAGATGGAGCCAGACTTTTCTCAGTAGTTCCCAGTGGCAGGATGAGGGGCAACTGGCACAAGCTGGAACATAGGAAGTTCCATTTAAACATAAGAAAAAACTTCCTTACTCTGAGTGTGACAAGGCATTGGCCCAGGCTGCCCAGGGAGGTCGTGGAGTCCCCTTCTCAGGTGATATTCAAAACCTTCCTGGATATGTTCCTGTGTAACGTGCTCTAGGTAATCCTGCTTTAGTGGAGATTTGGACTAGGTGATCTCTAGAGGTTCCTTCCAACCCCGATAATTCTGTGATTCTGTATATTTGCAAGGACACTATGTTGTAAATCTATGTTCAGTTCTATAGGACTGCTTTTGATTTTGATTCATTATTATTATTACCGCAGAAAACTCCAGAGCTTTTTCCAGCACTGTAGAAGACATCAATTTATTTTGATTCAGAAAATAATGTTAATCATAAAAAAAACCCTCACGCAAGAGTGACAATTTATATTCTTATATATCTTGTTGAATGAGTATATAATGTATTCCTTGCTTTGATTATCTCTGTTTAAAAGGCAGGCAAGGTAAACAAGATGTCTTAAAAGAACTGAACTGGACTTCCCGTGTAAATCAAGATTAAATGCTTTCAAATATTTCCAGTAGTTTCTCAGAATTATTTTCGTCTTTTGTCCAGCTGTTGTGAGCCCTCCAAAAGAAAGCAACTCTATTCCCATGCTGCAGGGAGTCAGAAAGTGCAGAATTGTTGGTGAGAGGACACATGGTTGTCCTTAATAGAAACTAAAAACCTTTTCACAAGTCATAAAAGGGATATAAGGTTGATAAAATCATGATGAATATATGTAAAGAGTCCTTATAATTGAACATCTTATTGATTGAATACTTACTATTGGAATCATTCATATGTCCTGAAAGCAAGAATTCTTTTTACGAGGAATTCTCCATCTTTTGCTTTACCTGTTTACTGCAGTACTAATGAATACCTGTAAGGAGTACTAGGACTACAGGAAAACTAATCAAATAATGGCAATAGGATATACTGAATGTCCTTCATTTATTCCTCAAAGGGATCCCAGTTTGTTAACGCATATGTTCTGCTAACTGAGCCCACAACCACTGGGAGTGTTATATACAGTCCAAATCTGTCAGCATAAAACAACAAAAGTGTATATATCTAACTAATGTGCTGACAAGAATAACAATAAACACAAAAGGGAGGCTAGAATTCTCACCTGATGCTAAGCTCCATTAATTATGTTATGGACAGCTTTTCAGCCTTTTCTTGCATACAATAAAACCTACGACTGCCCTGTGTTTGGTTGTGTTATATATATGTAACACACATATATATATATACACACATATTCTATATATAAATCAAATATCCTTCCTTGTTTGTTTTCTAACTGGAATAGAGAGGCTTTAATTTTCTGTCATTGCTTAAATTTTCATTCTTAGTCCTTCACATTTAGCTGTCTGCACTGAAAATGGAAGTATACCCACTGGAGTCCGCAAAAGCGTGGGATGCTAAGGATTAACTGATTTATTTTCTGTTCTATAAAGAGTTTTAGATAAAGAGGTCTGTATAACCCATTTATGCAAGTTTTAATCAGGTATCTTAACCTAGCCAATACAAATAATATTAATAAACTACCTTTGTAGATGTAATTTGATCATAGGCATTCATTATGATATTCAGTAAAGAACTGAGATATTAATGTTTAGAACTACACTTCTACTTTAAGTATTAGAGTAAATATAGAAATATTTTACATAGATATTTCTGTTTGCTGAGCACCTGTGCCTGCAAAGACATTAAGGACTGTCTCACCATTTTCAGAAGAAAATATTTCCTTCGGTTGAACTCTAAAAGAGCATTTCTGAAAACTGACATGAGAAACTTTCTTTTGCAGTCACCAGTGAAACTATGGGTAGAAGTGACTGGTGCCATGATATGTTCAGAAGGCAGATGATAACCTTAGTGTTTGTGCCAGCATTACCTGTTAGATAAAAATTGATTTGGATATAAAAGCATAAACTATTTTTTAGCTGATACTGAACACATGATAGTTGAGCATCTTTTGTTTGCCTACACTGGTCTGATGGCACTATGTGGATTTCTCCACTCCTCAGAGTGATGTGTTCCAAGGAAGGGAATATAGAAGACTAAACTATCTTTAACATAGATTATGAATCAATGTTATTCATGCAGAAAAAAGCACTTGGGAGCTAAATATTTAAGCAAATAAACTACTATATTTTGAGCTACTAGTTTGTCTGACTTTATCTTTTTCTTTGCATACTCCCTCAGATTCTGGTAGCCTTAAAATAAATGTTAGAACAGCCCTTGAATGACCCTCTTGATCGTATTCACAGCATGCTTCCTTGATATAAATTTCAACTTGACAGCACTGTGAATAGAGAAATGTAGCTGTAGATTCTGTGTGATTCACATGTTACCTTGCAAATGTGTTCACATTAGGTTCTAGAAATAGACATTGTATATAATGAGACAGACCCCGGTGGAGAGCAAATCAGATGAGTTTCCCAAGTGTTTGGAAAGAAGGATTTGCACTTTAAAATTCAACAAACTTTATGACAAGCAAGGGAAAATCTCCAGATTTTTTCAACACTGAGCGTTTTCTTGCGACTTGGCCGAGTGGGCGTTGGATAAGGTGCTGGAGAGCTGCAAACACGATAGGGTGCAAAAAGAAATCTCTAGCTAAAACCCAGGGTGTTTAGTCTGGCCTGAAGGGTATTAGAAGCGATTAGGTAAAACATTTGCTTCAATAGGTATTGCAATAGTTATAGAGCACTAAGTCCTCTTTTCAGAAGAGCTTGGGAGTAAGTTTTGTTTAAAAAAAAAAAACAACAAAAAAACAGGAAAAAAAATCTGTTGTAGATCTTGTTAGACAAGGTGGACATGGAGAAATTGGTTTAAGCACACATTTTGGAAAATGAGCATTTTCCTGTCTTAAGCATCCATAAGACATAGCGATTGATCATGAGAGGGTTACTGCTCTGTTTGTTAGAGTAGGAAAACAGAAGGTTCAGGAGAACCCCTGAAAGGGAGGGTTTGCTTTTAACAGAGGTACTTCCATTACCTATAATGCCACTGTTGTATGCTGAAATATCTTTTACTAAACTTCATCCTTGAAATCCACTTTAATTCAAACATGTTTTCATTGGTTTGTGGTTGTGGGTTTTTTTCCCATCAATTACCCTTACATACTGCTGATAAACCTAAGACCAAAGAGGTGGGTAGAATCTGTTCGTGACTGCACTCTCACTACATAACCTGTTTCAGAATAAAATCTGGAAAAATATTTAAAATCCACTTTGCATTTATTTCCATAACACTGATGGAAATAATTTCCACACCATGGGGACCTCTTCAGAGGGAAGCAGGGCGCAGCCACCGCAGAGGCTCCCTGCGGCTGTGTACTCACTAAGAGTTTTGCTTCTAGGGAATGTGCAATTTCTAATTAAGAAAGAATCCTTACTTGGCATAGGAATGACAGACTCATCTGCTTGTTAATATAAGCATTTAATGTCCTCATTATAATATGATGTGTATTGGAGAAGAGCTGCATAAAATCATTACAGAAACTTCAGTAATAGCTGACTGTAGTCTGGTCTGGAAGTGAAATATCTCCCTGAAAATGCTAGTCTTAGCCTATTCCTAAGATTAGTGGGGGAAAAAATACATAGCTTGTTTTCTCCAAATTTTTTGTTTGTGTTTATGTTTGCGATTTGTGGGTAATCAATTAAGATGTTTAGAATGTTAGGTCCTGGCCTTGTGATTTATTCTAAGAGGATAACTGCCACTATGGCAAGACCTACTGAAATTGGTGTGGATCTGCACAATTCACACTGTTGTTTACTGGTGTTAGTTAAAAAACACAGAATAGTTTGGGTTGGAAGGGACCTTTAAAGATCATTTATTACATCCCCTCTGCAGTGGGCAGGAACATCTTCAATTAGATCAGGTTGTTCTGAGCCTCCTCCAACTTGACCTTGAACGCTTGCAGGAAGGGGACATCTGCTACCTCTTTAGGCAACATGTTCTAGTGTTTTACCACCCTCATTGTAACAAATTTCTTCCTAATTTCTCATCTGAATCTACCCTCTTTTGATTTGAGACCATTACCTCTTGTCCTGTCTCTACAGGCCCTGCTAAGATTGTCCCCAGATTTCTTATAAGCCCCCTTTAAGTACTGAAAGGCTGTAATAAGGTCTCCCTGCAACCTTCTCTTCTTCGGGCTGAATCACCCCAATTCTCTCAGCCTTCCTTTGTATGAGAAGTTCTCTGACTATCTTCCTGACCCTCCTCTGGACTTGCTTCAACAGATCCATGTTGCTCTCAATGTGTCGCCTTTGATACAGGGGTTTGCCCTGGCCCAAGTGCAAGACATTCATTTGTTACTTCATTCTCCTGGAGAAACTGGATACATATGGCTTAGGCCAGTGTACTCTTTACTGAGTAAAAACCTGAGTGGATGGCCAAGGCCAGAAGTTGTGGTGAAGATAATTAAATCCAGTCAGCACCTGGTCACAGGGGACATTCCTCAGGGCTCAGTGTTGGGGCCACTTCTCTTCCATATCTTTATCAATCATCTGTTTCAGGGGAGCAAGAGCACCTTCAGTAAGTTTGCAGATGACACTAAGTTGGGAAGGAGTGATGGTCTCCTTGAGAGTAGAAAGGCTCAACAGAGAGACCTGGACAGGCTGGATCAATGGGATGAGGGCAATTGTCTGAGGTTCAAAAAGGACAAGTGTCAGGTCCTGGAATTGGGCCACAACTCCATACAATGCTACAGGCTGCGGAAGAGTGGCTGGAAAGCTGCCCAGCAGAAAAAGTCCTGGGGGTGTTGATCAACAGCCAGACGAATATGAGCCAGCAGTGTGCCCAGGTGGCCAAGAAGGCTGATAGCAACCTCGCTTACATGTGGATTAGGTATCACAGTTTCACTCTGGGCTGGCAATTAAACATGACTGATACTCCCTGTTAACCCCTCTCTTTCCAGAGAGGGAAGGGAAAGAGAATAAAGCAGAGAAATTTATGAGTTGGAAACTAAACTACACAGCTTTAATGAAACAGTAATGATGAACAAGAAGAGAAGGAAATATGTACAAATATAAACAAAGTCACTATCGTGCTTCCCCCAGTAACACTCATGGCATCTTCAAAGCTGTAAGATAGTCCTGTAGAAGTCGCAGTCTGGGCTTCTGGAGTCAGTGGCAGACAGAAACTGGATACAGAAACACACAGGAGGGCATGGATCAGGATCAAAGACAGGCAAGGGGATGGAGTCCTCCCAGGACTCTGGCTATGAACAAAGAGAGATTGATCCCTCAGGTTTACAACAACTGTGATGTGTATGGAATGGAATACTTCATTTGGTCATTTTGGTCACCTGTCTGGTCCTGTACTCCGTGAAGGAGGTTTCCAGGTGTGGCCTCTTTTCTTCCTTTAGTTTTTGGACCACAAGATATTTTACACAACCAAGCAGTAGCCTTGGTTCTGCATACCATTCTCTATCAGTAGCTATAAACATTGAGCATTATCAGTCTCTGACTGAGAAACATACTGTCAATTTCAGCAAGTGCAGCTACTTAAGAGGGACTTAACTGATAATTAAAATTACCAGAAACAAAATTGGTTCTATCTTGATTTAAACCAGGAAGAAGATACTGAACTCCACCTTGCTACAATATCCTTTTAGGTAATTGCAGACAGTGTTACCTTTCAGCCTCTTTTTCTCTGGGCTGAACAACCCCAGTTCCCTCACATGCTCCTCATAAGATTTGTGCTCCAGACCCTTCACCAGCTTCATTGCCCTTCTCTGGACTTGCTCCAGCACTTCAATGTCCTTGTTGTGAGGGATACAGAACTGAACACAGCATTTGAGGTGCGGCCTCACCAGTGACTAAAAGGGGGACAATCACTTCCCTAATCCTACTGGCCACACTGTTTCTGATGCAGGACAGGATGCTGTTGATCTTCATGGCCACCTGGGGACACTGTTGGCTGTCACCCATCATCTGCAGATGCTGTGACCATCCCACCAATTTCTTATCCACCAAACAGTCCACCCATCAGATCCATATCTCTCCAATTAAAAGGGAAGGATGTTGTGGGGGGCTGTGACAAAAGCTTTAGAGAAGTCCAGCTAGGCAACGTCCATAACTCTTCCCTTGTCTGCTGATGTAGTCACTCCATCATAGAAGGCCACTAGGCTGGTCAGGTGACACTTGTTTTTGATGAAGCCATTCTGGCTGCACGAACTCCCTGTCCTCTGTGTGCCTCAGCACAGCTTTTAGGAGGATCTGTTCCATTGTCTTCCCAGCCACAGAACTCAGGCTGACAGGTTCCAGGGTGCTCCTACATACCCTTTTGACAAACAAGTGTGTTGTTTCCCTTTTTTTCAGTTACCAGGATCTTCAGCTGACTTCCATGACTTTTCAAATCTAGTGGAAAAGTATCTCTAAAACAGATATTAAATGATCTTCAGCCATCTAAAGCTCAGATTTTAATACAGGAACAACAGACCAGTGTCTTCCTAACTCTCAAAGTGCATAAACTTTCAAGTGGTTCCCCCTTCTGACACCAAAAGTCCCCAGTGTCCTGCAGTGTCATACATAGATGGTCTTATGAGTACTCTGCTTTAGGATGTTTAGTGTCACCATCAAGCTCAAGTCTTTTTGTAATCCAGAAAATAAATGAAGAAAGTGACCTCTTGTACAGGGCCAGTCTCCACACAAGAGGCAGATGTAGCAGATTTTTTCCAAAAACTTCTTGTGGTGAGCAATGTGGATGTTCCCATCTTCATGCCTGTAAAGTCTCTGGTGTCTAAGGGATCCCATGGATGTGCTGCATTATCCTAGCTGCTGCTCCCTTCTTTCCGCAGTATTAGAGCTTTGTGTGGCCACCTTCAGTTTAATATCTGAGAGATTAGCAGAACCTTCTTCCTGTGACCTTCAAAATCTTTTTATATTTCTATACTGATGCTCGTTTTCAGTGGATTAGCACAATGCAGCTGTAGCCCACTGAAGAAGAAATGTGCCCCAGAAGTTCTTGATGCTGCTTGAATCTCCTCTGACTATGTGAAAGCATCTTGTTTCTCAGGCTAGTGTTGTCATCATGTACAGGGGTTATGTACAAGGGATATCTATTCAGCTGTCCTCATTTCTTTCTAGGTAACTTTATATATATCATCAGCTGTCTGAGTTTCTCCCCAGAATGTAGAAGTCTAAGACCTACAGGGGTAGAGGGGCTTCTGAGTTTAGCATTTTTGCTTGTCTTTCTTTATTTACTGCTCACTCTGGGAAGGGATTCTGGCCCTTGGAAATACTCCTGAGATTATTTTCTTAATAACATGTGTGATACAATCCTCCAGTTCAACTGGGAATTATATATGTGTGCAATTAGAAAGTTGAATGCATTTCTTATGTATGTAAAAACCCTTCGGGGATTCACAGCAGTTTTGGAATTCTAAAGTTCAGAGGAGTGGGAGGTCATTAGGAATGCACCAAGCAATCGATTTTGCTGGTATCTTAGAAGAGACTGATTTGGAGCCAATCTTTTCTACCTGGAAGCACAACAGCTGGAGTAATTTGTACTAAGTAAAGGCCAGACAGAGCAACTCCAGAGGGGCTTAAAATACTTAAGAAAGTGCAGAAGCTTTTGCTTAGATACTTTTTTATGAAAATAACTTGGCAATCATGGAAAAAGGTGAACTCTTATGGGTCCTTGCTCTCACATTTTATATTCCCCAAATGAGCAATGTCAATTGCTTTACCCCTTGTAAAATTGGCTGGTGCCATCCGAGTTAGCAAGACTTCTACTCATTCACAATCTGGTCAAAATGATTGCCTCCTTTGAATCTTGGCAAAACTCTGGTCTTACTGAAATTGCTCAGTTTTTCCACAGACACCACTGAAAAAACAATCCACACTTTTATTCTTTTAATAAAACATTATGAAAAGTTTTCTGTCATTGGTTGGCTCATTGATAAAATCTGCCTATATATTATATATATATATACATATTCATAAAATATACTAATATACCTACAATGCATTCTATAGAAATGTATTTAAGACTTATTATAATGGGTCACGAATATTCTAATGTCCAAAGAAAAACTTTATAATCATACAATGATGAAACATATTAGATTCTCTAGTTCCATTAATCTATTGTTATTTTTCTGTTTTCTTATTGTCTTATTGTTATTCTGTTTTCTATTTTCTTATTGTCTGTTAATCTTGCTTGACTACTGAATTTGAAGAATATGGTTTTATAGAGAGAGCTTAGCCAGAAAGGGATAGTCAAGCCTCATATAAACCATTTCACAGATATGTCACTTTTTGTGTTGTGCAGACCATAGGAATGTTGTAAAGTTCTTTTAACAATGCATAGTAAAATGCAAAATTACCATTCTATTGTGTTTGCCTCTGCTTCTATGACATTTCAAAGCAATTAAGGAAAAGCTGTCTTTTCCTTAGTCAAGCACACTGGATTTTAGGTTCCGGCATGAGAATTCTAAAAGGTTGACCAACAGAACACATTTGTATAATTAATTTCTTCTCCAGCTGAAAGTCATATATGAGGAGATAATTTTATTTGGAGGCAAGCTAGTGTGACAAATGAACCAACCTGGTCTCTACATGACAATCAGTGTTTTCTGATTATTAGGTGTATTTTCTTATATCTCCGGAGAGCCGAGTTGTGCCCATTTCCACACCTACAATGTGAGCATAATGACATCATCTTGAGAAGTTTGTCGTGACTCATGGAGGAATATCACTATAAACCCCAAGTGCTAGGAATTGTTAGTAATTTATTGCATTTAGTCAGCATCACAGTGCCCATTTTCAGTTTAAGATATGGCCTGTACTTTGGAAACAGGCCAGTATCAAAGATTATCATTTTCTTCCTGCTGTTGTATTCTGACTAGCTCTAGATTTTATTTGCATATTGAACCTCAAGCCTGAAACTATTTCAGGCTTCATGGTGTTGGGGTTTCTGAGTCGCTTAACAGTCTGTGAGAATATTTTGGTTTTGTTTGCATACTCTCAACTAAAATAACCCTTCTACACTATTATAGAAGAGTTAGCGAAGTAATCCAACTGAGACGTCAGTTCCCTAATGCTCTGAGATAGTTTTGCTTGACAAACATGCTCTTGCAAATGGTTCTGATAAGCTGAATACGTTGATGTGCTCAATTCACATGGATCAGTAGGCAGCAGTTGTAACTGTGCCTACATTTTTTTTTGAAGTGTGAAGAATGCATGTATTATAGAGGGAAATATACCTGAAAATCATAACTGTAATTTCAGATTTTATATCACCCTCAGAGTCTTAAATGAAGTGTTCCCTGCAAAGTTTGAATACTGAAAACTTTTATTTTAGAGGCACATCTGTGCTTCAGTAATTAAAAGCTTGCCAAACTTACTCAGAATGCCTGTTTGAGAAAAGATGGAATTTTGATGTAAAGAAATGTTTCTGATCTGAAATGTGGTCGTTAATTCTGGTGGTCTTATTCTGGAAACAATTGGTGGTCTTATTCTGGAAATGTGGTGGTCTTATTCTGGAAACAATTTATTCTAAGATTAAATTTAATGTATTTTTGTCAAGATGTGATGTAGAAATTTCTATTGCATTTTTGTGCTGTTAGAACAAGACCACTAAAAATGCAATAGGTATTTTCTATTCATAGTGTTGTTTTTTGGGGTTAGGGTTTTGTTCTTTGGGTTTTTTTTTGGTACTGCATATCAAAGTTATGCATGCCTTAAGTATGCTGAAAATGTTTACTAAAGAGAGTTTTTTTAAAAAATGACACATCAGGAGTCATGCAGCTTAGCCCATTCATTTAATTTCTTTTCTGGTTATGCTTACCTGACTTTAAGTATGACAACCATGTTTTAGATAATTGAGAGATATTAAGTATATCAGAGTAACACAGACCATGCAACACAGTAAAATGTGCTAATATAATCAAATTCAAATATGCTTATTCTTTAATGTTTATCACTGACTGAATAAAAGAGTAATGTTTAAATTTGGAGCATGAAGTCCACTATAGCAGAAAATGAACTGGTATCTTAAATCTTCAGAAAAGAAAATAAGGAAGAACAAAGAAAAATCCAGCTTTATCCCCAAAGGAAAAAAAAAAAAAAAAAAAAAAAAAAAAAAAAAAAAAAAAAAAAAAGAATGTAATGGTAAGGGTTTGTTTAACTTAACAGACCTGCAGGACTGTGTTAATAAGACAAATCCCTACAGAGATACACCAGCAGCAAGGGGTTCACATATACAGAATCTTTTTTTTTTATTTTAGCCAAAGATTAATCAGCAGTAAGATGAGTAGTAAATGATGATTTATTTCCCAGCTTTTCTTTGAAATGTCTCAATGGATACACCAGCCAGTAAGGCAGTTCCTTTGAAAAGAACCTTAACATAATCCAGGAGGCATTTTGTAGTATGGCATTTTGCACTGCCATGACAAAGACTAGGTTAAGCAGTTTTGATGACAAACCCATTATATCACAATTGTTAACACAGGTGGAATTCCAAAGGCAGTGGGAAATTTTAAGCCTGTGTACACAGTGCTACAGATGCCTCTGTATGTATTGATGGAATTGCCTGTCTGGCTTTTGTATATTTAAAGTATTTTAACTTTTGAGACAGATGGTAAAAATCATCACTGAACTGCAACATTTGTGAGAAGTCTAGGGAAAGGCAACAGTAAAAATTTCTGAATCCCAAGAGATTTCAGTGTTTATGAATGCTAACCCACACTGTTAATTGCCCTGATAAACAGGATCCCAAGGAAAATAAAAAATGAAAAAAGCATTTACTTGCTTCAGATTAATCTACTGCTCTGTATAAGCATAATAAAATTGTAGAATCATAGAATGGTTTGGGTTGGAAGGAACCTTAAAGATCACCTAGTTCCAATCCCCTTGTCATGTAAGGTTTCTGCATGTTTCAGCTTCTGAATGATCACAGAATTATAGAATCACAGAATCAGCCAGGTTGGAAAGGACCTCTGAGATCAAGTCCAACACTTAATCCACTTCCACTGCGGTTACCAGACCATGGCACTGAGTGCCACATCAGTCTCTTCTTAAGAACCTCCAGCGATGGGGAATCCACCACCTCCCTGGGCAGCCCATTCCAATGTCTGATCACCCTCTCTGTAAAAATTTTTTTCCTAATATCTAACCTAAACCTCCCCTGGCAGAGCTTAAGTCCATGACCTTTTGTCTTACTGATAGCTGCCTGAGAGAAGAGACCAACCCCCCCTTGGCTACACCCTCCTTTCAGGGAGTTGTAGAGAGTGATGAGGTCTCCCCTGAGCCTCCTCTTCTCCAGACTGAACACCACCAACTCCCTCATCCCTTCCTCACAGAACTTGTGCTGGAGTCTCTTCACAGCCTCCTTGCTCTTTTCTGGACCTGCTCCAGCACCTCAGTCTCCTTCCTGAACTGAGGGGCCCAGAACTGGACACAGAACTCAAGGTGTGGCCTCACCAGTGCTGAGTAAAGGGAAGAATCCCTTCCCTGGACCGGTTGGTCACCTGTTGGTTATGATCTTCAAGAACTGGCCTGCACACTGTAAATTGTAGTAGTGTAATACAGAAGAGTAAAACAACAGTAGGAAAATACTCAGCTTTAGAGAAAACTGACACAGAAGAACTGCTGAATGTGGCAGAACCTGCACAGAGGGCTTGTGGGGATGTATGTTAGCCATACACAGATGAAGATCAACAGCTTCATTCCTGAATACGCTTATTCACCAATCAGTAACATAGTTTTTTCCAAAACCAGCAGGTCCACTTTACTTACTCCTGGATATCTAGTCCCTAGTCCCTAGTATATTTTGTAGACAGTTATCTGTCTTCTTTTTCAACAACATATATTGTTATGTTTTCTACATTGGCAAAGCAATGTATAGGGACATCTGAACCTCTGGCTGTAACCACCTACTTGGGTAACTGGCTAAAAAGGCATCGGTGGATATTTCCAAATGCTAACTTTAGGATAAACTCTTTGGGGTGCGTCTATGATAACCTGAAAAAGAGAAGGATAAAGAAATTCTGTAGACAGTGATTCAGCAGAGTCCTAAACTGTGCTGCCTTTCACAGTAAGGGGAGTCAAGACTAAATGGTTAGTGCCTGGAGATAGCTACAACACACACATTCCTTATTGCATTTATTTTTGTCAAATTATGAAACTATATTGCTGAATGCGTTAATTGGATTGCTGTGCCAGGTTGCACTGCTCATGCTTTGTTGTGATGTTGCTAAAATAAAGCACCAAACATTAAACCTTGTTTATTAATATGCAATATGTCACATTTGCATCCTGATGATTAACCTGATATAACTTGAATCATATGCAAGTTGCTACTTGTTTACACTTTAAAAACTTTCAAGATTTTTTTTCAATGTTTTGAATTGATCCTGCTTTCCAGGATATATTAAGACTTTTTTCCAAATTAAACAGAACAAGAAAGTATTTCGCAACTAGGAGAAATAATTATTGAATTGCTGTCCAAATTCCCTCTTTAAAGAATTAAGGATTCTTAAAAATCTAAATGCTTCACCATAAGCCTGTTAATATTACTGTTCTTTAGAATACCTATGGCAGCACAAAAAAAATGTTGAATTTATTGTGAAGAATGATAAAAGGAAGGAAAGCATAACAGTAAGTAAGCTTGCTGATAAAGGATTTTAAGAATCTTTTTCTCCAGGTGTTGATGATTACAATGAAATGGCTTTTTAGAAGTAATTTTATTTATTTGCTATATTCTGTTGGGAATAAAACAAATAAATGAATGAGAGAAAGTGCTTACCCTTTCATGACCATAATTTATTGTTCGGTATTGATTCAGTTGCCAAAGGCACAAGATTGCATATTGTTACTCAAGAAACCATCTTCTTTCATATATTGCTGTATTTTCTTGCTGCGTTAATTTATAACCTTCAGTGACGTTTTCAGGCAAAGAAAAATAGTTCTTTATATTCTACTAGAGAACAGCGACTTGAAGACACATATTAGAGGCCACTAAATGGGAACATTATCAGTTTCTCATCCTCTTGCTAATTTCATTATCTGGTATTGATTTATAGTGGCTTGTTATGGTAAACACTTGCGAGTCACATGATTCTCTCATGGCCACATTATTGCAAAGTCCCCTCCCCAAGGATCAAGTTTGATTAGATGTATCTAAATGTGAGAGAGTGCTGGATGTACTGGACCTACTGCATGGCCTTGTGGGATTAAAAAAACCACCGTATTATTAGTTTTTGCAGATATTCTGGAATTTATTTTTTTTTTCCCCTGTAGCATCTACCAAAATAATTCAGGAAACTGAAGTAATCTTAGATCAGTCCTTACTAGGAGCTGGCTTCATATCAGAAGTCAGATGGTCAGCTATCTGCATGCAAACTACCAAAACTGGCATTAGGATTTCACTAGTACAGTACCATTTAAGGAGCTTTGCTTTGACATGGGAACTATTAGCATAACAGTTTACAATAAAAAAGGCAATATGCGTTTGCTATAGTTCTTAATATAGTTCAATTCATCATAACTCATTCCTTAGCCAGTATAACAGCTACTGTTCCTTGTGTTTAGGTAGACATGAAATATGTAATATTCTAAATATCTGTAAGAAACCATTTCTAATGGAACATTTTTTTACATAGAGGTCTTCATCACTTTACCATAGAAGTGCTGAAAATGAATCTAGCAAGTCTACTGAAACAGTGCTTTATCTTTAAAAATTAAAATTGATTATGAAGAATTTGCTAACTCGGGTAAAACCAATAGATTAGATAAAAGGAGAATCCAGTAATTTTATTTTATAATCCTAGTTTTAGCCTATGTCTTAAGAAGTGATATCACTTAAGATTTACCTCTAATTAGTAGAAGTGATTACTTTATTAGAGTCCTCAGGGACATTCAGAATTTCTGTGAAACTAAAGGTTTGTTTAGTTCAGAAATATACAAAAGTTTCCAAGACTGTTTTTGGAGAAATTATAGAAATCATGTATTTCCCTGAAGAGCAGAAAGTCTACTGTTTTACTGTAGACTGTAAGTTTGTGGGACCTGATGAGACGCATCACAGTGTACTGAAGAAATTTGATGATGTAGTTGCCAAGACACTCTCCATGATATTTGAAAAGTCATCTGAAGTCCTGCTAATTGAAAAAAGGGAACCAGCACACTTGTTTTGCAAAAAAGTAGGCAGGAGAACCTTGGGAACTACCCACCTCTCAACCTCTGTGGCTGGGACGATGATGGAGCAGATGCTTCTAAAAGCTTCGCTGAGACACATGGAGGATGGGGAGGTGGTTTGAGACATCCAACATGGATTCACAAAGGAGAAGTCCTACCAGACCGACCTAGTGGCCTTTTAGATGGAGTGACTACATAGGCAGAAAAGAGCTATGGATGACCCCTATAGTAAGGGGTTTCCTGTAGGGCCTTTGACATAGTCCCCACAATATCCTGTGTCTTGATTAGAGAGATATGGATTAGATAAGTGGACTGTTTTGTTGCTGAGGAATTGATTGAATGATTGCATCCAGAGAGCACTGATTAAAGGCTCAATATTCAAATGGAGATCAGTGATGAGTGGAATCCCTAAGGGGTCCATACTGGGACCAGTACTTTTTAGTATCTTCATCAATGATGTAGACAGTGGGATCAAATACACCCTCAGCAAGTCTGCAGATAACACTATGCTGAGTGGTGTGGCTGACAAGCCCGAGGGACAGAATGCCATCAGAGCTTCCTGCACAAGTTTAAGAAGTAGGCATATGTGATGTGTCCAGCTCTTGACTCCTCAGCACAGGAAAGATGTCAACCATTAGGAGAGGGTCCAGAGGAGGGCCAAAAAATTCTTAGAGGTCAGGAGCACCTCTCCTTTGAAGAAACGTTGGGAGAATTGGGATAGTTCAGCCTGGAGAAGAGAAGGTTCCAGGGAGAGAGGGGGCCTTTCAGTACTTAAAGGGGGTCTATAAGAAAGGTGAGACAAACTTTTTAGCAGGGCCTGTAATGACAGGACAAGGGATAATGGTTTTAAAAGAAAAGAAGGTAGGTTCAAACTGGATAGAAGGAAGAATTTTTTTACAGTGATGGCAGTGAAACACTGGAACAGGCTGTGCAAAGAAGTGATAGGCATCCTCTCTCTGAAAGTGTCATGCTGGAAGAGGCTCTGAGCAACCTGATTTAGTTGAAGATGTCCCTGCTCACTGCAGGGAGGTTGGACTAGCTCTTTCCAACCCAAACTATGTTTTGAGTTTATGTTTCCATGACAAAATGAAAGTGAGGTGGAAGTATATAGGAAATTATAGAGCTTTGCAGTTATGCAATTTGTTAGACTGAGGTTTGTTGAGTCTAGAGAGGCCAGCTATCTTTACTCTAAGAAACTAATCTTTATCAAATTATTATTACAGTGTACTAAAAAGGATCAAAATAAAAAATCAGGCACAATAAGAAAGCTGTGGATCACATGCCTCTTGCAGTAAAAATAACTTGAAATAGAAATAGAAAAAATGAAGGGGACTCCTGCTTACTGAAATAGCAAGTGCAATTTAATTTGCAGATGCAACAGCATTTCCAAATTATCCTAAAATCAGTGCCTCCTGGAAGAGACGTGTAGCAATGTTAAACAGAGAACTACTTGATGCATGAGATGTAATAACTTCCTTTCTGTACAGTCTAGTCTTTGCAAAAAGCTCAAGGTCCCCTAGCTGAGGAACTCTGAGTATCTACACTAGATCTTCTGGAGGGCACCACCATTTCTACAGTCACTAATATCTGAGGTCTTACTACTTTTTAAAAAGTGTTATGCCTTCTGTAGATATGAAGATTAGTGATTTATTAGATGGCATTATGTAACCTTAATTTGGGGGTGTGGAGTGTGACAGTGGATTCCAGGGCATGTTGATCACTTAGTAAAAAGGTGGTAAACCACCGGAAAATCTGAAGATAGTTTTAGTACTTGTTGGTACAAGCCTTTCTTTGATCTTCAGTGGGAAAGGCTAGAGTATTCTAGGAAGTCTGTATCATTTGTTCCAATTAGCTGTAAAAGTCTCAGCTGGTCTGCTTGATCATTGTTGTTTTTGTATAAATAGTGTCCTGATCCTTTTTAACCTGGCTTAATATCTCTTTCTGAAGGCTTATTTCTCAAGATAAGTTTCAAGTTGAACTTTCATTTTTCCCTTGGGCAAGTCAGTGATGGTACCATGCAACCACTCAGATGATTCGGTTTTCCTTGCTTCAGTCTGCTTCAAAGGAGAGCAGTGACTCTTCCAAAATAACATATACAGCCAGTGTGGATTCTTCTATAATTCATAGAACAGTCTAAAGTGCAAGACTGTATCAAGGACACTTCATTTCAGAGAAAATATTCATGCACTACCTGCAGAAACAGTCCTAGCATAAATCTTTAAGTATAACCACTTCTTTTTCCTCTTTTTTTTTTTTTTTTTTTTTTTTTTTTTTTTTTTTTTTTTTCAAGAAACTTAGAGTTAATACTTAATATAACTACACACAACAAATGTAACTGACTGCAAGCATTAGATGTAGGATGGAGTAAACCTTGACTCCATTGTGAAAGAGGAAGCTGACAGTGATTTTTTTTATATATTAAAAAATAAAAAGGAAATAAAAATGTATTATTATTAGCCATGCTTAGGGTTTTTTTGTTGTTGTTGGTGTTGCTTGGGGTTTTTTTTAATTAAATTAACAAATTTTTTATGTTGGAACAGTTCTTGATTAATTTTGTGTATGATACTTTTTATTATGTATCCTGGCATATAAAATGAGCATTAGGCCGGACACATACAATCCTCTAAAAGCAGATGAAACCCCATCTTTCCCTGGCACACCAGCTTCTGATATCTTCCAGCAATTATTTCTGCATCTCATGATTGCATCCCTGGCAGTAAATCCTCAATATATCTTTATTCTTCACTGTGTGCAGATTGTTCAGGCTTCAGACAAAAGATCCAATCTTAAAGGACTTTTAGATGAAGTTATTTTGACTGTCAGTAGTACAGAGTGACTGATTCATTTTAGATGTGATCTCATGGAGAAAATGTGGTGTAACTACTGCACTAGAAGTGGAACCTGAAAAAGAAAACCTGGAAACTGAAGTTAAATTGTCACGTTTTTAAAAATATAAAATTGGGCGATTTAATGATAGCAAGAAATCTTTGGGTTTTATGTGTTAATGTTTTAATTATGCAGTAATACTTTTAACCTAACTTTGTGTCACTTATATTGTGTATTTTTTTTTTTTTTTTTTTTTTTTTTTTTTTTTTTTTTTTTTTTTTTTTTTTAAGTCTTTTTGGTAGTAGTCTGTGGCAATGGTAAGAACAGACATAGTATACAACAATGTCATTGTGATGGCTTAGATGGGGTGATTTCTCCCACTGAGCTTAGCAGCTTCCTGAGCAAAGCATTTTAAAGCAACAAAACTAGATATAACAAATGTGTTATTTAGACAGGTTCTGCTACATTTAATCTGACTAACCCACGGGACTCTAACTTTACTATTCTCATGCTCTCTCACTCCCAAAGCTGTCATGTAATATAATGGTATTTAACAAATTGGATTTGGAAACTGATTCTACCCAAGGACACTAAGATTTCAAACCTTTTAACCTACCTCCAATAATCCACCTGCAAGTATTACCGCTCTCTAGCAAAGCACTATGAAGAGGACTTCTGAGAATTTTCTGAGAAAAAAAACAACAACCCACAACACAAACTATTTATGAAGCTGAGGAAAAAATGTATAAATTACTGTATACTGGTCCTGGGCCAGTGAAGTCTAAAGGGAGCTTTGCTGTTGTCCTCTCTAAGTATAGCATAGTATCAAGTCATTTAGGAAGCTAATTTAATGTCAGATGATGTCTTGCATTTATTTTAAGCATATCTTTTGAACAGATGGATTTGATGTAGAACATTACACCATTTTTAAGTCAATATAAAAGTCCAGATTCTTTTAATCTAATTGTAAGCCTTGAACAGAGACACACAAATTAATAGTACAGTTGCCTAGCCTCCCTCTACAGTCAATGAAGAGAAATGGGGAAGACTGATAAAGGTCTACACCACTATCTCAAGGTCCTGTCTTTGCACTGGTTTTTTTTTACAGAGCTTAAGTTTAGGCTATAGAGTTAGGTGCGAGAATCCAAGCTTGCAGAAATTCTCACAAGAATATATTGAGAGAGTGTCTAGTAAACAAGTCTTCCAGTTTTCATTTAACCTTAAGCCTTGAACCGAGATATTCACTGAAATTCAGTTCTCTAACTTTAATTTCTTAATTTTAATACGTACTTTAGACTTCAGAAAATGTTATACCTTGATCAGTACTCACAGCTCTCTCACATTTGTGTTTGGGACATCAGAATATTTCAGCATAAAGACTTAATTGCCAAATAAAATCAGACTTTTTCTTATATCTCACTTCAAGACTTGAATTATTTTAATTTGGGGATATCAAAAGCCCTATGGTATTTGATTTATTATCTCTCCAGCATGCAACCACCTCTTTTCTGGGTCAGAGAGTTGTTCATGTAGGCAGCCTCTCTAAAGTAGGTGAGATTGCAGCATGTATTCCAAACACAGAGAAATTCTTTGAAATTGTTTTCTTCTGATTTCTAGGGAACTTTTCCTAACTAACAATAAATATCCTTGAATTAGGGAAAAATACAACAGTATAAGCCATGGAGAATAGTGACAGAAATCTTTGAATGTCTCTCTTCATCAATCCAAGGAGCCTTCAACAGGGCCTGCAGATGGTTTCTTTTGTGGGTATTTTTCTATATGCTTCAGTAGACATTGGATCATCCCAATAGGGTTAAATCCAGTGTCCACTGAAACAAATGCAATTATATCCCTTAAATCTAATAAGCTCTGTGTCAGTCTTGTAAATTTTACAGTAGTCTGCACTATATTCTAATAGCTGTCTGAGTCTAATGCCTATGAGGCAACTGGCTGCTCACAGCTCAAATCGTGTCTTATATAAATGGACAGGAGATTCAGAAATTTCTTAGGAAACAAGTGTTCCTCCTTGTTTGCATAAAGCTTTGTTCTGGTAGACAAACAATTTCTCTAAACAAATCCCTCAGGACACTTTTTGGGGCTGAAAAGGATCTTTAGTACCATCACATTTCTGTAAGAGAAATCAAAATATTTGAAGGGGATTTTTTTTTTCTTAGAAAACACAGAGTTTCACTAAATATTTCCCTCCTGGTTTTTTTGTTTGTTTGTTTGTTTTGGGTTTTTTTTCTTTGTTTGTTTTGTTTTGTTGTGGGTTTTTTGTTTGTTTTTGTTTGTTTTGCTTTTTGGTTTTTTTTCCCCCCCTATTAATAGGAGTATGTTTAACTACTACTTCAGTAAGTACAATGAAAAACAGTGCCTGTGTACTATTGACATTCATAAATCTCATGTATTTGCTGCAAGCTCTCATGTTTCTGAGATACATTCTGACAAGCTGTGGTATTATTACATATTATACCTCCTGGAAATAATAGTCCTGATCAAAAGCAAAATGTACTGCAATACTAGTCTGTCATCTACTAGACTGTCATCTACTGCTAAGCCTTGCTGTTCACAGTGCTCTATAAGTTAATAGTTGAAACCAGTAAGATTCAAGAGGTGAGGTTTGACATATGCATATTTTACCATTTCCATAAATCTGGGTTGTTGTTTTTTATTTTTTTTTAATCTTTCATTTTACAGAGGTAACTAAAGAACTCTGAGGGTCAGATTGAGCTATCATTATGTATGAAGAGTAGCACTGTTTTACAGGAACAGCCCATTCAAATTTACTGCAACTAGCTTTCAAATAAGTTACTAATCAATTTGAGGAAAGTTTCCAGACTCCAATCAATGTTCAAATTATACCTGAATGCAAGACATTAAGAAATTTTCATCTCAGGGTGGTGGCTTTTTATACTCAACATGTATAATTATTTAAAAATAACAGATACATATTGTTGGCTCTGAGCAGCTTTGTTTTCCCCAGGAAATGTCAATGGTAAGAGTAAGTCTCTTAAAATGTTTGATGTTATAATCATAATGATTACGAAGATACTCTTGCTTACAATTTTAACATTTAATATTATTTTTATTGTAATTGATTTCCTGTATGATAACAGGCAAATATTATTGACAGAAATTAATTTCTAGGGTTTTGTTAGCAAGCACATTTTTAATTGCTTAGCTCTTCAAGTGGCTTCTTTATGAATAATAAAGATCACTTCATATTTATGAATATGCATTTTAAAGACAGTCTTATGTCTTTCACTTTGAAGGCTGAGGAATTTTCAAAACCTCTAATGTAATCCTTGCCATACTCTTAAAATAGTAAAACAAAACAAAAAATTCACACCCAAGTTTTCCCTGTGGGTGAGTTGTCATGGGAAACTTGTTGACTCCTGACTGATACAACGTGACACACTCAAAATCCAAAAAATATTTTATTCGGAAGTGTCATGGTTCATCATGTTAGTGTCTCTGTCAAACACAGAAAAATGAAGACTTCATGAGCATCTTGGTTACCTTTTCTGTTCAATTTATGGCTCTCTTACACTATAACAGGGGCATTTGATAATGGAGAAGCTGAAGGACACAAAATGAATAATTAATGATTTTCTAGTGTTCAGATGGATGATGCCCATACATCATAAACTAGGAGGGAAAACGAAGGAAAAACTACTTGTGATGGCAGAAATTTTAACTTACTTTTTTCAAAAGAATAATAAAAATCCCACTATTTGGTATTCAGCAGTCCCATGTATCAAGCATAAAATTTTCTGACAGGATGTCATCTGAGCTCTATTTCTGACATGGCTTTAGGATCCAATCACATTTTATTTATAAGCTGTCATTTTTAATTACTTACAAATAGTTCTAACAAATATGTTTCAGAATTTTGATATTTTAAACCCTTTAAAAAACCCTAATTAAATAGGGATTAATTTTGACATCACTCTAAGTAACAAATCTCAAATGATAATCATCAAATAGGTTCAACCTTGTTTATGTAACAGAAAAAAGTTAGTTATAAATGCAATTTGGCTTAGTAGAGATTTTGATGTCTTTTTCTTAGCAGCTTCATGTCTATGATGCTCAATAGAAGGAACACCTTACATATGTTTTGTACTTATTAAATGAGTATGTACAATGTACTAAAGGGTGGCAAATTAATTTTCTTTCTCATAACTTTGATAAGATGTTGGCTTTCAGAAGAATGTCTCAAATTTGTGTACATATATTGCCATATATACCCTGCCTAGCATTTTCCTCAGGTCAAGAAATTCCTGAATTAGCATTTTCAGAAATTAAGTTATTATCTTGTGTTGATAATAAGGCCATAATGCAGGATAATAAGAACTTTCAGCCCAGAAAGCCAACCATATTTTGGACTGCAACTAAAGAGCTGTGTCCAGCAGGTTGAGGGAGGTGATTCTTCTGTTCTAATCTTGTGAGCCACCACTTCGAGTTCTGTGTCCAGTTCTGGAGCCCCCAACACAGGAAGAATATGGAGTTCTTGGAGTGATCGGAGGAGTGGAGCACCTTTCCTATGAAGACAAGCTGAGAGAGTTGGGGTTGCTCAGCCTGGAGAAGGCTCCAGGGAGATCTTATAGTGGCTTTCCAGTACTTAAAGGGGGCCTACTGCAAATATAGGGAGGGACTTTTAATAAGGGCATGGAGTGACAGAACAAGGGGTAATGGTTTTAAACTGGAAGATGGTAGCTTTAGGTTAGACATTAGGAAGAAATTCTTTAGCATAAATGTGGTGAGATACTGGAACAGGTTGCCCAGGGAAGCTGGGGATGCCCCCTTCCTGGAAATGTTCAAGGGATGGGGCTTTGAGCAACCTGGTGTAGTGGGAGGTTGGGTCTAATGCCCATGCAGGGCCGTTGGAACTCAATGACCCTTAAGATCTCTTCCAATCCAAACTATTCTGATTGTGTGATATAGTATGACTGACAGGATGGCATGAGAGAAGTAACTCAAGAGTTGGAGACAGACTTACCGGGGGTTTACCGTTGCCTAAATCTCCTGAGAATATGTTCCTTTTCAAAAGAACCCCACTTTCCCTTATTAGATGCTAACTTTCATTTTATTTCGTGCTGCATTTAGAGTATCATGATTTTGACTTGTTATGTGTATTTGACTCATGGTTAAATTCACATCCTTGTGTCTACAAACATGCAGTGTAGCAGCCCCTAATTTGAGATTTTTCACTCTTCCAATGGTGAATTCCACCAGATGATGAGACTTTTGAGGACAAGGCAGCTTCAGATTCACCTCTGGCTGCATATAATTTGCAACACCATGAACATTTAGGTCATTAGAGGAAGTTTGGAATAAAGCACAGAAGCCTTTCTTTGCAGGTTTGTTGTCTCTCTGTTGAAGATTAATAAGCATTAGACTCACTGAATAAGAAAATAGGCAAAATATTTTGAAAATAGGAATGTAAATTTGTCATCAAGTTCAGACTTGAAGCTCTTCAGCAGTGGGAGAACAAAGATGCTACAGGGAAAATACCAGATCTCCTTTGCAAAGCCTTTCCATCCTTTCCATCACTTTTAGCTGTAGCTGACAGAAATTTAGTAGTCTAAAGCAGGCTAAAAGCTGAACTATTCATAATGGTCTCATTAAAATGTGGATGACTTTTTCCACCTGCCTTTGGTGCTACGATGCTGAAGCAGACAACTTGGTAAACACATAGCACTATATTTTCTTCAGAGCAGACTGATGAAAATGTATCGGGATGTGCTGTCTGTATATTTCCCTGCTGCTGTCTCCTCAGCTAATTTCAGAGACCTTACTTGGATCTCCAGGAATTGCAGCAATGGTAATGG
The DNA here is from genome assembly GCA_038090715.1 of Florisuga fusca. NCBI lineage: Eukaryota > Metazoa > Chordata > Aves > Apodiformes > Trochilidae > Florisuga > Florisuga fusca. Next base: position 25,370,758 of record JAAWXA010000009.1, read on the forward strand.
ATACACAAACTGCTGCTGACCAAAACCATGATTTCTGTCCCCCAAAATAATAAAAATTTATTATTACAAAATAAATGCTGGACTTGAAGCACATTTTCAGTGAGATTGTGTTATAAATGTAAGAACTTCAAAAGAATTTAATTATGTTGAATTTCTTACTGGAAGTGAAAGAGCTGCATGTAATGAATTAGTTTTAGTAATGTTAAGTTTTAACATTTAGAACTTTCACATCCAAAATGTGTTAATCCTTTTCCTGTACTGATGACCTCAGAGTCCCGTGTGGCTATATCTTACTAATATAGCCTAATAACTACATATAAACTGAAAAATTTAATAGTTTAAAGAATTAATAAATCTGCATCATCACCTCACTGGAAACTGTATTAACTTTATTTTATTTTTACTAAATTTTAATAATGTGCTTAAGTGTTTTGATTGAATATTTAAAGTTCAGCAAAGCTTTGCTGAACTATGGCGTGATTACTACGAAATAATATTTTATTAAATATGCAGGCAACAGAAATCATTAGTCTTCCACTACGTTTTTGCTCATGCTGTATAGTTAAAGAGCAAGTCAATATTTCCTTGAGATAAATAAAGCTCTTGGTGGTAAAGTAGTGGATTAAATCTGCTTACTGTATTTGGCCAATGAGGAAGGTAAATTTCTATTTTGAAAGAATGCAGTGTGTGACTCGTTTATAGTAACCTGTTTCCTTGTGGAAGAGTACATTAGAGAAGGCTAGGGAGCAACTGAAAAAAATGGTGAGTGTATGCCAAGAAGAATAACAAAGTTCTTGGAGAGAGCAATAGGAGATCTGACTGTCTACACAGTGCTTTTCCTGTGTCCTAGGGAATGTGAGAGATTTATGTGCCTTTGGAAGATGTAGCTCAGAAATGTGAAGAGGCCTGTGCCCTTCTGAATGAGGAGGCACAGTGGCCAGTAGAAGTTTCCTGGACCATCTCAAATGGCAGAAGGTACCTCTGTTTAGGCCAGTTAACTGGATCTCTTAATGTAATAGTCAGGAAGCTCATATGTGGGCTCCTCTTTTCCTTTCTGGTGTTTCTGATGTCCCCACAATGAAGGGGAGCTGCATCACCTGGATGCTGGTCCCCTGCCTCTCCACTGGATCAGTGCACCTGGGCTGCCAGGCCTGGTGACTTGATGACCATAGTCACTTCTCTTTCAAATTCTTCTCCAGAAGTACACAGGCTTCCTCAATGAGAGAGTTTTCTGTGGATAATTAAAAAATCATCTCAAATGTGAGAAATACAGTACTCATGGGCTCAGGATTGCATAGAAGAACTGCAACAGTATTTTGATTAAGAATATCAGTCTTATTTTACTCCTGATTTACTTTCGCAAAGCTTTTTTTCCTCAGCAAAACCTATTATGCCATTATCTTAAGCTGATCAGGAGTGAACCAAAATTTACAAAAAGTTAATAGGAAGACTATTAGTTCTGTGGGATGTGGAAGTTATGTTTATAGGCATATAGTGTAATTATTTAATCATATTTTCTGTTATGAAGGGAAAGAATCACTGCATGATTCTAACTATACCAAGCGCACTTGTATTTTGACAAATGTCACAATACAATAAAAATGCAGAATGCTAATAGTAAGAATAAGATAGGTTTCATACATTTATTTGCTTCTCTATAGTTTAACAAAAATACAAAATAAGCAAAAAAGACAAAGGAGGAAGTATTCAAGCATTCTAAACTCACATCTATTATTATAGCTATGAGGAGGAGAACAATATTTGTATATACTTGGAATACTTTTGGGTTTTTTTCTGCTAAATCAACTTGGGCAGATGATATATACACAGTTATCTTGATGAAATTTACCATATTAGATGAGCTCTAGCCATCCTCACACAAAGAACTCTATTAAAAAGTCTTTTATAATTTTAATAACATATTATGCATCTGTTTAATGGCATTTTGATATCCTAGCTGCTCACTGAATATTTACTCCCCATTGTTTTTCATAGCTCATACTGCCAACAGCATGTTTTCTGTAAGTCAAACTGTTTCTGTGTGCCATATTAAAAGAAAATACAAGCAAACCTCACAGTAGGATTTTTTTGAAATATTTAGTTAAGTGGAATAGTCGATTGAACTGTTGCCTTTTTAAGGCAAGAGAAAAAAAAGTTATTTTATTAACAGTATTTTAACAATCTCATTTGGATCATACTAAAACTATTGAAATGTTTGATAAAGAGATGTGAGTAGGCTGGCACATCTATTTGCTAAACATATAATCTATTGTCACTGAAAATTTCTGGACAGTTTTCCTACCTTTAGAAAAGGCTTGCTTTACCCACCAACAGTTGTAGTGTCATAAGGTGTTGTACCTTTTTTTTTTTTTTTTTTTTTTTTTAATTTAGAGATGTTTTCTCACCTATTCCCCCGGAGTTAACTTTCCTGGCTACTACTGCTGCCCTTCTTTTTTGTCTTTTTTTTTCCCCCCCTTACCTCAGAATTCAATAATTACCCTAAAATGGTCTTGACTGACTGCCAGGTATCTGCTAAATAAAATTTAGGTGATGAACTTTCCCAGACACCTGGAGTCCACTGCTCCCCGTGCTGTCCTGTCACAGTGCTTACTGATGGAGCTCAGGCTGGAGCTTCTCCTAACAGAGTAGATGAAGCAGCAGTGGGATGAGGATGTTCTCCATGACAGACAATGTCAGTACTGAGTGTCAGTGGATGTCTAAGTTAATAAGTAGCCCTGACTAGGTACATAAATAGCCCATGAGATCAGGTACTTTTCTGGGTTTTTTGAAGAGTATGAAGAATATAAATTAAATGTAAGAGGTAACTAGTATGTGAGGTTTTTTTCACATCACTTTCCTTGAAGAAGAATTTGACTGCATTTAGAAATTGATTTGTACTGTTCTCTTCCAATGGTATGACTTTTTTATTTTATTTATTTATCCTGAATTTTCTTTTATTTATCCTGAATTAGTGTGAAATATCATCTCTCCCAGCTTGCATGCATGTGATCCCCAGCACAGTCATACTTCTGGAAATTTGGTGGAATTTGACCTGTCATCTTAGTTTGTTTGCTCAGCTGCAGCAGTAGAAGCCACTCATCACTAGGGCCTGTGAGTGTACAGTGGAAGCAGAGCAGGAATGCACCAGAGCTCTCCTCTATATTTCACAGAGTATCACAGTCAATCTTCATGCCCAGAGCAGTTCTGGGATGCCTCTGTTCAGCTCCCCTGGAAGCACAGATCATGGCAGAGAAGGGGTGATGGAGCAGAGGGTATGGTTCCACCTGCCCAAGCAGCAGCCTGCAGGGATGAGTTTGGTCTGTGGAGCAGTGGGGCAGTAAGAGGATGGGTGCAGTCTCTGGGTCATGTCTGAGCTCTTGTAGCCACTCTGTGACTCCTTCCCTTGTTCTCATTGCATTGTACTGTTGCCTTTGCAGAAGCTTTAGAATGAAACTAAATTAATGATACGCGACAGAACAGAATGGAAATCTACATAATTTGTAATGTACGATGTTTCTGCATAGTGTCCTAAAGTATTAAATCAAGAAAGACAATGCACGTAATCAATATCAGTGTAGTCAGCTGAAAAATGTCACTAAGCTTGACATTCTTTTGACTCTTGTCTCTGACATAATGCGTTGCTGAACAGAAATTTGCGGCAAAGGATTTTATGTCTTCCTAAATAATTGATATTCAGAGATTTGGGACACAACTAATGCTTTCTAGGTGAAGATAATGAATGTGTTTAAGTAATTGTTTCCTGACACTCGATGTATCAATTCTTAACATTTTGAATTGCAATTATATTACTTCTCTTAATGTTGGACTCTTTCATGAAAGGTAGTAGTACATTTTGTTGTCCTGTTGAGTTACATGACTTAGTGACAGCCCTATTTAGGTTAGGAATTTTGTGCCTCACCCAGTGAAATTTTTAAAAGCTTTTAACTATTAAACTATACATACATGAAGCATGCAAAGCAAATTCTTTCACCGTTTTTATTACTAGAAATGTAAAATAAGTAATCTTTTTGTAGACCTGTTTAGCATAATGCTCTGTTAATCATAAACAAGAAAGAAAAAATTGTAAGAATGCTATACTTGCTGAAGATAAAAGAGTAGTAGTGCTCTTATATGCTAAACTCAATTTTAAAAAGATGTCTTTGGAAAACACAGAAGGAAAAACTGGGAAGGAGTTAATTAGCAATAGTGGCCCTTTCAGTAATACATCCTTGACAATTCCAATATAGTTAACTGAGACAAGATTTAGCTCGTAGAATATTTGTACCAAGCCTGTTACTCTGTTTAATTCAGTCAATGGCATTGACAGCTGATTTCTTCATGAACTGAATCAAAAATACACTATTTCATACTGAATTCCTTTGAAGCTGCACTACTGTTATGAATGTAAGTTATGCTTCAGTGCTAGTCTCTGTCTGCATGTTTAACTGTAGAAAATCTCATATATATGAGAAATTAAATATGTTCTGTTTTCAGTGACTGTTTCCTCCCTATACCTCTTTTGTAACTCCAAGTTTAACACAGGTATGTAGACATAATAGATTAAAAAAATCCAATCCAGTTATTTTGATATTTAGTGCATTACATCTTTTCATTCAATCACTAGCCTGAGCTTTTGTTACAATGCAGTGACTGTGCTCACCTAGTCTGGTATGAATAGCTTAAATCAAAAAGCCATGTTGTATTGGAGCACTCACAACTGTAATACTAATTTCAGACAGTAACTTCAAGATAAAATGAAACTTTATTAATTCCAGGAATCATCTATTGCACGTGAAATATATTTCACTCTTTTACATCATATTTTGTGATTACATATATTCTTGTAGTATATGTGCATCCCTTTTTAGTGTCTGTTTTCACTGTTTAAAACTTTCTTAAGATAAAATAATTGTCATTTATATAGTTTCAGATTGTTTTATAATATGTTTTTCTGTCTAAATGAACACTTCTGAATTGGATAGCTTTAATAAGGATCTGTACTCATTATAGCGTAGCTATGTGAAATAAAACACATATGGGATCTGGAGCTGCTGGTTCAGCTATCAAACTAATGGAATTGTAATGGAACACTTGGTAACAAAATTAATGGGCTACATTCTTTTCTTTGTCACTAGATCTGTGGCGCTCCATTAGGTCTGATTTGTTCAGGGACTAGAGGAAAGACCTATGAAGACAGTAATATTTTGCTAGGTAGTTGAAAGGGATTTTTTTTTTTTTTTTTTTTTTTTTTTGTATTCATGAGCTAGTTAGTATCTAGTTATGCCAAACTTTAGTTCGCTGATATAAAGAACATCTGTTGTGATATGGTTTTATTTACAAAACAACCAACTGATTCACATTGTTGTGTTATTCTTACGTTCAAACAATGAGGAGGTCAAGGATCTTTGTTTCTTCTGCCATTGTTCATTATCCCAGCTATTTCAATTAGAAGTGGTTTCTCTGGGATTTCACTGTAACCCACAGGATTTTATTTCTATTGAGCATTTTTCCTTCTACTGCACTTGATAGTAGTATCAAAGTTCAGCCATGTACAGAAAATGTAATACAATCATGTTTACTTTCTATTAAACTATGGATTTTTTGAAGAGACTAATTTACTGGGAGAGTTCTCCGTGAGACCATTTTACAGTGGCAATCTAATATCAAAAGCCAGTGCAACACCTGTCTTAAAGACAAGCAATCTAATTTGATACAGTTAGCTATCCCACACTATATATTTTTGTTAGGTTTTTAAGCTGAAGCACTGGATAGTTGCCTAAGTGTTTCTATCCTGAGGTTTTCTTTGCGATTTTGGAAACGGAAAAATTCTGGATTTTTTCTACTGTCCATACTAAACCTGGCTCCTTTAGACACACTTTTCAACCTTCACTCAAATTTGGCTTTCCCAGTTTTCCAGGATTTCAGGCTGTTGATGAAATTTCTCTCTGTGGAACTTGCAATTTAGTTCTGGTTTTAGTTTGTTAGGGAGCTATTATTCTCTTCCACTGGCATTTTAGAGGATTTGCTCAATTTAAACATTTATTAATGAAACCAGGAGACAAAATAAAAATAAGTAGCAACATTTTTCTGGGCTTGAACATTATGAAACAAGATCATTTTCAGATAATATTTTTTTGTATTTGTTCAGAAGTGTATCTGTATTCAAGCACTTATTCAAGAACATCTTCAGAGAACTGTTGTGTTGATCCAGTGGTATTGATTACTGCTGTGCCTTATTATTATGTTCCTATTACCTTTGCCTGTCTTTATTTTCTGTAACTGTTCTAGTAATTTTCAGATTTTTTACATGATTTTGCAGGACCTTCTGCTACAAAAAGGTAAATGTTCCCTGTATTTTTCAAGTTTTTATTGAAATAGCTGTTAAGTTTTAGTCACAATCCCCTCAAATCAAAATACCTTGTAAGAAAATAAAAGGAATCAGTCTATTTAGTTTTCTTTTTTCTAATTTTGAATATTGGGGTTTTTTTGAAGCAGAAGAAACAGTGAAACTAAAATGCATTTAAGATTCATCAAAATCACCACTATTATTTAGGAAAAATAAGAATAGAAATGCTGAGTGAGGAAAAATGAGATAATTTTTCTATATTTTGCACCATTTAATGAGAGTTTATGTAGTTGCAACTAGCAGTAATTTAATATTAGTCAAAGCTTCATTATTAGTAATCTTGCCTGCTACAAAAAGACAAAGAATTCATGGTATGTTGCCTCAAAATCATAACTCTTCACTGTATTTTACTTAGACTGCTAGTATGTTTAGTCCAGTTATAATGATATTACTATTCTTAGTCCAGCTTATCAAATTAATGCACATCAAGTCTCAGTAAAAGTACACTTCACATATCTGTCATTTTCTCAGTGTTTATGCTGCCCCTTTAGGTTCAGATTAATTAATTTTTACTTCATATGTAAAAACTTTTCTTATATTACAAGATTATGCATATATAAACAAATAAAAGCAACATACACAAAACTGCAACAGACTAGGCAATTGTTACTGACCACTAGAAAAACTGTTGCAGCTAAACAAGGTAATTCCAAATTCCAGTTAGGCAAGGGAAATCTGGGCAAAGCCTGAAAAATTAATCTTGAGGGCTTGCAGAGTTGGTACAAGGTCTACAGCTTGTTACTAGCAATGGCAATACTGGTATACAGGGCTACAGTAAAAGCCAAACAAACATTCTTCCTTGTCTTTTTGTCTTATTATTACTTCTGATTAGCAAATGGGCTGGGTAGGAAGGAGGTCTAGTTTTAGGAAAGATTAGTAAGGACTAGGGTCTTCAATTCTGCATTGCTGTTTCTAAAGTTAGATTCATTGGAACTGTATTTTCCTTTTTTAATGCTCTGCCAGGGGAGGTTTAGGTTGGATATTAGGAAGAAATTCTTTAAGAGAGGGTGATCAAGTGTCGGAATGGGCTGCCCAGAGAGGTGGTGGATTCTGTATCCCTGGAGGTTCGTAAGAAGAGACTGATGTGGCACTCTGTGCCATGGTCTGGTAACCATGGTGGTAGGGGGTCAAGGCTTGGACTTGGTGATCTCAGAGGTCCTTTCCAACCTGGCTGATTCTGTGATTCTGTGAAAAAAGAAGCAAAGAGAAATCTGTAGGCGATGCACATAATGTAAACTCACAACTAGGACCAGTAATAATACCTGAATTTAACCAGTCTCGTAGACTTTGCAAATCCTGAGAAAATTGATAATATCCTTTTTTGGGTCACATCCTCATCTGAACTTTTGCTTTTCTTGAAATCTGAATTGAGGACCTGGATTCCCATAGAAATTTTGGTGTGTGCCACTGCATGATACATACTGAATTTTGGCAGTATGAATGCTGCTATTAGAACTGTGATTTTTAGTAAAGGCATCATGGAATGAGACACTGAGGGTGTCGAACAGAAAACGGACAAGAACAAGTGGAGAGTACAGTCTGTAAATCAATGAATATTTTAAAATTATATAGGTTTGAACCAGAAGAAACGATAGTAATATAACAGTTTAGACTAATGAAGGTGCATTTATTCCAACCCGGTAGGACAAAATGAGCAAGGTAGTTGTAAATACCACTGCAGATAGCACAATCAAGCTTTAGCTTATCTTTCACTAATGTAGTGCCAAAACTAATCAGTCTCCACACAACCAGCATACTAACAATAAGCAGACTCTGAGGAAATATGCTTTTATTGCAGCAACAGTATCAAAACAGTATTATTCATTCAAAACTTATTATGCAGATAAAATTGTTGAGCTAAAAAAATGGCTTTTCAGTTGTTTTATTAAATATTCAAAGATTTATTGAAAAACAAAAAACAAAAAAACCCAAAAACAAACAAACAAAACCTCACTAATGCCTAAACAGCTCAGGTTAGAGAGAAGAATACAGATTCAATTCAACATAGTGTCTGCTCTTGCCACAGCAAGAATAAGAAATAGATCATAATGATCAGAATCATAGAATCATATAATAGTTTGGGTTGGAAGGGACCTCTAAAATTCATCTAGTCCAAGCCCCCGACAGTAAACATTGAGACATCCTCAATTAGATCAGATTGCTCAAAGCCTTGTTGAGACTCACCTTGAATATCTCCAGGGATGAACAACCTCCTCCATTGTTCCATTACTACAATGTAAAAATAAAAATAAACAATTAAAATTGCTGGCATCTCTTACCATGTAATATGTTCCTCAAATAGTTTCTTCCTGTAACTATTTTTCTTCTAGTTAAGACAGTATTTCAAATGGCTGAAGTAACTAATATCTGTAAGGCAATTGATAAATCTCTTTTTTAATCCATTATTTTGGTATTTCACTGTTACAACAGAAAATGTAGCTTCTCAGTTCACCCTTCATCCATATCTAACCTTGATGAGGATAAACCCATTAACAAGGACAGGTTATTATCTGTGAGCAATTCTGTTCTTCCTCAGTGAAATTCATGGCTTCTGTGGTAACTACAGAATAATAATAGGCAACAGACAAAAGTTATTAAGGTTGTTTGCAGAAGTCAGACATCAAGGTGGTTTTAAATTAAGCTTTTAAGTTATTATAAAAGAAGTCCTATAGCATCAATGTCATTTGTTGTTTGGTAAAGACTTCTATATAGCCCAACAATACCCATTTTTCCTTTTTAACACTAGCCATGTTCTCCTGTAAATCAGGTTTATAGGAAGGATATTTCTCTATTAGTTTCAAGTCAGGTGATGATCAGTAGAAGTAATCCTCTGGGTAAAATTATTCCAAGTCTCAGCTTCAAACAAGTTGATTCATTTATTATATTCTCAGTCTGTGCAGACCTCCTACTGGCATCAGTAACAAGCAATGCACTGAGGAAAACAAAGAGCATTGAAAATGAGATGTTATTTGTGCTTGAGAAGAGTATTTTAACATTTTTCTCTGTACTAATGCTGTCACATTTTATATGCAGTGGTGAGGTTTGCTGTGGGTTTATATTTTGGCACCAGCTGTAATGTGTATACCATCATGCTGTATACACAGGAAACAAATCCCCGTGGTAGCATTACATTTGCAGACCACTTTATGAGATTCATTGAGTTAAAGGATATTGTGTATTTCATAAATAACCAACAAACTACATAGAAGTCTTAAAAAATAATCCTATCACTAGGAGTTACCACTTAGCAGCCTCACTTAAATGTAGGAAAAAAAAATGCAATGGATCTGGGAAAAAAGTGATTCCTGAAAGGGATCAAGCAAGTGAAATATAATGCTAGGCTTCAGTTTAAGTGATCTACTTCAGATTCTTTTAGATAGTTTGCATTATTAAGTAACCAAATTGTATTCAAGTAATTCAGCACCTGCTTCATCAAGCTACAGAATATGGAATTAGATATAGACCACTTCAGCTTCACTGATTTGATTACATGGTAGAGAGAGACTGGTGAATATACATTAATCCTATGAAATTAAATCAAGGAAATTAGCTGAAGATATTCCTAGGGGCCTATTTGGTGTCTCTTTGCATAAAATGCTGTATTACCTGCTTACTGAAATAACTTTTTTTTTTTTCTTTTTTTTCTTTGTTTTTTTGTGATAAGAAATTGAAAGGAGCTGAAGAACTGAGTTTACATAAAAATCTAAGCAGAAAAGTATGGGTTCCAATCAGAAACACATTTAATTTCTGTCTCTGACAAGAGACAATGCCAGATCATTAGAGCATAAAACCTAAAACAATTATATAATTTTTCCCTCAGTGTTTCATAATGTGGAGTTTAGAGACTACACTGTTACTTTGTTTATGTTCAATTATGTTTGATGGACTTTGCTTCTAATAGTATTTTCTGAACCACTTTGTTATTCTTTTCTGGTGTAATCAGTATGCAGTGTAATATATGCAAGTATGATGTAATCATGCACACTCTGAAGAAATATTTAAGACAATGTCATCTGATGTTTCCTCATTGCTATAAGAAATTATGACCTAAGAAGCAAACAAAACTTATGTTCTTTATTCCCCCCGTTCATAATTTTATACACTTCTGACCTTGTTGTCTATTTACTGTTTATAGTCTTAATTATTTCATTTTCTCACATAGACATTTCTGTATTTATAACCATGTTTTATCCTGGTTGGAACTTTACTATTGGCACTGGATGTTTTATATTTGGCTTGAAGCTTATTGTTTACAATTATCTCACAAAGAAGTCTAAACAAATAATTTAAGATGCAGTAGTCTATCCTGTAGGCTTTTTTAAATAAGTGAGATTAACTAAATACCAAATTATTCAGTTTCTGTTTTGAGAATTGATGTTGAAGGCCTGTCTTCTTAACTCAATCTGAAAATATGACCTTTCTATTCTCAATTATTCTTAGTCAAGACATTTTATACTATATTTGAAAAGGCATTTATTTGCAGTATTCTTAAGGTTTTCTAAGCAATTCTATTTTCTAAATGATGCCACCTATAAATGTAAACAATGTTATTTTATATTGATTTATTGAAGTAAAATGTTATTAATGTAAAATTATTAAAGTAAAGCAATTATAAATAATAAGATGATAAAACATGTCTGCAAAACATATGATCAACATGTAAGTAGTCCTAGAACTTAAAAAATATTTGCTCTGTAGATGTGCTTCAAAAAATCCTCTCAGTTACTCATTTTTCCCTGGGGAAATATTTGTGAATCAGAGCAATTTTCACTTTGAACCAAAGTGGGGTTTTGAAGGATAGTGATAAATAGAAAGCACAGTATGTTTAGAAAAGTCCCTGTCCTTGTATGATTTGTGTATGTATCTCAAATATGAGAAAAAAAAAAACAAAACAAACCTGAAACCAGAACAATCACCAAAGCTTTTGTTGGATTATAGAATACCTTACATGTTTTGACCAGTTGTTTTTCTTTAAGCTGAAAAAGTATTCATAGTTCATGTTTGCTACAGCCACTGCATTTCAGTGAGCTGTTTCAAGTTCTATGAAACGTTTTATCAAAAATGTAACTTGTCACTGAAGCAGTTTTGCCTTTCCTTTCATTACATGTGTGAGGCACTGCTTTTGCATACAAAGTTCCCTGCTTTGTATTCTCCTGTTTCTGTAACAAATTATCCATATGCTTTCTATTTTCCACCATGCATTTGATTTGCAATGTCTGATAATCTCCCTGGTTTGTATTTACGTTGTAGGTTTCACTTGGACTTCTACATGCTCGAGCTACTCATATCCTCTGGCCTCCTCAACGCTGGCAGAAGTTACAGCCAGAGATACCTCTGGAGCGCAAACCACTCCAGAGAGAGCAAGATTGATCTAAATATTGAGAAAGAAAAACACTAAAGTGAAGTTCAACCTGGAAGAATTGCAATGGTTATATCATCACCCATAAGAGCTTTGTCAAGTGTGCATTAGCATCAGGTATCATATCAGCAAATGCGTGTGACACATTCATGTTAAAATGACACCTTAAGTGTAAAGGGTTTTTTTGTTTTGTTTGTTGTTTGGTGTTTTTTTAAAATATCAAGCAATAGTGTATATTGAGTTATGCTGTTTGAAATAATTGGTTCTAGAAGGATTGAATGGTCACTTTCTCTGGAAACAGGAAAATGCTTGACTTGTTATGTCTGTACCTGTGCTTCTCTGGATAAGAAATTATTACAACCTTCAATAAAGTGCTTTAATCTTTTACATTCAACTTGCTTCTTCAGTAACTGAACAGATCCACTATTATTTTCATTGATTGCATATGAAAAGAAAATTAACACATAATATGCTTTGGATTGTCCTACAATTTCTAATACTGAAGAACTGGTAGCTCTGTAGCTGAAAGGTCAATCATATGTGCCATAATTTTTCGTCAAAAACCTAATGAGATTTTTTTTTGAATGCAGCTTGTGTTTATTATTAAATTTAGTACATATTTTAAATTTATCTTTCAGAAGTGTTTGATGTAAACATTCTTTGTATATCTTGCCGAAGTGGATATTTATAAAAACCATGCAATTAATACTATAAATTTATAATTAATACTATAAATACACTCTGTGAATATTCAGTAAAGTTTCTGAACACCTTATAAGTGAAAAGAACTTGAAAAATGACACATTTTCAGCTGCAGGTTAATATGAGCTAGCTTATTTTCATATTTATTGAATTTTCTTCAGATACGATAGTACTTTAAAAATTTAACAAATCACACAAAAGATCTTTAAACATTTCAGCTTAAATTGTGCAATTATCAGAACTTCAGAGAAGATGAAATTAAGTCTCTAGGTCTTTGAAGACACACATCTGTGTATCAGTTAGATGATAGGTTCAGTCACCATGAAAACCCTCTATTACTGTCTAATCTTAAAGCCTTCAGCTCTGTAGGTTTTCTGAACACTTTACTGTCTATGTGTGCCATGAATTTTCTTTGTTCCAAAAAGCTGTTTCATAGGTCTCTGAATTTAGTTTAAACTAATGCAGTGTTTTTGTCTGTTAACTACAGTAAGTTCACAATCCTTTTGATTGGCACAGGCTGATTGAAAACAGTAGTTTCCAAGTTTTTTTTTTTAATTATTATTATTATTATTATTTTCCAAATTAACTCAGAAAACTGAAATGAGTTCAAGAAATTTACTTCAGTTGTAATTAATTTTGGTGACAAAGGGGCAAACACACATCCATGAAAAGTGAAAAAAAGAGACAGAAAAGAGAAGCAGAATAAAACCAGATTAGATCAACATTATTTCTGTCAGTGTTTCAGACCTTCATTTCCCTTTCCACTAGTTCAGCCCCTCTCTCCTCCTCCTCTTGGGTATTATCTGGGCAGAAGTTCTTACACACAATGACAAGCTGGAAAGTTTGGTTGGCTGTTCTGATTAACAGGTACATACTCAGCAAAATCAGTGCCAGCGAGTTATGAACAACAAAGGCATTTGTGCATCAATTATTATCTTAATTATATTTCTTTGTTCAGGTCTCACCTCTAGGGATACCCTCACTCACCAGCTGGTCTGACTTGGTGCTGGCTGCTATCATGCACTGACAGATCATCCCCTTTGCATCTCATACTGTCACCACAAGCATATGGGCTTCCCAGCCTTTGCTCACCCCAGCCTCTGGCACTCAGAGCCTCCCAACACATGCACGTAGCCCAGAGTGCCCCGCTCAGGAAAATCACTAGAAATTTGGTTTAGGGAGAAGATGAGACAGACTGAGCAGATCAGTCTCAGGTATTGACAGACCAGCATGTTATTGTGCAATTCACTTCTTTCATATTCTTCTCTCTTTTCCCAGAGTTTTCCATACGTTTTCCGAACCACCTTTGTTTCCCCAACTGTGGTCCCCTAAACATCCCGGGGCAAGTCTCTGTACAGTACTGAAGCATTCTTCCCAGAACCCTACCACAAACTCTGTGCTCCTGTGCAGTGTTACCACGCTGGGGGACAGCCCAGGGAGCTTTCCCCCTGACTCTCAGTGTCTGCTGTCCCCCGTGGGGCTGGTGAAGGAGCTCATGCCTCTGACTGGGATATTGAATTCTGCCCAAACACCATCATGCTTCTGTGCTCCTTCATGGCTGTGAGGGTGAGACTTTCACACTCTCCTGACTACTCTATTATCCACAGAGAAGCTATATCATGGTATTTGGCTTTCCCCAGCTGCCATTGCTCATCTGAGCTCTTTTGTCTGTGAGAAGACCAGCTCTTTATCACATAACCTTATGCAACCTATCAAAGTTTAAATGTCCCAAGTATTCAACCGTGACACACCTAGAGGAATGTGTACTAATATGTTTGCATACATATCTTTATAAATATTTATGAACTTATTTGGATACATAGGATTAACATGATGGAATAGAGAATGTTCCTATTAAGTCTCAAGATGTTGCAACAGTTGTAAAGACTGCCATTTTTTTGGAGAAAAGTATTAGACTGCAGTGATCTGATTTCCACAATGAAGAACAGAGCCTGGTGGAATAATTAATAATTAAATTAATAATTAGACACATGTGCATGCTGGAGTAAGTTAAAAAAAAACTTGGAGACTATAGTGAGCTGTAGTTGATCATGAATCAACAATATACTGTTGTAAACAAGGAAAATGTCACTATTCATAAACAGCAGAACAGACTAAGCACAGGAAACAATATTTCTCCTCCATTCATCTACAGTACGATTTTAGGCACCAGGTTCAGAAAAAAAAAAAGGGACAACTGGAGTCTCTAGAAAGAAACAACAAAAATGATAAGAAACCATAAAAATATGACCTATGAGAAATGTTAGATGAATTTGGGTTTTTCATTTAATATGGAGACCTTGAGAGATTGAGGTACAATCTTCAATAACATGAAAGGTACTGTAAAGTGGAAGAGAATAATTGGTTCTCCAAGACCATCGCGAATCAACATACTTACAATGAAAAAGAAGACTTTAGACATGGAGGAAAAAAAAATTGAATTAAAAAATGAAAAACCAAACCCAATAGGTTATGTTTAAATGGAAAGTTTTATGTTTTTTTATCAGCGCTGTTTGTACTTTGAGACAGGAGAATGGATTTTGAGATCCATGTCAGCTATTTTATACATTCTCTGATTAGATTTTCTTTGACTGGTAAACTTGGTGGTGCCTTTGATGCTGGGCAGGCATGCAGTTACATCAATATCTACTTCCTTTAGACTTACAGGATGCAATATATGCAAGCCAAACAGAATTACAGTACCCTCATGTACCACTTTCTTGTAATAAGCATCTAAAGAATCTAATTCCTGCAAGGGAGCTGTTTTGCTACATAATGGCATCAGATTAGTGTGCATGACATTTTACTTCATCGCATAGCTTAGTGAATGGAAATAGCTCAATGAAATCATAAGTATTTGAGTAAGGTAGCATAACAGGTCATTCAGTATCCAGAGTATGAAGAGCAAACCAATATTGCCAAAGCAAAAAGCACCAAGCATCAACAATAACACACAACCATCTATTTAAAGGTGTTTCTATTTTATTGGTATATTAATATACTTGATTTTCAGCCTTCAGATATGAAATATGAGAAACCTGATCTGGCAGTAGTTAAATCTGTGGCAAAATTCTCACATACTCAGGCCATCGTGGCTGGCTTTCTAAGTAAGCATCTTCAGCCACAGACCTTCTGGTGTTTTGGTGCTGGCTTACATCTGAAATGTGATAAGAAGTTTGTTCAATAGGAGTCAAATAAGAATGTGAACAAATGAGAAGCAGGACATTAAAAAATGAAAGGATGATGGGATATTTTAGAACTTTTTATTTTTAATTTTTTTTTTTAATGCATGAGGAGTCACATAAATACCTTTTCTATGGCCCAAGATATAAATTGTCTTGAGTGGATGCCAGACTGCACTTAGAGATCAAGGAGAGGTGTTACAAGCTGATCAGGAATTGGTACTCTTAGCAGACATGAGCAGCTACAGCTGAGAGAGTGACAGAGCAAAGATATGTACCTCAGCAATGTCTAAGCATCACAGCCTCATACAGAAAACCAAAATGCCAATTGAAAACGTGGAAAGCCTGTACAAGGAATGAATGAACACCTAATGCATATGAGGATCCTTGGATTCAAGGTTTCCTGTCACGGTTTGATTTTTCACTGGCCCGTCAATAAATACCGAAATAAACATGAAGATTATTACTCTGTCATGGTATGCACAAAGCACTATCTGTTCAAGTCTGAAGGCATTACAAAATGGATAACTTGTGCTTTAGTGAACAGTTTACACTGCTTGGCTCCTCAAGTATTAAGACTCATGAATAACATACTTACCAGAGGTCAAAGATTGCATTTGAGACATACAAAATCAAAGTAATACAGTAAAGGCAAAGGATAAGAAACATCATCTCTTGTTATGCAGAATTTTGGTTTTCACAAATCTTTTTTATTCCTTTAGATTTGTTTACCACACTAAAATCAGTAAGAGTTCTGAACAATTCCAGGATGGGGCCTTTAGCAACCTTGTCTACTAAAAGGTGTCCCTGCCCACGCAGGAGCATTGGAACCAGATGATCTTTAAGGTCTCTTCCAACCCAAACCATTCTATGACAATGATTCTATACTACCAGTATAATAGCTCTCAGACGCATCACTCTGTAGGCTTGTTGTCTGTTGTTGATTTCTGTAAAAAACATGTACCATCGATTTCTAAGCATCCTTTGGAAGCCGTGCTTTTGTGCATAAAAAAGTTAAAGTTCTTGAAACAAACTAGAAGGCAAAGTCTTCAAGTAAATTACATGGCAATATTTTAGAGGACAGACTGAGAACGCCAGAGACAGCAGAGCTGAAATTCTCATCCCTTCATCTGTATTCAGTAATTCCTTTGTCTGAAGTAAATGTTCAGATTATTAAATCTGGTACCACAGTTACAAAATTAATTTTGTCTAGTGTTTTCCAATGTTTTAATTTAAAAAAAATATTGTGTAGCCTATTGTGAAAGTTTCAGTAATCTTTTATGCTGCTGAATGCTATGGGTTTATTTGTTTATTAATTTGTGGAATAAAAGATGAACCAGAAACTGACTTGTGTAACTACACCTCAAGAGACTGTTATAGAGAACACAACACAGAAAATATTGCCAATACTCAAATTATGTCACCATTGAAATGCCTTCTTTATTGGAATTTATTAAGTGTTGGATAAGTGGCTCAACTTTGGATTATTTCATTAGTAAAAACATGAAGGTGCAGAAAAATGCATCACCAGTATCTCGATGTAAGAGGGACAAAAGCCTTTAATTTAAAAATTTGTTTAATTCATAATAACTTGTTGGAACTATATTAACCCACCACATAATGTACCCTCTCCCCCATCCCACTCACAAATGTCTCAATTTTATTTAACACCTAACCTTTTCTCATATTCCTGTATTAAATGTCAAAACTGAATTTTGCATCCTTTGGGAGCTAAAATGTATCACATTTTTTCTTATACATATTTCAATTAATAAATGAAACATATAAAAAGCACATTTTAGAACTCCATATAGTTTTACTTTTTGATTATAAGGATTAATCACACAAATGGTTCTGAGTTTATTGTAGGATTGTGATGCCTCAGGATCTAAGATTAGACTACAGTGCTTAACTTTTTAACCTGCTTTTGATGAGCCTGTAATTAAAGAAATACATTTCCTTTATTCTCCTACATTCTTCCCTTGTTATGATTGGGTCATTCTGAATCTGACATGAGATATCTTAAGGGTTCAGATAAGTAGCCCATTTGTCCCATAACCTGTTCCTCACAGAGGTTAGAAAGTTATACTTCCTGTAATGAAGCGTTTGGAATAACCTGCCATAAAGGAAATTGCTTTTCAGTTAATGCGTCCTGAGGCATGAAAGTTTAAATCCCTTACTTATATCCTTTCCGATGTGACTGAATGATGTCATTATTTATACAAAGGTTTAATGCTAACTTCCACAACATCTGAAGCCCCAGACTGTAAATAGCAAATGGCTGAATAAAATCTGAAATTTTTAGCCTTGACTTCTGTAAACATATCTTGTTTTCATTTTAAAAACACATCCTAAGATAAAGGTGGTGAGATTATCTTCTACGTGATAGCTGGGTGGCTAGTATATTCACAGACAAACTAGCAACATTCGGGCTCAAGGCTTTCCTCAGCCTAAAGAGCTGACATCAACTGGAGAACCTTCTACTCATTTGGTAGCTGAGGAGAGAGCAGCAGATATTGCACACTGAAGTAATATTAATTGAAATGAACAAAACTGTGAGGAACAAAGTGACAGAGAAAAGCTGAAATGTGTTTTGCCACAGAGCTCCCAACCACAGAATCTTTTAACTTGTGATGAAGGTAAAATACACACCTTTTCAAAGAATATCCACAATGGGAAATAAATTATTGCAAATGCCTGGCAGAATCTGTAGTAGCATTACCTAACACCTAGTACTGAGGTCAGTCTATTCTTAAGGTTTTATTTTCAATGAAAAGAAGGTTGTTAAGTCTCCAAAGGTGAAGAACACTTATGTCTAAAAATAGAAGCACAGTGAAGTTTGAAACAGAGAAACTCACAAATACTGACAAAAATTATGACTAAGATGGAAACCTCCACTCAGAATTTAAACAGAATGCACTGGTCTCTATTTCAGCAATTATCAAGATACTGTTTCCTCCTGTCAGAGGTCTAGAGAGACAGAGGGTAAATGGAAAAGCCATGCCACGGTTGCTCAAGTACTTCTTCATGAAAACGATGTGTGATAAGGGCATTATGTTTTGACATTGTTACAATAATTATGGAAATACATCTTCTCTGCCTGAAGTTTGGAGAACATTTGAGGCAAAATTACTTTCTAGTATATACTTCTTTTCTTTGCTCTTTTTAAAATCATCTGTATTGGATGTTAGCTGAAATAAAACAGAGTAAATGGCAGACTAACACTCTCTGATTATAAAATCATGTGTTTTCTCTCCTGAAAGACAACAATAATTGTGCCTTGGAGAGGGTTCTCCTCTTCAAGCAGGAAAGACCTCAGCTATCACAGTAAGATGCAGAATCTAAATGGGCTATTTGTGGCTACTTGATGGAGAAGAGATACCAAGTCCTCCATAGAACTAAACTCAGATTCTCTTAGCAAACCTCAACCATTTACCTGAGGCTGTACTCACATGCAGGGCCCTGCTTGGTTGATTTTAGAAGAAAGGTCCCTTCAAAACATGCTGCAAGACCTATGGGGATTGAATCACTCTCTAAAGGTGCTAGTCTCGTTTCAGTGTCTCTAAAAGAGCCTTTGCTTGTGTCAGTTAAGTTTTATGAATCTTAGGCTTGATTTTTTTAATATAATTTAGTGCTCTACACATCAGTTTGCCATCAGAAAAACTTACATAAGTCAAAATCAAAGCTGATTTTTCTCCTAGTTCTGCTTGAATTTTATGACACAGATTAATGTTGACCTTCGCTTTGATGCCACAAAATTATGAAGTTGCAGGATTCCTGTGTTTCTTTCTTATTAGATTGTTCACAGTTGGAGACTGCTCAGGCTGGCAATAACTTTAATACTTTTAAAAAGATTTTTCACCAAATCTAATTTTTTTTTTTACAGATTAGTTGAAAAAAAGTTTAGATATTTTACTTTAATTTACGTTTATCAGTCAAGGTACAGAGTATTCTCACATTTCGCACAAAGAGACTATCTACATAACATCACTATAGGTGAGTTTAAAAGTTCACAGTCAAGGCAACCTTTGCTTTGTGTTAACTCTATTATGGATTGTTGTTAGCTTATCATTAAGAGATCACATTCATGATGCTTACTCTTGAAATTAGTAGGAGTTTTATGTGAGCAAATGGAACAATATGTACTTTTCTCATTTCTTAAATGTTCACTGAAAGAAATTCAAAAGATTCATTCTAGGTCTTAGCAACTAGATCCAAAATTATGTAAGTAAACAAAGTCTTTTAATCCATGCTAAACTCAGTAGTACCTAAAAAGTTTAACAAAATTAAGAATTCCTGCTGTCTCTCTACAGCTGGTTTAAATGTGTTTGGTTTGCCTTATGACAGAATTCCAAATCTGACACTGAGTCCTCAATAACTGGGTGCCAAGCATGAAAATCACTGCAAGGGTGTGATACTAAATTTGAAAACATTTGGTCTTTTTCTAAGGGGATAAAAAATTGAATATTTTTTGCTCTACCTTTTGTCTATTAGTAAGCTGTATTTAAAACCATTCTCAGAGAAAGGAAGATGAAAGTTTTTAAAAAACACTGAAAACTTCTGATGGCATTTTCTAAAAATACTTAAATGCACAAGTAAATGCATTACCTTGATTGAGAGGTAATGGAATTTTTTACCCTAAATCATTTTGGGATAAATCCAAAGAGCTATTTTGGCATCTAGCAGTCAGCACAAGTTCTTTATCCTATCACTTAGCCACAGTGAGTCTAATGTCTGCTGCATATTTATTTTTCCTTCTCTCTCAAACACACACAGATGGTACTTAATATTGCAAATATCTAAGGCATGAAAAACTACATTTTCAGAAGTTTTCAGGTGCTACACTAACTCTTTAATGAATTAACATATTCACTCTGAATACCAAGGCTCCCTATACAACAAATAGGAGAAGAACTGGCTATGGAAGAATGAGATTTCCAAAGTGCACTGAACAAGGAAATATCCAAATAGCCAAAAGGCAGGAAAGTTAGTCTCTAAGACTGCATCAGTCCAAGTAAAATTAAAATGCCTTGGAAAAGTCTCAGGCATAGCTTTAGCTCAGAAAAATCAGTACTTACTTAGTGGCGCTGGCTTAAAAGTAGGGTCATTGGAATGAATTGACGATGCCCTCCTCTGGTAACTCTAGTTTAAAACCTTTACTTAATTGGAAAGACTATGGCCAAAGATGTTGCAGACAAACCTTTCTTGGGCCACAGTGCTTCGAGGTCCAGCAGGTGCTCTTGCCAAGATGTACAGACAGTACTCCAATCATCGCCTTCAGATTCAGCTAGCCTAGCTCAGTGCTAACACTGCAGACTCAACTAGCCACCTCCTCCTCAGACTGCTCAGGAGGGAGTCCACTTGCCTTTGTGAGCCCACCTTTTATGTGTCCTCCAATTCTGCTCATGCGCAGTTGGGGCCAGCCCTAATTGGGCACAGGGGGGCTTAACAGGAGCTCACGCCTCCCACCTCGTAACTGGCAACACCTGATTGTCCTTACGCGATTTCCTCTACACAAAGATGTTCTGCACTTTCTGGTCCAAGAAGCTGAAGTTTCCTGCAGCTCATCCACCTGTTGCAGGAGGTTCTCCACCTGGAAAGACCTTTTGCAGGCAGGTTTGCCACGTATCCCTGCTCCCTGCAAGAAGTCTAGGCAATTCCCACAGCCTGAGGTCTGCACGGCAACCTCTCCCTTCAACTGTTCTATCTGGGTGGAGACACCAGTCACCACTGAAGTGGATGGTGCAGAACCCTCAGCCAGATCTGCAGTCTCAGCTCTCTGCCAAGTGCTCACTGTTCTGCCTTGTGGGTCAGGTAGAATGAGCTTCCTTGACCCGTGCAGATTATTGATCTGTGCAGATGATAACCAGTGTCCTTCCTCCCCCCTCAGTACCAAGTGGGGGAGAGCTTGCTGTGGTTGTTGGGGGCATCTCCCTGAAGCGTATACAATATGAAATGTCAGTGACTTAGAGTCTCTAATTGTTTATAAAACACTTTTGAAAACTTATCGTGTGCTGCCTACTTGATGTCTGAAACATAAACAATCCTTTCAGAATGGAAATTTTAAAATATATGTAATTTAAATTAGCGTATAGATTCAAACTCTTTAATTATAGAATACAAAGTTTAAAATTATAGATAATTAATTAAGAAAGCACATGTTCAGCACTGATGTTGCTCCAGGTCTTTAAGCATGAGCCAATTAAGGAAACTGAAGAAACTGAACTGATGAGCAGTGTTTATTCATAATAATCTGCCCTTAAGCCTACAAATGGTTTCAAATACACGTTTTACTTATTTCTGTCTGCATGAATGAAAGGTTTCTATATGAATAAAACTAACTAGTTACCAAAGGCAAATCTACACTGTTATGTTGCAATCAAAATTGATGGGCCTCATAGAAGGTTTAGTATATTACAAGAGGTGCTAATGCTTCAGCAGGAGTAGGATAATTCCCTTAGTTAACACAGATTCTTAGTATTTTGTTTAGAGGAAAGAAACCTGTAATGATGTTTATGGCTTTTGATCTACTTTCAGTATTTAATTTTAGAAGATTTCAGTGTTACAGAATTGTTAGTAATTCTGCAATGCATGTTATTTCTTAAGCAAAAAATACAAAACAGGTAAGAATTCATGAAAACCTCTAAGTTTCACTCATAGACTCCTATGTCTGTGACCCCCAGGCAGATACACCATAGAAATTTCATATATTTAGCTCATGTTTAACATTATCAGAAAGTAATGCTGATATGAATGCAGAAAAAGTAGATAAGTAATCTAAATACTTGCCACTTACTTGGTGAACATGATGACTTCTTTGTCCCCATTTTAAATCTTCTCATAGCAGGATAATTGCAATATTGGAATGACCCGCCTGGACATGTTCCTGTGCGATGTGCTCTAGGTGGCCCTGCTCTGGCAGGGGGGGTTGGACTAGATGATCTTTCGAGGTCCCTTCCAACCCCTATGATTCTATGATTCTATGATTGGAAGCATGGGCTCATGAATCAAAGAATCATCTAGGTTGGAAAAGACCTGTAAGAACGTGAAGTCAAAATGTTAATCTAACATACTGCCAAGTCCACCACTAAACCATGTCCATAAGCATCACATCTACACATCTTACAAATACCACCAGGGGTGGTGACTGCACCACTTCCCTGGAGAGCTTGTTCCAGCACCTAACAAGCCTTTCAATGAAGAAATTTTTCTTAATATCCAATTGAAACTACCCCTGGCACAACTTGGAGCTCTTTTCTCTCTCCCTGTTGCCTATTACTTGTGAGAAGAGATCAACCTCCACTACAACAACTTTTCATGTCATGTCACTACAACTTTTCAGGTAGTTATGGAGAGCCATAAGGTCTCTATATCTGAGGTCTCCCTTCAGGGTCTTTTTTCTCCAGGCTAAAAAAACACAGTTCTCTCAGCTAATCCTCATACGACTTTTGCTCCAGACTCTTCACCAGCTTGGTTGCCCTTCTCTGGACTCTCTCCAGCACCTCAATGTTCTTCTGGTGGAGGGCCCAAAACTGGACACAGTACTTGAGGTGCAGTGTCACCAGTGCCAAGTACAAGGTGACAATCACTTCCCTAGTTCTGATGGCCACACAATTTCTGATACAAACAAGGATTCTGTCGGCCTTCATGGAGACCTGGCTACACTGCTGGCTCATATTCAATGAGGTGTTGACAAATAGTGCCAGGTCCTTTTTAGGCTGGCAGCTTTCCAACCATTCTTCCCTGTAGCATTGCATGGAATTGTTACCCAAGTGCAGGACCCAGCACTTGGTCTTGTTGAATCTCATGGCCTTGTCCCATCTATCCAGCCTTTCCATATTCCTCTGTAGAACCTTCCTATACTCAGGCAGATCAACACTCTTGCCCAGCTTGGTGTTGTATGCAAACTTACTGAGAGTGCACCTAGTCCAATGGAAATATCTTGAAAATATAAAAACTTTTTAAGCATCCTGGAATCTTAAGTTGCTTACAAAAACCATATATAAATAAATAAAAATCCTCACTGCTTCTGCTTGAAGCATGTTCATGGTCTATGGAGGCTTCCTGGCTGCCCACAGCCCCCAAGGCCCTGTGGCCCTGTCTTCATCCACCAGCACCAATGTAAGGTCAATATGTGATGCACCTAGAGACTTGTTATACACAGAAAGTTTATTTTACTTGCTGGCAAAAATAATAACATGTCAGAAGCAGTATGGCTCACTTCCTGGAGCAGATGAAAGCTTAGTGTAGGAGGTGAGTTGTTTCACTGCTTCATGTCTTGCCTTGCCTTACTGCTGTGTCTTCATTACCCACGCACAGCCACTCATTTTTTCATTTCCATTTTTGATATCTCATCTGTAATTATGAGGGACCAGATGGAGACACCCTCTTCATTGGGCCCTCTTAGGCTGCTCCACAGGTAGCTGGCACCAAGGCACCTTTGCAAATTCCCCCCTGTTCAAATCCTCATTAATATTTCCAAAGTGATTACTGGAGGGGAAGGAGACAGATAGGGTCTGCTTATGGCACAGGGTCTGGTAGAAATAAGACTTGGAGAGCAGAGTGGGCAGAGGTCTTCTCCATTCGTTCAATCTGATATGTCTCAACCATGCCTACTAAGTGAAACAGGCCTAGAATATGAGGGGCTGCATTAGTGAGTTTGGAAAGACTCATCAGCACCAAACCTCCCCCATTGGCTCGATCAATGCTTGTATTCAGGACTGCTGATTCTCTCTATTTCTTTCTCTTAGTCCCTTTCCTGTTCCATCTCTGAATTGAATGGGACACCTCTAGCCTCTTGCTGACAACGGGCAACTGACTAACTGATGGTAATGACCTTCTCCTGGGAAGGAAAGATGGAAAAGTGAGATTTCCCTGTCCTTGGGCCAACAAAGTAGCAATTAATCATTTGCCTGGAATAGCAGGAATTTGGGGGTATATAAACAGCACTGAGGTTCCCATTTTGTTGTCATCATTGTCATCCTTCTCCAACCTGTCATCCTTAATCAGTCCCTGTCCAGAACTGGAATGCCATCTTGAACAAGAAACCCTCCCCAAGACACCTCTAGACCTGTGGTGGTGACTTTCTCAAACTCCCTCATTCTTCTTTGATTGCTTTCTTACTCTTTTCTCTCTGTTCTCTCTCTCTCTCTCTCTTTTCCTTGTATTTTCTCTCTCTATGTTTTATCTTGCAACATGTTTGCCATACTTTCACATGGCTATAACACTTTGCTTGTGTTAATTGTAAAATAAAACTTTATGCTTGTATAAAGGGGTATACTTTATGTATACCCCGACCCTTGGTGGTTGGACTTTGTTCTTACAGATCTAAAAATTATAAGTTACTTCAAACCATAAAATTTGGTGTAGTTGGCGGGATAAGAACCTGTGGACCATAACAGTAATTTTACCAGTCTGTAACCTACAGTAATAATTAGCTCTAGCTAATATAAACTAGAGGCAAATTAAAATTTTATGCTTTTTCATGTGCTCCCTCCAACAGTTCGGTTTTTATTATTTAACAGCAATTTTTGAAATTATTTGTTGGCTCCTGTCTTCACTACCAAATCTGTACACTCATAGGGGTTCATCTGTCACAGAAAACAAAAAAACAGTGCTAAATCTTGATTTAAACTTTGTTGTGGAACTTTGTGTGGAACTTTCTGCATTAGGTATGATTTTTATTTGTATATTTCAGCCTTCATGGCAATAGCTATTACAATTTCAATGCAATAATACCTGAAAGAATTGTGTGGATGAGAATATTTTCTGTTGTTCTGATCTTTTAGTTCTAGCCAAAGAAACAATCAGCACAAACCAGTTAAACAAATAATGCTATGCCAGTCTGCTCATGTGGAATTACTCAAATAAGCAGTTTGGATTGTGGCTTTGCAATGGTAAGAAAATCTTTTAAAGTGTATTTTGAAGAATATGAGCTATTTTGCAAACTGAACTAAACATTTTAACTCTACTGATGCGGTATTTCATTGTTTATGTATAAGTGACCACTGAAATGAAAACTGTGCAGTACAATGTTAATGTAAGAAAAAATAGTCTTCTATATGCTCATCTCTAACTCTAACAATAAATATTTATAGTGTTACTTCTCAGCTCTTTCACCCTAAAGTCACCGTGTTGGCTGCTGTTGGTTTTAACTTTGCCTACATCACAGTGCTGAAGGAAAAGACTTAGCATACAGCCACTGGAAACCCAAGCACAGCTCTCATGATCAATAATGTAAACATACTGACAATCACATGGCTCATAGTCTCACATAGTGAGATTTATATATAGAAAGTTATCTTGCTCAGGATAACATTATGATATTACCCAGTAAAGTGCATTTTAAACCTGATTTTTCTGAAAACTAGAGACTTTTCTTATGAAAAGTTAGCTCTCTGATTAGTTTTTGCTGGTTTATTACTTGAGTCAGATTTTCAAATCCTTAATGACTTTGAGCAATTAAATTTTCCTCAAGGATTTGTGCTGGCATATCGACAACTATGTATTTAATAAAATTCTGTTTAGAATGAGCTGTGACAGTCTGAATATATGAAATGTTACAAAATCCCTAATTAGTCTGTGTATTATTTAGCTGAGAAAATGATGGGGGTCATTGAACAAACAGTATTTCTTTTCATCCACTGAAACGTACCGTACTTTTAAAATCACATAATTAATAAAGTACACATTTCTACCAAATAATTGTAGTCATATACAAATACTTCAAGTTTATTCCTCTGAAAAAGATTGCACTGTTTTATTCTAATTAAAATATAGAGAGGAAACATTACAAATTAGAAACTAAGAGTTTGCCTTCCATCAGATCTGCAGGGTGCCTAGTGGAAAAGAAAAGCTCAGAAGACTGTGAAACACTAACAACTGAGACTGTAGAATTCAATCTACATTTGATAGCCGTTGTTTGTGATTTTTCATATCATTTTTTTCGATCAGATGTTTTCTGTATTTTTAGACTAGATATGTGCTGTCAGTTTCCACCACTGTCAAGAATGCTATTGAGTATCATTGAAGTCAGCAGATTTTCAAGTTCAGGCAAGTGCCTGGCTAACCAATGTATCTATGCAGACATTATTTTCTTCTATTCTGTTCCACATATTATATCTAATGAAATCCCACTGAAATATATTTGAGTAATGGTATGTAAGCACTAGTTTTAATTGCCTGTAAAACTGTTTTTATCAGGTATGTTGATATTTCATTGGCCAGATACCAGCTCTTACTGAAACAAATGGAAAAGAAGACAGTTCACTCTGGAAGAATTAATGCATTTAAATTTGTTTTGTTTAAAACCTTAGGAGAAAAAATTTATTCTGACTAATGCTTTTGTTTGAGATTCAATAAAAGAATCATTAATTTTCCACTATTCTTTCTCTGTCTTTGTTGCATAGTAGAATGTGGTATATCAACATGTGGAATACATTGTTTGGTATTAGGGTTCCTTGTCCTTCACTTCATTTGACATATTTTTCATATTCTTACTGTGGCCGTCACTCTTCAGGACAGAAGTACACCTCATGTATAAAAGAAAAGCAATTTTAAATTCCACATATGTAAAAAAGAAATATGTGAGAAATCAGAAGGGAATACAGAGAGAGAGGTAGAAAGATACACAGATTTCTTATCTCCTTTTCTCTTCTTCCAGTGGATTGCAAAAAAATTTTAATTTTAACAAAGGTAAATGTCTGGACAGATTAACTTGAAAGGCACAAAATATTACATGTGCACTAAAGGCTAATTTTAGATAGTGATTGAGCCAGAAGAAAATTACTGAGGAATGTTCGAGAGGAAAATTTATTCCACACAAAATTCTATTTTGTTAACTCTGTTGTGATAGAAACTAATAGCAGTGGGTATAGTAACTCACAAGAGTAACAGAGAAACCTATACAGCAGATGAGGATATTGTAAATGTAATCAAGTATGAAGACAAAGTGACATGAAACATCTGGAACAGAAAATTATCTTTCTGAAATTTAACTCTCATAATAGGTTACAAAAAGAAAAAAGAAAAAGCAAACAAACAAAAAAGAAAAATAAAGGAACACTAGAGAATGGATTACAGAAATAGGAAGGATTGTATGTAATAACAGAGTATTATGGTATTGATCTGGACTAAGTGTGTTAGACTATGTTGCTGTTTTTAGAATTATTTTCTTTATATAAAGTTTATATTGTTTGAATTTAAGCTGAGTCTTACATTGTTTTATGTTACATTTCAAGAGGCTTGTCTTGCAATGAAAAACAAATTCTGGGTACTGAAATAGAATCTGAGAGAAGGGCATTTAGATGATTACCATTAAAAAGTTTTATCATTGGCATGTATGGTTGTAATTCCACATGTAATGCTCCTTACAGTGCCTAGGAGTCCTAAATGAATAAGATGTTTGGATTTGGCCTTCAATTCTTATTTACCTTTTCCTCAGTACCCCTGTACTTGGCACTGTTGAGACATCATCTTAAGTATTGTTTTCGGTTCTGGGCCCCTCTCTACAAGAAAAACATTGAGCTGCTGGAGAAGCTTTAATCCAGATGAGAGCAACCAAGCTGGTGAATGTCTAGGGAACAAGTTCTGTGAGGAGAATTTACAGAAACTGGGAATGCTTGGTTTGGAGAGGAGGAGACTGGCGAGAAACCTTATTGATCTCTACAACTTCTTGAAAGTAGTGTTAAATAGGAAAAAATTACTAAATATATACAAATATACAGGAAAATTGATACCATGTTTCTCCCCCTTTCTCCTAGTAACTCTCATGTCACCACCTGCAGGCTGCAGGGCAGCCCTGGGAAAGTCCAGGCTGGACCCCTGGGGTCAGGAGCAGTCAGGAGCTGGAGGCAGGAACACACAGATATGGGCTGGCATGGATCAGGACCACAGGCAGACAAATGGATGGAATCCTTCCAGGATGCCAGAGCAAACAGGGAACAGGCAAAGAAGGGGAAGCAGGAAGGGCAGAAAGGGCAAGTAAATAAACATAGGACTAGAGGAAATGGCCTGAAGTTGCATCAGGTGAGGTTTAGAGGGTTAGAGTAGATATTAGGAAGAATTTGTTTAGCTGCAATAGTCAGGAACTTGAATGGGCTGACCAGGTGGTCACCATCCCTGGAAGTATTCAAAAAACATGTTAATGTGGCATTTCAGGACATGCTTTAGTGGGCCTGGTGTTTTTATCTTGTTTGATGGTTAGACTTGGTGATCTTTTCCAAGTGTGGCAATTCTGTGATTCTTGAGTGGAATCAATAACAATGGGTGAACACCCAAGTTCAAAGAACATAAGCCTTATGCTCATGTCAAAAAACCTCAAGACATGAAAGCATTTATAGAAAAACTATTCTACTGTTAACTTTTCATTGAGGACTTCAGCCAAAATACTTTTAAAGGAAAACACAGGTTTTAAAATTGTTAAATTTATGTTATTCAAAGATAAGAAAAAAAAAATTGCATAGGATTATATTTATGATTTTATTTAAATAAGTCCATTACTTTTGATGATTCTTATTTTGTTCTGCTTTCTAATTTCCCAAACGTCATCATACTGACAATTCATAAGGAAACAGCTTTTGCTAACTTCAGGTAAAATGCTAATTGACAGTGATTAGAAGACATAAATTAATCATGGCGTGTGAAAAATTGTATCTGACTGAGCATATGTCCCATCTGCATTTAACAAAATTTCATTTCAACTAGACTGGTAAAGATGAATGATCCAGTTCAGGTTCCAGTAGCAAGCAGTATCAAAAGAATAAAAGTAAGATTTAAAGATAGCTTGGATTTAAAGATGCATGCAAAGAAATCTGTGGTTGCTCATGTGAAGACAGATCACAGGTTTTTCTTGGGAAAAAAATAAATTTAGTGTTTTGATTATGCCCATTTTAGATAGCTTTCCACATAAAAGGACTAGAAGAAGAGGGCAGGAACTTAATATGGACAGAAGCAGACAGACCTGGGCTACAGAGGTACATCTGAGAATTGTCTTATTAGAAACTGTAGTGATTATTCATTTCTGAGTAAGATTATCCAGGAAAAGGGAAAAAGGAAGCTGCACTGTGCCACCCCCATATAAGTCAGGAAACAGGGAAATCTCTGGAGGACAGAGCTAATGAATACTGATACAAGTGATAAGTAGAAGGACAAAAAAACCCCAAACCTTTCCACAGTCATGGAAGAAGAGAGAGAATAATTTATATTTTTCTGGATAACCTGGTTCTCCTTCTATTTTATCTGTTGTTTCTTTTAGCCTTTGGGCTCAGACAGAAGCTAGCTCTTCAGCAAAGCTGGAACTCAGTTATTCTTGCTCAACTGGCTGTACACTTGATTGAGGACATGTTCTTGGAGAGCTGTTGTTCCCTGCAGAATCAAAACAAAAAATGCAGACGAGCAAGGCTGACAGTTCACAAAACAAATTTAAACTGGTAATAGTACCTGGCACCTTCACAAAGCTTGGGAACAGAATGTGAGGCAGTGGTGAGATTTGAAAGTGGCTGACAGTTCAGGTGGGAATGTTTCCTTTTCCTGCAGACAGGACAATTTTGTTTTGTCAAAACTGGCAAGGAGAGTTTGAAGAAGTGTGCCAAGAAGAATCACTCTCACAAGAGTGACTTATTATAACTGGTTCATCTGTGATTGTTTGGAATACATATTTTAAATAATTTGATCACCTACTTGGAAACAAAAAATAGCTCAATATATTTGGCAAATTATTTTTGACAACCTAAGGCTTTTGAAATCCTTATAATCATATTTAGCTAATAATTATTTTAGTAATCTTTCTTCTAGTTTTTCCTTATTAGTCACAGTCCATAATTCTTATTTTTGCCCTACTGATCAGTTTGATCCTGATAAACTTTCCTTTTCACTGGCAGTGATGAAAAAGATTCTTTCCTTTTTTAAAAATTTTAATTTCATTATTCCTAGTTGTCATCCTGTTGCTTAGATACACACGTAGATTATTTCCTTTTTCATGGTTGTTTGTTGTTTTCAAAGTCTTCTAAACATTTGTTTTCCAAGAATGTTATTATGCAAATCAACTTTTGAAAAATAACAATAATAAGCATCCTTTAAAAAAAATATAAACAATTTTTTCCTTTTTCTCTTTTAGTGTTGGTACCTTTGGATATTATTAAATATTTAAATTTAATTCTTGTCTATTCATGTGGGAAAACACAAATATCTTGCTACATGATGGACCTGACCTGGTGTCATCCCTCTCAGTAAATAATGTATCATAAAGTCAAATTCTGAAAAATTAGGGCATGTACTTTCAGCAAAGCTGAGATTTAGAGCACAGTTGTAACCTGGTGAAGGGATGGTAATTCCATTGATGAATACCTTACATAAGCAAGATAAAATGTGCCTTTAATTATATTTACCCTATTTTTCCTTAGTGGTCGGAATGGAGGCTAATTGGAACATCATAAAGTAGTTTAAATTCTGAAAATAAGAGAACAGACTGATCAGAAAAGCAGAGTCCAAATCAGTAACTAGGTCAGAAACAAAAGGTCATAGAATGTGGTTAAATAGGACATTCACCTGGAAGTCAGTCTATAAACACATCATTGAAACATGGGACATGTCAAAGATTAGAAGTCTAACACAAAGCTTAAATTAACTCAAGAGTCAGATGGATAAATTGTTAAAGAAGAAAGTAACTGAAGGGCAGAATGAGACTTTGGGTTTAAGAGAGGTCTTCTATGGACTGTTTTTGATTTTTATCTAGATTAAAAAAAATTAGGTGAAAGAATCTAAAAGATAAAAGGGGTAAGACAGTATATTACATGGTTTTGTGCTTTATGTATTCCAGTGCTGTGATCCTAATCAATCTCAGTTCTACTGACAGAGCTGTAAGTGCCTCTAAAGCAAATCAGATACTGTAGATAGGATGGAAATTATTCAACTCGACCAAGTAGCTTCCTTGAAAAGTACATATCCCTGGGTAACAAGGGATCAAAATCAATGCTCAGTCCTCCCTTACAGATAGTGGACAGTATTGTAAAGCATAAAAAAAGTATTCATTCTGTTAACTTTGTCACTGAAATGTCACTGGACTGTCAAAACGAATAACTGAAAACTATGTATTTTATTAAAAAATCTCTTTATGGAGAAATGTTATATGGTGTATTGAATAATCACATTCCTGTATGTATTAATGTAATTGAAGAACGTTACAATGAAGGAACTCTTCACGTATGCCATAATTATGGTTAAGAACTCCAATAAAAATAATTATTGAAATTAAAAAATAAACCTACACATTATCTTATTACTCATGATCATGTCCATGAAATGATCACTCAGGAAAATAAAAGTCTCGCTAAATTAGAGATTTGCAAATATTTGCAGGTAAACTGTGAATAAGCAGTGTTGTGCCCAAGAGGCTGCTCTATGCGGCAACCTAACACAATGTCAAGAGTGATTTCTATATGAAGACCTTGCAGGTTACAGTTCAGAGAAGTGGAGATGGAGTATAATGAACAGGTAATATATCTGCATAAACAAGCAGGTGTACCTCTTTATTAACTACACCTGGAAATAATTTTTTATCAATACATACTTTCTCATTCACAGTCAGAATCTACTAACCAGTCTTTGCCTAAATTATTTTTTACTAGTATGACTAAAGGTACTGTTCATATGGAGTTTCATCTGGAAGGGTCTAGTACATAAAGCATGCATTAATTTTTCTTTTCCCTTACAATGCTTTGGGAATTTTTTTTTTGTTTAATCTGTATGAAGTCTAATAGCTCAGATATAGAGCAATTAAGCAAAATAACCAAACTATTTGCAAACATCTGTGAATCCTTTTAATCCAGAGCTCATTTTCCTACTACCAGTTAAATGTCCATATTCAAATTTTGTCAGGGTACTTGTATCACAACTCAAAGGGAAGTAGCAGATGTATTCAGAATGTGTATCCATCCTTATTTTCCCAAGAAATTGTACTTTACCAAACTGCTTCTTAGAAAATGTGAAAATAAGTGTTCTGGCACACATTAAAAGATGGTGTCCAAGTTGGTATCTGTAGGTGTGAAACCACTGTTCAAGCTTTATAGACAAGATGTTTTCTCATTAGCAGAATTATACAGATTTCTGAATAGCAGAAACTATATGACCAGAGTAAGAATTTGCACTGTACTTTGATTGCTAGCTAGACCCTTTTCCCAAACCATAGTTTATCTGTTGAGGCAAAGTCAGCTAGAAGTGTTTTGCTTTGATTTGTGAAAAAGGATTATTTGAGGGCTGTTTCTTTTCACCTCTGTTCCAGGACTTGTATAAAAGGGTTACACATGAAAAAATACTGAAACCTTGTCAATATTTCTTCTTGTATTGGGAATTTGACCTGCAAGATGTTGAACATCTGCTACTAGTGCTTATCTGGGATTTACAGAGTTGGAAAGTGATTTAGTATAAGAATAGACAAGCACAATTAAATATAAAATGTAAAGGAGATTAAGTAAAATAAGCAAAGCCCTTTTATATTACTGTTTTCATTTACTGAACCTCTCTTGCCCTAGAGCACTTTGCTTATCATTAGTCAGACAAAAGTGAAATTATAAATATAAATATAAATATAAATTTTGCTCATCAAGTGTGATAGACCTCCTGTTTCCGCCCACAGTGTGTCACTATAGCTGTCTCTTTAAATTGAGTGTCATTGCCCTGCAGCACTTCTTTTAGAAATTCCACATTTTTACAACGTGTTCAAGTGTTTGCTCCACTGTGAGATTAAAAGGTAAAAAATATTATTAGTGATTTTTTAAAGTGATTTTTAAAATATATAGATAAGAAACTTTCTATTAAAAACTCCATTATACAATCAATTAGAATGCAAGAAACTATAAGGTCACACTCCCACTGACATTCATGTACAGGGAGAAAAACCATCATGTTCAGAATGTGATTAAAGGCATGGTGTTCTCCCTCTGTACATCATTTATCTGTTTCAGCAGAACAGGAGATCATTCCTTTAGTTCTAGTGCTTGAAATTCATAGGATGAAGCTGAATCATACAGCCATAGAGGGATTTGGGCAGGAAAGGACCTTCAAAGGTCATCTCTCTCCAAGGGTAGGGACACCTTCCAGATGAGATTGCTCAAAGCACTATCCAATCTGACCTTGAACACTTCCATGGATGGGATACCTACAACTTTTCTGAGCAATCTTTTCCAGTCTTTCACCACCCCCACAGTAAAGAGTGTCTTCCTTATACATATGAAATCTAAATCTACCCTTTACATGGGTTTAAAGCCATTACCCTTTGTCTTACCACAACAGGTCCTGGTAAAAAGTCTCTCTCTGACTTTCTTCTAAACCCCATTTAAGTACTGAAAAAACACAATAAGGTGTCCCTGGAGCCTTCTCTTTTATAGGATAAACAAGTTTGCATTTTGTAGGTTTATTTTTCCTATTTTTCATCTTTCATAGCTTAAGAAGTTAATGTGGTTGAATTTACAAGCTTTTCTAATGAGTCTGCAGAGACTTTGTAGATAAATCTTGATTTTCCAGTGAGCAGATCATTTAACTTTTAATTTTAAATTACTTCTACCTTAATTTTAGATAAAAACTATCACCATAACCTCAACCATCTTTTAAAGTTGCTTAATCATGTCTTTTATAAACATAATAGGGAGCTCAGGAGTCGTATTCAAGAAAATGCCAAGGATCTTAGGGTTGACATTTAGATGGAAATTGAGAAACTGAGTTCAAGACAACATTGTCAGAATACTTTTCCTAAAAGTATTCTGCTTGATTCTTCAAGCAATGATTTTTCCTAAGTACCTAAATTTGTGCACTTACTATAAAAAATTTAACTCTTGGCTGAGAAACATGAAAAGCTCAGAAAACTCAATGGAAATGGCAGCGGGTGATCTGCATTGCTTTAGTACTCTACCATAAGATACTAGAAGTAAGACCACAACTTCAGACTCCTGTTTATCCAAGAACACAAAATTCATGGGGTCAGAATTTTGGAAAGTACTAAGAGGAAGGAAACTTTAAAGTCTGTCTGTGGAAGACTCAGTTCCAAAACAGGAACACAAGTGATTTTCTCTGTTAATTGTTTCGGATTTATATGTAGTGAACATTTGAATTAAAATTCTGCAAAATTAATCAAAGTTCTTCTCTTGTGTTTTAATCTTTGTCTTACCCATGAAAAGTATGAGACCTTGTAAGCCAGTTTTATGCAACTGAGAAACAAAAGCCTGAGCCAAAGTTCTGCACAAAATATATGGACTTTCTGTTTAATATCATGTGTGTTTCCCACTGAGTGTTCTTACTGTTATAAACTCCAAACTAGAGTCCTGTCTTCTCCCCATTTTTTGTTGAAATAGTAGTTCTGAGCATCTGTACTGAGTCTATATAGTTAACTTCATGCAGGAGGCCTGCTAATTATTGCCCTGTGAGTGGCCATGTAGTCACAGTTTGCCTACAGTTCATGAGAGCACAGCCTGGACAGATTTCCACCAGATCAGATGGCTCTGTACTCTCACTGTCTACTTCATTTGGTGACCCCAAATCTATTAATTACATAAAAGGATCACAACAATAGCTTTTGCAGATAACCCTTTACCTCAGAGAGAATGTGAACATACTGACTTTGTATTTTTTAAGCTATATTTGTACTCATTTTTAGGCCACATGCAAATATGCTAGATTAATGGCACCTCACACTGCAGGATATATGGTTGAAGGCTAAAGACAGTGTGAATTTAAACAAAGGATCTAGGCCCTGTATATACACCAGCTCATGACACATTTTGGAGCACTAGTAGCAAAGTCATTGTTTTGACAGAAACTAAGCTGGACTACTTTAGAATGAATAAGCAGATGCCCACTCTGGCCGTCCTGTGACCTTTTCCAATAACGGGTCTATCCATCTGGTTGGCTTATGAAAGAGGGAGTTTATCAGTCTCAGATGAATGGTAGAATCCAGCAGCTGCTGGAATGATGCATGCCAATTCTCTTAGTTTTTTTGCCTAGTGAATATGCAGAGAAGTCAAAAGACATGTAGAAGTCAGCATGGATTCCATTCTGAGAGTTCCATGACAGATTTTCTTTCAAATTAAGCATTTTGAAGAAACTATATTTTTAAAGTTATTTTTATAATCCTTTTAAACCCTTTCCAGGTTGAAAATTTTGATTGGAATAAGATTAAAATCTTTGGTTTTGTGGACAGTCTCTTTGGCTGCCCTAATTAGCAGATCAACAATATTCTGTCCCTTTATATGAGAAATAAGGCTTAATTTTATTAAGCAGAGATGTTTTCTGAAATATTACTTTTTCAGATAAGTTAAATTGGCTTCATATTGGCACTGTGTGTGATGCATTGATGATGGACAAATTTAAGGACAGTGATGAGCATATTCTTCAAACCTCTAAATGTTATAGAAATGGCTCATATCCTGCAGATATCCTATTGACCACTTATTACTTTGCTACAACACACAGTGATCTCAGTCTATCAAAAAACCCCAAGGATCAGAATCTATGCTTCCCACAGGACAGGGTAGCTTTTTAACAGCCCTTTTGATGTTCAGTGATAATGTGTGATTCAGGCTGCCAACAAATTTTGTTATCTTGGTAATGAAATGAGGTGATTACTGATGACATCACGAAGTAAAACAGAGTGGCTGGCAACACTTTGGTAGATTATGGTGATAGCCACTGGCTGAATTAAAAATTAGTTTTTGAATGGTGATATTACGCTGATGTTGTCATAGCTTTATGGCTTCAAGATTTGGACAGATTGCTATGTAAATACCTTTTTCATTTTTACCTATGCTGTTTAAGAAAATACCTAGTGTAAAGTGGCAAAGTGCTATAGTATTTTCTAGGAGTAACTAGCACTGAAGCTTTGCAGGTCTGCAAAAGTACTGACACTGACATTCAAATTATAATATCTCAAAAGAGACAGCATCCCACTTGTCTGAAGAAAGACAAATGTGCAGAGCTGGGTGACTGAACCATTAGAAAGATGAGCTCAATGCTAATCTTAAAGCATGTAAGGTAAACTTACCCTTGAAGACAAACTTTGATGGTAATTATTTCTATATTTCTAATGACCTTGAGGACTCTAAATATTGCTGATCGTACACTGAGATGAAAATTCTTCAGCATAGAGCAGATTGAAATAAGAACAGTATAAAAACATAAAATGAGAAAGCACACAATTCATAGATGCCTTCATGATTTCAGGTAGTCCCAGGTTTTGCCTGTGACACATCCACAGACTACTGTCCCTTCCAACTGGACTCGCTGTTATCCTAGAAAATCCATGACTGAACTTTGAAAGGCTGGTGCAGATTTTCGTATGTTGATGACAAGGAAACATTTATTTCCCCTGGAACAGTATGAAGTGGAATATATACCACAAGCCCCTCTTAGATCACTTTTTACAACTGCACAGGTTATTTTGTCTGTTTGTTAATTGTCTACTTGCTTTGAACATGAATGTGAGAAAGGTCAGATTAGGTCCTGAAGCGGAATTCATATTAGTTAACTTTAGCACGTCGGTGCTAGTATCTAAAGAGAATGAACTAGAGTATCATGTTATTTGGGAGATATTTACATTTGGAAGCAGAACCTGAAAATTTAAACTCTATGAACCGTAATGAGACTCATTACAAAATGCATAACAACAGCAGACCTTAATTAATGCAAACTGGAACATTGATTTCTATAGTTAGGAAAGATGGCCTGCTGTCTTTCCAAGCAATAGAAACGGTTAAGTGCCCTACAAAATATTTATAGTGTGAAGTGTTCCCCTAGGCTTGAAACAACAGGGGGAAAAATAAAAAAGAGACAACATAAAGATTTCACCTTTCCTTGAATTTTTATCTCAGTTTATATTAAAGAAATTATAATTGTACTTTAAATTATAAAAATTGCACTCTAGTTTCCATACAGTACCACTAAAATTATTAAACCTATTGATGTTAAAGTGGAGAATTATTTCTTCAGCATAATCTGGTATAAAGAAAAATATTCTAGGACTTAAAGGGGTCATTACAGTTTCTACAAGAAACCTACAGTAGGACCTTAGACATAGCTGAAAAAGCTGCATATATTAAATCAACACATCTGAAGGTTAAAGTAGGAGAATGAAACATGTTCAGGTTAAGTGATGCTATTAATGGAACGACTTTACATGCAGTCTTTCTAAAGCACTAATGTATAATTGCATATGCTTACATATCCCATTAACTACTTTTATACACAGAAGAACTTGCAGAAAATGGAATATATCTATTTGAAATAAATCATAGATATTTCTGTTCTTCAGCTTTTGTTCCTGGAGGTTAAATGTGCTATTTCTCTGACTGCAGTCTTCAGAAAACCAAACACAGCTCTGCCTCAGTCTGAAATTCCTTAAGTTTGGCCAATATTCAGATGAAAAATCTAGTTCTGAAATCTAGGCTATAGCACCCAGATAATGCACTGGCACCAAAGAGGTGATCAGGATGCTTGTATTTTCTTGACTCAGACCTTTTTTCAAACAAGCTTCTCAGTTTACTGTTTCAGTACCAACTTCTGTGAAGTATTTTCTTACTGCTCTAGGGTAAAATAGGGATGTCAAAGCCGGTTAATAATTGAGAGGTCCTCAGAAACGGCAGAAGGGCAAGTCCTTCCTCTCAGTCCACAGTAGTACTTTATTTAGATCAGAAAAATGAATCTCTTACATCTTAAAAACCAAAGCCATGGAAAGACTACAATAAGTTACTAATTCCCAAAATTAAGTTTTGGAAGACCTTGCTAGGCTTCTCATGCACAGAGTTATGGGTCCATCCCACACCTTTGCAGTCACTAAGGACTCTTCTGCTGATTTAATACTGACTGGCCTAAAAAACTTGTTGGTTCATTTGCCTGTTTCCATGTGTATGCAGCCTTCTTCACCAATTACAATATTCTCAGGGGTATTGTTTGTGTTTTTCTTAATTTTTGGTGTCCAGATTTTTTATTGTTCTTGTGTTTGTGTGTGTGTGTGTGTGCATACATGTGTGTTCCTGGGCACATGTAATTTTTTTTAAAATTATGTCAATTGCATGTAAATGGTAAAGCTTATATCTCTAAATATTGATAGTTGCAAGTACTTGTGACCAAAGAAGATACAAGTCTTTAGCATTTTACAACACATGAGAAACTACAGCTAATTTATAGAGCATAATTCTAATTTTCACCAATCATCCAAATTTTTTATTTCACTTCTCTCAAACTAGTGTTAGCAAGTAAGAAATATATGTGCATAAAACACATATTAGCGTATTATTTATTTAAATATCAGTCACTGCAAATTCATCACACAAGGTCTTCTCAGCTGCTTACTTCAGTAGACAAAGAAAACTGATGAGGTTACCTCTCATTCCATAATTACTGGGGAAACTAAAAAATATGACAAAAACAATGAACATCCTTTCCTACCCTGAATACTTAAAATTTCTTACTTTCCTTGCTGAGGATATTTTCTTACTTTTCCTAAGATCCCAAGTTACACTTTTTTCTCTTCCTTTTCTCTCCTAAGATCCCATTGTCCCTTCTAAAACATCTTCCTTTCATCAGCGCTTTTTGAAAGAACAAGCAAAACTGTTTTCACTTGTACTAATTTCAGGCTGACCCAACCACAGTGTTATCAGACCATTCTCGATTTTCACAGTTGTTAGGGCAAACTGGACTTTCAAATTTACAGTAACATTCTTGGTCTTAGTACAGAGGGGGATAAGGAAAGTAAGATAGCAGTCTTCATCCACTTCTCATCAGAGTGTGTAAAGGTCTTCATTTGCTCTGAGTAAAATCTGTATTTGTGTTATAGGCAGTGATGCCTATAATACACACAGAGTTTTTCCATTCTGTTCTTTGTAGACAGAAGTGCTATTTAAAGCTTCAGAACTTGACATTGACATGGAAAGCAGCACATCTTGATGGTTTTTGCTTGTTTCTGAAAACAGAACTTCCTTAATCCATCAACACAGTCATCTTTTTTTCCCCCTTTTCCCCTCTATTTTAATCTGGGGAGGGGTGGGCATGAGAACTGTTTAATCTTTGGCATTCAGAAGATGGATTAGAAGCCTTATCTTGCTAAACCCAGCAGCATTAGGAGTCGATATGCAAGTGACTTACTCAAACAGTCTCTCAAGGTGGAATACAGTGTTTTCATAAGTTTACAGGAATGATCTGGACTCTTGCAGATGTAACTGTGAAGTGAGATGGAAAAATGTGGTTGTGTCAGTACCATTTAGGCTCAAGTAAGGTCATGAGGAATGAACATTTGAGCCCAGGCACATCTGCAAATATCCTTTTGCTGACTTTTCAAACTAAACAGCTGTTGTAACTTGCAAAGTTTGTCAGCCATACCCAAATTTCTGTTTGAAAAACTGGCCTTATTTCTTTTCTTTAATTCTACATCAAACACAATGCAATAAATGCAGTCAAGGTCTTCTTCAGTCATTAGGGTGTTCTACATGGAAAAGATACATGCATATTTACATTTGCATGAGTAAATAGCAAAATCTATTCCATGCTGAACTTCCGTAAAGGTCCTGAAATGACTTCTGTAGGCTGCCTGAGCCCCTTTTCATGTAGAGAGTCCAGGTCCTCAAAGCACTTTACACAGTGAGAGAGCCTAGGACTGGAAGCTAAGCCACAGTATCTCTGTAAGCACTCAGTGAATGGTCTCTGGTATAGTTGAGCCTGACCTTTGTCTGTTGTAATCTAATGTAGTTCCACTGATATCATGGGAACTGTAAAAACTTATACAGGGTGTGAATACAATTCACAATATTTATTGAGCTTTTCTTCTATTGTAGAAATAACTAGGTACCCAACTGATGTAAATCGGTGCAGTTTCATTGAAATCCATGTAGATGTGCTGATTTTAAAGAAGAGAGAAGCCTGGCCCTCAAGACTTTTGCAAATGAATTCACTCTTTTTGTTGATATAGTCTTCAGATACTTTTAAAGTCTTTATGTTACAAATAAGTTGTCCCTCTTTGATATATGTATTTCTACAGTAGAACTTGCAAGAGCTGAGCCTCATCACCCTATCTGACTGCCACACCTACAACACTGAAAATGTAACCAAATTATGGGCTGGAGGCTTTTTCCATTGTTTCCTTTCTTTCACTGCCATTTTTAGAGGGGTGATAAACACACCCAGGTCTGGCATGAGCTGCAAGTTGAAGACTTTTGCCTTCGTCAGGACAGGATTTTGCACAGCATTCACAGTCATTGTAGTACATGGCAAAAAAGTTTTTTGAAGCCATATTATAGATTGCAGACTTCTACAGTGTCCTTCACTGAAGCAGTGTCTTTTAATCACCACAGACATTGTTAGG
Source organism: Florisuga fusca (assembly GCA_038090715.1). Classification (NCBI taxonomy): domain Eukaryota; kingdom Metazoa; phylum Chordata; class Aves; order Apodiformes; family Trochilidae; genus Florisuga; species Florisuga fusca. Next base: position 25,411,746 of record JAAWXA010000009.1, read on the forward strand.
CATTGTTAGTTAGTCTGTAAGCTTATATTAAAGAAAATACTCCGTACTTTGGGTTGGGTTGTGAAAGGCCTCAACCTCATGGGGTTGCTTGCAGCCCTTTTCTAAACAGGCTGCAAAGCTCCATCTCTGGTGCATAGTGTGGAAGTATGCCAAAAGACTAAAAAAGATTCTACCTTGATGTTCTGCAATCAAAAGATTGGGTTTAATTCCTCTTGCATCGACGTGCTTTTCACTCCAGTGTCTGGCCTCCAGAGAAAAGGGGTGGGCAAGGGATGGCTCTTCCCAGAGCACCTACCTCATGAGCCCACTCCCATGAGGAGACACAGGCACAGGTCTGCTCTGGATCCTGACTGGGACTCTGCTGGCAGGGCAGCAGTATGTATCCCTGTGGATGAATTACTGGCACCCTGAGCAGGGGCTCCCTATGAGCTGTGCGGTGAGAGAAAGCAGCACACAAGAAAAGCTGAAACCCAAGGAAATAAATGCTTCCAGGCTGTCTCAGCAGTGCTAGCAACAAGGGGGAAGACTTAGACATCTTGGAGCAAACACAAATTAGACAATTAGATCCAGAGAAGTCTGAAAAGTTCTTAGGTTTTTTATTTTCTGATAAAGATGACTCCATCCCATTCAAGTCCCCAGTTCTGATCTTTCTTCTGATGACATTCTTGTTCTTCATGTGTGTCATAAGAAAACTCATATACTCCTTTGTAACAGTTTCCACCCTCTGAAGTTGATAAAGGGGATGCTCCAATGAAGTGAACATGTATTCTGCTTCTAAATCTCAAAACATACAGACTACACTGAGCAGTTTGCAACTTAAAAGGTGTGTGCCATGGCTTGTACAGAACTCTGCACTGGTTAGAGAAAAAGAACAAACTGTTGTTACTTTTGCCTCTGCATACAGCTGAAGTGAACAAGCTCAAGGGTAATTAAATTTTAAAGGTGCAGAAAACAGCAAAGGAAAATATTGATCAATAGATATGCTAACCAAATATTTTTTCACCTTTTGTTTATATAAGCGATCCGTTCTCTATGAACAGAAAATGAAAAATATGTATTGCCATAACAAACACCTTTAACTTATGCAACTGTCACTTACAGCAGCACATAACTTGAGGTCCTCCTGACCTTGGCAACTATACGAGGTGTTGGGGATTGAGTTAATTTTCTCATCTTGGCACATGAAGCTTGAGTGTGTGCCTCTGGCTTCATCTCCTAAGAGTGCTTATGGCACAAACACGATGTATACAGAGAAATTTTATATGTAGCAGAAATAGAAATATCAGGACTGTCAACAAAAGCAGACCATTTTGGAATGCTTTCCTTCTGCCAGCTGCTGAACATTTCATACAGAGAGAGCCTGACTCTGCTTTTATTAAATCTTATGCAAAGCTCTTGGCAGACATTATGCAGCATCTTGTCCTTCTTAAAGGTGAAGAGTGGGGAAATTCTTGAAGCTTTGCTTGCTATAAAAAACTACACTGCCTGAAATGCTAGACCAGGTATATGGAAGTGTCCTCTATCTCAGCTACTTATTTATTTCACACATTTGCAGTTATTAGCTATATTTCCTAAACTTTAATCCCTATATGTCTAACTAATGCCTTAGCTCCTGGAAAAGTCAAAAGCAATACCATTTATCATGACTGCAGCATGAAGTGTGGTAGGTATGCCCCCCTCAGTACAAGGCAGGTTAAAGCAGTGCACAGTCTATACCATAGCTCTTCAGTGAGGGTAAGGTCTTGGAATACAGATGAAATCTTTTCTATAGGTACTTCAACAGTATTTCACATGGAAACACCATAGTGTCTCTATTCTCTCACAAATTTAAGGACTGGAGATGACTATGAGTCAGACAGAAGTGGTACAGGCATTTGAACTTACTAAACAGTCAGGTAGTAAAGTTTAAAATTATTACATATGTGGGTGTCCTATTTAGGTGCCTAAATCTAATAGAGCAATGCAAGGATGGCATGGAAAAAGGAATATTTAAGATGGAATATTTAAGATAGAAGCAATGTACTGGTCTAGAATAGTGGCTTGAACATTGCACACAGGCTCAAAAGGGCTAGTAAGATCCAATCATCCACGTCAGAACTGTGAAGGAGAATTTTTTTTACCTTGAGCTCAATACTGGGCCCCATACAGCTCAGTATCTTCAATGATGACTAGGATGGTGACATGGAGTCCCTCATTGGCAAATTTAGGTGGTTCTAAACTTGAGTAATTGAAATAGAGAATAGTTCCAGTTCGGAGTGACGTGTCTGTATAAACCACAGGGCAGCTGACAGTAGCACCAGTAAGCAGGGAGAAATGCAGAACTCAGAACCCAGATGCTTTTGCTCATGACCCTGGTCATGAGCCTAATGCATGTGCGGAATACTGAGCTAATTTAACTAGCATTTGGGGGAAAGAAAAAAAAAATATCCTTTTAACTTTTTTTAAAGTGGTAGAATAATGTGTTTTGTTTTGTCAGGTATAATGATCTGAATACCAATTCATGATCCGATTTGGTTTCTGAATATATCCATTTTATCTCCATGACTTCCAGGCCTCAATAAGATCTCACTAAGACTGATTGTATTAGCCTTGAAGTGGAACAACTAGGTAAGTATGAATTCCTTTGATGTTATCAAGCCATGGTAGACTGCTGATGTCTGTAACACAAGAAATAGCCCCAAAAGTACTTAAGTGCTCTGGAAGATGTAGAGTGTCCCAAACTGCCTCTTGAGTCAACTTGAGTTTTAAGGCTTTTTTCATGGTATCAAAGAAAAATATTAGGAAAGCCCATTTGCTCAGTACTTTTTTTCACAAAACATTTGTATTCTTCTATATTGTTTGTTGTGATTCTTTGCTAAGGTTAGAAAAAAGTATTGTGTTATAAGAAGTTACATTGGGAACTGAATTCTATTATCAATAGAAGTTGCATTAGGAATTAATTCTAAATGTTTGCATCTTATGCTAATGAATCTGTCAGATATGAACACATGCTTCTTGAAAATTTTGACTTTATTTCTTAAAATGCTACTAAAATATGTAAAATTTAAATATATATTATACACTTATTTTTATTGCAAACTGTCTTGTCAGTCAGAATAAAAAACCCCAACCATTTGGAATCTTACACACTTTAAAGTACAAGAGTTTTCCAGTTTCTTTTTGATAACTGGATTTGTAATGTAATACAGTAGCCCAGAAGTAAATTACACACAAAAAATCCATTTCCATGCTAATGGAGTGTGCTGGATTAGACGGTTACATGCTTTAGAGAGTAAATAGATGTTATTTAAGAAGCCTCTTCTTAGAATAAAGGTGTACATTAAAATTAATGTCTGAAAGATTCTAGTCAGCTAAAAAAAAATCTATTCCCTCTTAATGAAAGCATTTATTTCTAAGTAGAACCAATGACTAGAAGAAAAGCAGTGAAGAACTGCAAAGACTGGGATTTTCCATTTCAAAACCCTTTAAGTGGTTTCACAATAATGGTTTAAAAAATGAATAATATTAGTTCGGGAAATTCAGTGGATGTAAACCGACAACAGTTTATGCCAGTTTTCATCCTGTACAAATTAAACTCCTCCTGAAAATCCTTGAACTGAAAAAAATATTGTGGGGAATTTCAGATGAGAATGCTCGTAGTCAAAGCTGGGCAAAGAAAGAAATTCTGTGTGTGTGTGTGTGTGTTCATGTGCACTTGTGCACATGTATGTGACTGATTGAGACTGAGAAGGAGAAGAAAATTGTGTTTATGCCCTAGCAGTACTTTTCCCAGTACATGAAAAGATTAGCAGATTTCAAAAGCATACAGGTTAATAGCACAGTCACTGCTGCCTGTTGATAAGTTCTGATCTCCAGCAGTTCTTCTCAATCAGTCCTCCTGAACTATGGTGTACAGGCTATAATAACTTCTTATTACTAGAAGAGTGAGAACAGTGATGTCTTTAAAAGCAGAAGTGGCAGAGGGCTGGGAGGCACAACTGCAGAATGATTCTTCCACATGCAAGCTGGTAATTTGCTTTGCTGGAGGTGGTGTTCACCACCACTTTTATTTGCAATCATTTAGGGAGGTAAATGTGTGCTCCAGCAAATGTTTGCAGAGAGCAAGGCAGTAAAAAATTCCAGTGAGATAGTTTGGATTAGAAATGCTTACAAAACTGTTTAAAAAATCTGTATTTTATTTTTCACACACAGTACTAGCAGCTGCATGTGTTTGTGGAGCATATTTTCTTCCTTATGGTTAGAGTGCTATGATATGCAGAAGACCCAGTGCAACTCTCTACTCTGATTTGTAGGAATGGTCAGACTTCAGCTTTTCCATCTAGCTAGTCAGTATTGTGTAGATGAAGAATATTTATGCAGACCTTGTCTCTTGAAAGTCTGCTTCACACAAGTATAAAATACCTGTTGAAGTAGGCTGCAAGCCTTTCTCTTTCAGCTGAATACCTCAGTGTTTACTTTGTATATGAGTTTCCCTTCCCCCATAATGTATTTTTTTGAGTTACCAGATCAGACGCTACAGACAGGAAGAGATAAAGAAAAGAGACAAAGGAAGAGATAAAAAAAATCCTAGAATCCTAGCCTATGGATGGACATTGCAAGCAAGAGATATCTAGCAGGTTAATGATACATAGGTGAATGGGCATACCACTCAGGCAGTGGTATGGCAACAAGTGGCAGAGGAACAGAGACATCAGTAAATAGAACTAATTTTTAAAAGTGGCAACTCTTCCAACAGTCAGATTTCAAGCTGGTAAAAGGTAAAAGTGCTCTAATGTGCTATTAGAAGACCTTTAAAACCAGGCTTGTGCTACTTTTTTTTTCTTCTGACATATCAACTTCTGAAGAATTTAAAAAGACCCAGCTCTGTAGTCTATTTTAATCTTGCATTTAGGGCATGCTTAAAAGGATGTGGGATCAAATACTTATTCCAAACAACTTAATCCAGAAGTTTTGAGTTTCTTTTTTTCACAAATGAGTTCTCTAAGTATTGCATAAATGGATGTGTATGCATAAGAAATTGTCTTTTTTTTTTTTTTTTTTTTTTTTTTTTTTTTTTTATACTGTGTAAAGCTAGTGAGCTAGCTCTCAAAGTTGAAACAGTATATGCATATGAAAGTAATGTGGCACCTAAGCTATTTAATTGTATTTAGAAGCAGGTTTTCAAGCTTTCATTTGCTGCTGCTTTAACTGTTTATGCTTTCTTTAGGATTCAGGCTGTTATTTATGCATGTCAATACACTCCACCATAAATTCATGCCAGCCTAGCTAGAACTAGCCCAAGGACCTTTACATTTAATGGAATAAGCACCGTGTTTGATTTCCTAGAAATCTTAGTCTCAACTTCTTCCTTGACATCTCCTACAATCAAATAGCAGCATACAAGAAATGGAAGTAGGAACAGGTAACCCAGGTGTACAGAGAAGGGGTGGATTTAGGAAAGCCAAAGTTCATCTAGACTAAAATATGGTGAGGGACATAAAGAGAAAGAAGAAGGGCATTTCCAGGTATATAAACAGAAAATGAAGACTAGAGGAAATGGGAGCACAGTGCTGACTAGGATCTGGTAACAAAGAATATGGAAAAGGCTGAAGTATACAGTACTTTCTTCCACTCAGTCTTCACTAGGGTGATTTGTTTTCAGGAATCCCAGGCCCTTGAAACCAGAGGGAAACTCTGCAGAAAGGAAGGTTTATCATGGCAGAGGCAGGCTTATGCTGTGTAATATTTAAAGAAACTGGACACACATAAGTCCATGGGACCTGAATTTTTAGGAACTACAGATTCACAAGTGTTATTTAATATGAAATCATGAGATGTACACTGTCCCTTTCTTGTAATAGCTACCTTATCTGAAAAATAATATCTTTACTTTCTGGCTAACCTTTGAAATTGGTGACATTTCCTGCATACTAAGTCTGGAAGTTAAAATACATTGTCTGAGGCTATTGCTACTGTTAGTGAAAAAATGTTGACAAACAACTGTCCAATATGACCCATTCCTATAGTTTCAACAGTGTTCATTACTCCACTCTGTATTACAAATTTCACATAACAATTATGTTTGCAATAGTAGCTTTTTCTTTTTTACTTGATATATTTCTTGCTGATATGAAGCCAGTCGAGATGTCTCAATTTGACATCCTGAAACATTTTCATGGTACAGTGGGATACTATTTTATATAAATGACATACACACAGTCTAATTTCTCTCAAGATTCAGATTGTTTTATATTTTGGTTGCATTTTCCCCCTTGCTGACATATATGCTATTATAGAAGGTTCAGAAACACAAGGATATAAAGAAAATACCTTATGAGCATATGAATCTATTCCAAACTTGTTTAAGTCATGCTTCTTTTGAAAGTCAAGGTGATAATAATATTCAGTGTTAACAGTTATCCAGTCAATGCAGTTTTCTTTCAGATTTCGTTGGGATCTATCCACTTAGATTTTACTGTCTTCATGCTCTTTGTTAAGCTTAATTTGTGGATTTTCATAGAGTCCACTGAAGAATAAAGAAGCATTCAAAAGATTACTTAAGAACTTCCATATTGCTGAATGATGCTGTCAGTTTCAATGTTAATATCCCTGGGAACTTCTTGTATTCTCTCCCAAAGGCACTAACTCCCAAAGTTCTTGACAAAATGTCCTTTGTAGTTCATTTTCTCCAATATCATATGAGTACTTTTATATTTTATTTTCTTTTAAATTGCATGTGAATTCCATCTACTGTAATGTGAGTCATTCATAGACATTGAAATATCTCATCAGAATTATAAAAAAATACAGCTTATATTTCAGAATTCAGAGATGTTTTTATCTTTTATAATGTGCTCTTGCAGCTGTTCTGGGGAAAAGGTGTTATATTTCATCACCCTCTGTCATCTACAATGACTATAATAACACACCCACTTTTTGAACTTTATCACCTTTGCAGTATATCCTGTAGTATAGACTTACATATATTTACAAAAGGTATCTTACAAAATCTATTTTCTTCTTCTTGTTGAGCTTATTCCTCTTTAGCTTTAATATATATATGTACTTTATCATCTACTTAATAATGTATATTTATTCAGACACATATGAAAAACCTTCCCATCAGTAACAGATGGCAATTTTCAGAAGGCCATCCTATGTATTTTACAAGTTACAAAATGGAAGAAAACTAAATTAATTTTTTTGAGGAGCAGGCAAAAAATCTTAGGTGAACTGTGAAGTTGTTTTTTGCAAATTAGCAATAGAATGTCTATGCATATATTTAAAACTAGTTGTTAAAAGTGATGGCATTAATTGCTACTTATTGTCAGCTTCTTAGACAGCAGATTAAATTCTGATCCTTATAGAACTACTTGAAAAAATGTTACCTTCATTGCATTACATTTGGAAGTTACCATACATGTGAGTTTTTTTCTGAAGTGACTCAATGGTACCTAATGACACCCTTAATTGTATTGTTTAGTGATGACACACTGATGAAAGGAAACGTTCTCGTATACATTTTATACGAGAAAAAAAAATGTGTTGGGGTTGGTTTTGGTTTTGGTTTTGGGTTTTTTTGTTGTTGTTGGGTTTGGTTTGATTTTTGTTTTTTGGTTTGTTGCTGTTGGGGTTTTTTTGTTTGTTTGTTTGTTTCTTTGTTTTTAGGAAGGCTAAAGCAATAGTATTTGCTTGTGATATTAGTATATTGTGTCTTTTGCTCCTACTGTGTTTTCAAAAACACATTCTATTTTAAACCTTAATTGAAGACTATAGAATCACAGTATCATGGGACAATCCAGATCTGAAGAGGCTTCAAAAGATCATTTGATCCAACCTTTTGTGGTAAAGGGAGCCTAGATGAACTCATCTAGCACCCTGCCCAGTCACATTTTGAAAACCTCCAGTGTTGGGGATTCTAGCATGTCCCTGTGGAGACAGCTCCAGGGCACAATTTTTCTCATTGTAAAAAAAAATCCTTCTTATATTAAGATAACACCTCTCCTGGTACAAGCTGTACCTGTCACCCTTTGTCTACTCCATACTGTGATGAGGTCCCCCTGAGTATTCTCCAGCTCTTTTTTCTTCTGCTATGCTTAGAAATTGCAAAATAAACCTATGGATTAAAAAGGGTGAATAAACGAAAAATTTGGATTAAAAAAACTGCAAGTAGATTGGAGATTGGTGAACAGATGGTGGTACAGCATTTTCTTAGGTCTCAGTTGAAACCAAAGGGCTGTTACTCTGTTCAAGTAATAAAAATAATAACATCAAACATTCATAATCAATAAGATTACTTTACAGGGTTCTTCTTTTCACAGGATAGTAGTCATGGACATTTTGGATAAAGTAAATGCATGAAAGGGAAAATGTTGAGACAACAAAAGGCATTTCATCATATAGATGCAAATAAGAGAATAATTTAAATTAAGATTTCTTCCTGTTATGATTTGGACAATAATAATTATGATTAAATTGAAATAGAACCCTTACATATTGCAACTTTCCATTTTACCCAGTATAAGATTTGCAGTGATCCTAAGGGTGCTACGAACTCATTCTAGATAGAACTAGAAGGATTAGAGCTTGTCAAGAAACATGATCTGTGAGAACTCTCAGGATGTTTTCCTGACTTATACTGATGCATCTTCCTGATGGAAATTTTGTGTACAGTACAAAAAAATATACAGGCAGCTGACTGAGTGTATCTATCCTTTAGAAATTTTTTTCCTGGCCATAAATGTTAATAATATGATGTTCTCAGGGCTTGCTTCCCCAGCTGTCATATTTCTCTTTCTTCACTGTAGAATCCTATGCAGTGTTCCCTTTGAATACAAGGATAGAATTCCTCCAAAAAAATTTATTCTTGTACATTATATCTACCTGTTTGTTATAAGGCTCTAGTAAGGTCCCTAAAGTAGTTTTATTTTCTCTGCTACCTGGAAACTGTTTGGGAAGATGCGTGTTATGACTGTGTTAATTTTGAGAAGCTCTATTATGTTGTTTCATTGGCACTAACACATCAGTAATCTAATTCCTTTTTGTCTACCATAAATAATGTTTTCATGCCATGCTTAACACTATCATAATTCTCCTAAGTAGAAATGGAGTTTTAGAGTTTGTGCAGTAATTCTATATCTAAAATGTTGAGAAAGGGGAATTTATTCTTGTGAAATAAAGAAAGCTTCAGTTTAAGAAATACGACTAAATCTTAACATAGAAACAACATCAACGCTAATCAAGGTGTGTAGCTGGGAAGCAGTCAGCAGTTTTGCCTCTTAGTGTTTTATGTTATTATTATTTTCTTGTATTAATATTCTCCCCTATCAGTTTGTCCTTTAGGTACTCTTATTTAAGTAGAAGTAAAATTCCACCTTAGTCAGGCACTATCCAGTTTCATAACTGAATAGTGTGAAACTGCAAGTATCAAATTCTGTCAGTGGAGGAAAATTAACTATTCTAAGGTCACTAAAAATTATAAACAGTAACTAAGTTTTATACAAACAATGGCCTTTCTTAAGGAACCCAAAAGGTTAAATTACTTCATTTGTATTGCAAGCATTTCATGCTAATCTGAGTAGCAGTTAGGGTCACAGACATTTCTTTGAAACCTTCCATTCTCACCTAAATAACAACCCAATATATGAACCATGATTGCTAAGCTGCATCAGACAGCTGACTGCTCCTCAACTTGAAAGGTCAGAAGGGAGAAATCACCATAGTATATGCATGTAAGATTCAAAGTAGTTAATCATGAGCACAGGTGGCCAAGAGAGACAATGGCATCCTGGCCTGTATCAGGAACAGTGTGGCCAGCAGGTTCAGGGAAGTGATTCTCCCCCTGTATTCAGCACTGGTGAGGCCACACCTCGAGTCCTGTGTCCAGTTCTGGGCCCCTCAGTTCAGGAAGGAGATCGAGGAGCTGGAGCAGGTCCAGAGAAGAGCAAGGAGGCTGTGAAGGGACTCCAGCACAAGTCCTGTGAGGAAGGGATGAGGGAGCTGGGGTTGTTTAGTCCAGAGAAGAGGAGGCTCAGGGGAGACCTCATCACTCTCTACAACTCCCTGAAAGGAGGGTGTAGACAGTGGGGGGGGAGGGGGAGGTGTCAGTCTCTTCTCCCAGGCAGCTATCAGTAAGACAAAAGGTCAGGACTTAAGCTCTGCCAGGGAAGGTTTAGGTTAGATATTAGGAAAAAATTCTTTACAGAGAGAGTAACCAGGCATTGGAATTGGCTGCCCAGGGAGGTGGTGGACTCTGTCCCTGGAGGTTCTTAAGAAGAGACTGATGTGGCACTCAGTGCCATGGTCTGGTAACCACGGTGGTAGTGGACCAAGAGTTGGACTTGATGATCTCAGAGTTCCTTTCCAACCCAGCTGATTTTGTGATTCTCTGATTCTGTAATCCTTTCTATGCTCATTTCATTAAATCCTCTTTCTTTTTTTTTATGATATGACACGATGATATGAGTTCAGTGGTAATACACAATACTAGGAAGACTCATAAGAAATCTGTTTTTTTCTGGTTTTGAAAACTTTCTTCTGCTGGTAAGATTAAAATGACAGACTTTATACTCAGCCTCTTTCATAGGGCTTTCCTTCACTATTCTCCATTCCCAGAAATGGAAAGGATATATGAAATAAATTTTTATAATATTTTTGTGTCTGAGATGAAGTTCTTCTGTAGATCTGAATGACTCACAGGAGAATGGATTGATGCATTCCAGGGATCAGGCAGAAATGTTATTTCCTTCACTAAGCAAAGTAGTTACAACACTTGTAATTTGAAATGGGTTTTAGCAGGCTTAACAGGGACAGTCAAGTAACCTCCATTCCAATAAGGTTATATCTTTCTGTTAGTATATCTGGCTTTTTCAGTGTCTCAGATTCCCTTCAACACAAGCTGTGAGAGTCAGATCTGCTCTCTTCAGGTTGCTTTTCTGCCTAGCATAGTTAGAAAACCTCAAGTTGTCCCCCCGCACAATGACAGCCATAGGCTTAGACAAGTAAAGGCCTTGATTATTCACCTTGTCGTTATTCTTGCCAAAGCAAAGGAGGAGCAGATGACAATTTTCCAAAAATCTCCCATTTTCATGCATGTAGAATTTTTTTAGGAAGTAAACAGCCCCAAGGTAGACTAGGCTGGCTGTGTTTTTCCACTTCATACATTTCACTTTAAACTGTGCTATGGCTTGTTCTGAAAATGCAGGGCATGATGTTAGACTCCCTCATACAATTATTCTTCAGGAATTAATTCTTTTTGTAAAGACACAAAGCCAGAGAGAATAACTTCTTTCCCATTTCTCAGGCAGCCTCCGTGTCTTCAAATTACATTTGCTCCCATGAGGAGCATTTTGTAGGGTCAGCCAAAACATGAAATCTGACTTTAGGCTTTGTATGGTTCCTTTGGATTTTAATTTCTAGACTTATAAACTAGCAGGTAACAGATTATTTTCCTAAACTATAAGTACACCGTTGCGGAAGCATTCTTTCTAATGGAAATTTCCTTTGTAATTTACATCTTTGTAAACATTTTTACTTGTCAAAAAACAAATTAGAGTTCATAATTTGTCTATTTAACTTGGAAAAATAGCTAAAATAACACCTTCTTCTAAAATTTTTGGTTTTACTGTGCAATTGCCAAAATCCATAGGAGATTCATCAGGACCTTATATAAAGTTTTAACAAAGGCTTTGCTAAATCCTTGTGAATTTTCCTGACCTTTTGGTGGTCATCCTCTTCACATTCTGAGGCCTGCTTTCAGAAATGGTCACCCAGAACTGTATTTTTATTCACTTCCATTTTCTAGACACAGGCACTGCTGATAGATTTAGGCATGTTTTATTTTTAAATGCCCATTTACAGAGCTTGGTTATCTGATGAACAAGTAGCAAACAGTGAATGTTCAAACTTTTCAGTGAGAAGGTTGCAATTCAGGAACCAACAACATTTGTGAAAGACTTTGACCACTTCTACTTAATCAACCAAATCCATCTGGAGGGAGCACGTTAAAAGTTACAGAGTGTTTGTTCTGTGTTGGAGAACACTGTACCTTTCACATATGCAGTGTGAGGTTTAGTTGACAGGTTTAATTGTTTCCAAATTTAGCATTCCTCATTAGTTTGCATTCCGTGTTGTGTCTTTTACGGATGGTAGATTATTTGACGTGACTTGGTGCTGCAGAAATTATTTCCAAGATGCTGTTGAGAGACTGCAAATTATTTTTATTGTCTAACACCCACAAAGTTATACTTTCACGTTCTTCTACACAATCCTAATGAACCTTGCTTAAAAAGGAAAATTTAAGCATGACTATCTCCTCACTGTAATTTCACACACGTTATCTTAAACAAATGGGAGTGTCTTGAGGCTTAGAAAGTGCAGGTGCCAGGGAATATCCAAATGTTCATGGATTATAGTAACAGTTTTTGTCACAGATGATATAATTCTCCCCTATGACTGTTCTTGGTAGAAAAATAAAAGGGGAAATTGGTTGCTATCTTTACTTAAAATACATGCTAAAATATTTTTCCTAGTAGACCATGCAAATTTTGGTATTCTGGGAATGATGCTATTCTTTCTCTGATCTTCAAAGACACCAGTAAATATCTTTGTTGTATAATAATAAATAAAAAATATTGTTATTATGCTTCAATAATAACTTACTTACAAATATGAAAATGATTGTTTCATGCTGGTTTTAGGTTCATAGTAATACATTTAAAATTCCTTCAATGTCTGGAGCCAGTTAGTACAAGCATGTGTTCTGCCTCATGTTTCTACATTATTTTTAGATTTGGAAATAATTTTTTATAAAAGAGCCTTCTACAGTGAGGTGAAAATTGCAGCTAGCACTCAGACTTTATGCATACCAAGTTGATTTCTGGGTTTTGTGTTTCATCCTGGATTCCTTCTTCCAAGTTACAGTTATCTACACTTTATTTTAGCTATATCTGTAGTTATCTTGCATCTTCTGTGACTCTTGCCAGACTGTGTTGAAGTGATTATTAAGATGGTATCATATAAACATGTTCTTTTTCAGCAGCCCATTTTAGCATCCCCATCGGTTCTTCATATTTACAGAAGAACCTATAGTTACTTCTTAAAACTTACTGTTTGAGTTATAACCACTGACTTCCCTCTGGCTTCTGACCTGCCTTTGCTCTGCAGGCATTCTTGATTTCATTTCTGTTGCCCTGAGTTCTTGTTATATTATACACCCAGGATTAATCTTTCCTCAGTGCTTTGAGTGCTAGTGTAGCTATCTTGAAGCACACACAGTGGAAACAAATTTCAGTTTTCTTCTATTGTTGTTGTTTATGCCAAACACTTGAAAAATGACCCAGAAGTTTCTCAGCTGGTTCTTAACTGAGTCCACTAGAACCTTTCAAGAATGAAAGAATTTACTAAATATAGAGAGGAACTTCTGCCTTAAAAAATATGTCTGCCTTAGTAATTTCAGCTCCAAATTGTGATTTAATGAGGTTGGAGAGTTTTAGGATGCCTGAACAATTGTGCATTTCATGCTGTTCAATATACATGCACAAGAAATTCATGACCTATAGTCATGACCTTTAGATTGCTCTGTGCATATTGGTTTACCTTAAGTATGACATGTTTGCTTGTCCCAGCATCATCTCCTACATTACTGGTTAGGACTGTATTGCATTCACAGCTCACTCACAAATAAGCTGGCAGTAGGTGATAACTTCCTTTAGCATTGGATCCTAAATTTACAGTACGTATTGTTCTAATAGATGGAGTGGATTCACACCAAAGTATTTTTAGGTTGTTTGGGGCCTTCTGGAGAGGTGCAGAGCAACTGTACCACATGGATAGATCTTGCCTCCTGTGCTACAAACCTACTGTCTTTAAAGAGTTTCTGTTTTGGTCTCTACAATGTGCAGTCTCCTCACAGCACTTTTCTTTGCTGACTTACCTTATCATTGCATGACAGTAGGTTGAGTTAGACAATGCAGCAGTGGCTTTTCCCTGCTGCTTTTTAATATGATGGATGGGAAGACAGTGGAAAAATAATTCACCTTTTCCATAAGTTATTGAATTTTATTTATTTATTATGATGTGTCTCAGCTTTCAGTCTTTCAGTTTCTCTAGGTGCAAATATAACCAAAAAAGAAGACTTTACATGCCCTGTTTCAGCTTGTCACCATGCAGGCTGTTACTGAAATATGCCTTGTAGTCATTTAATTTTGTTATTAGGGTTCTGAATTACTTCATCCTTGACCTCTATTTCTATTATAAGAACAATGCCATCAACAATTTTAATTATTGATACTTACTGTCTGGTTACAGTGGTCCAGTTTTTGGCCAGAAATTTATTGACTCTACCATTTAACACATTCTTAAGAATTTGGTGTTAAGAATTTGTGTTTCCTTTATAGTTAGTGTAGAAACTTTAGGGTTACTACAGTCACTACTAGTTACATTGTCACTACAATGAGTGTAAAAATTCTAAACTGGTTTGTTGAGAGGAATTAAGTGGTTGAAAATTAAAGAGTGGAAAGAAAATTAAGTAATGGAAACTGAGATACTTTTAGCCATAGGTAGATGCAGCCACCTGGCTTTTTGGAATAACATACACTATACACAGCAAGGCAGAGGCTTTGACTTAGATTTTTCTGTTCCCAGAAAACTATTACCACCAGGCTATGAAATCATTCTTTCATGACCTCTCCTCTATTTTGATGTGTCCTTGTTAAGTGGAACACCAACACAACAGGGAGGACAGGCAGAGTCCTTCTTATGCAGGTCACATGGTTGCTGATGAGACCGTTCCTTATACAGGGATGATTTGGAGACATTCCTGATGAATGCTATAACCTTTAAATTCATGAATTAAGTGAGGCTGGAGCATCAAAACCACTTCCAGGTCCACCCATTCCAGCTATATTTTCTAGTGATTTCTGCCAGGAGATGGTACAAGTAAATCCAGTCCTTTGTTGCACCATTCAAGGCACAAATCAAGTGCTGAGCAGGTGAGTGCTGTGGCAATGATGGTACAGAGTTAGTTTAGGAGACCTATAAATTTTGTGGGAATTTTCAAATGGAAGAGTAAGTATCTGCAAAGTTAATTAGGGAGTTTAAGAATAACACTGATACAAAGTCTGTGATGTGATTATAACATTCCATAATACGATTTCTTCAGTTACAATATAAATAACAAATTCATATTGTTAAATGTTACATATAATAATATATGTATATATATAGTTACAAAGAATACTTTCTATGCAAATAAACATATATGTTATGGGAGTGGAGGCTGAAAATAAAGACCTTGGCTAATGTCCTGATGTAATTAATGAAGACCCCTCACACAGTTGTTTAAAAATTAATCTCATCTTTTGCATTCTGCTAGTCATCACATCGAAAAGAATTTTAGAAAATATGAATAAACCTAGTTTCAACTCCACTTGATACTCTAGAAGAAATAAATTCTTACTATTTGTATTTGCTGTCCAATTAGACACCTGACATTTTATCAGTTACTGCTGCAAAGAAAAAAAAAAAAAAGGAAAAAAAGAGAGAGAAACAAATTGTGCCTCTGATAGCAAAATAAATGCAGTTGTCTTTGAATGCTGTTTCACAGTACTAATTTTTTACTAACATTTTTTAAGCTTTAGAACTTTGTTTTATGGAGTGAAATTACCATACTTCCATTGACTACCCGTCAATGTAGTGATGGGCTGTGTTCTAATTTAGATTGCTTCTGCAACACTATGACATCTCGTATGGATTAAGCTTAAAAAACTCATAGAGTCAAGGCAGATCACTGACAAGTTGCAACCTCAATGATGCATCTGCAGCTTTGGTGGAAAAAAAAAAAAAAAAAGGAAACACACAACAACACGGTGTGATTAAAAGTCTTAAATTTCAGCTGTCATTTTTATTTGGAGAGGGGTATTTTTGGTATCTTTCAACTGTGTATGAATATCTGTTTGTATATTTATGTAGTGTTAAAGTAAGACTTTTGCATTTCCCTGGTAGACCAATGCTTGAGTACATTACATATCTGGCCTTCCAATTAACCCTTTGCTGTTCATCAAATTAGAGAGTTGGGTGTTTTTTTGTTTTAATTTTTTTTAACTGAACACATCCTACTGAGAACCTCTTTTCCTCCAAATCTCCCAAGGTACAGAAAGAATCCCCATATTTTTACCTGTGTGTTTTATTTTCTTTTTTTTTTTTTTTTTTTTTTTTTGTGATAACATAGGGGAGTCAAAGCCCTAAGTAGACTTCATATGTGGTTTACCAAAGTTGGACCTATTTTTCAGCTTAAAATTTTTAATATTATGAACAAGAGTGGTAACACAATGAGAAATGAAAAATGGTGTGAAAGTACACCATTATTTTGGTAGGTAGGATAAGAGCATGTTCCTGAAAGAGTCCTAGGTGAACCAAATTCTGACACCTGCTTCCTTGAAATGCATCTAGACTTCAGTGGTCTAAAAGAATAATTAAGAATTCAAGCTTTTTAGTAATGAAAATAATAAATTTTTAAAATGTGGTATCAATTCACCATCTCTTTCTCCTCAAAATAAACGAAGAATGGAAATACTTTGACTTTTTTTTTTTTTTTTTTTATGAACTACTTAGAAAGATCTTGCAACTGGCTGCCAAATTACAAATTATTATCTGAGATTAATAATAATTTTAAATATATAGTAATTTTAGATATATAGTAAGCCTCATGAGAATGACACTCTGTGTTTGGNTAGTAAGGTAAACAGTGTTCCAATGTCTTTCATTTTTTAGAGTATTCTTACACAAAGAAAAAATAAAGAAGATGCAGAAATTATTTGACCTTTCAAAAATATTTTCAGTTACTTGTTGCTCTATTTAACTGCTTTTTATGATTCAAAACATGAATTCCAAGAACTAATTATCACATCTATTTTCAAAGCAGAGTTCTCTGAAAACTTTCAAAAGATTGTCACAAATATTTTTAACAATTTCTAGATGAGGAAGAGTAAAAAAAAAGTGCTGATATGTAGGCAAGTATGACTACATGAAGTCTGGATTTTTACTTAAGGATAATTTTGGTCATTGTCTGTTGTACAAACGAGACTGGTCTACACTTTATTTCATTAATATCATGGCTTTTTACTTTACATAAAAATAATGGCATTATATATGTTTAGAACTTAAATAGTGTCTCTTTCCCTGAAGTAGGCCTTCAGACATATGTAATTGTAAATTGCATATATTTTTCACATATATGCTCTATGTCCCTGCTCTCCTAAATTCACCAAAATATAATATTTAAAAAATTAAATGAGAATAACAGATATAACAAGATGAGAGTTGTACATGTTTCTATAGAAACCTTAGAGGTACTGTCTGCATGGCCATGGGTTGGTCATAATTCTGCATCAGTTCTTATTTCATGAACATAGGTTGAATATCACGCATTATTCAGTAGGTTAAGATTTCTGCTTTTATCAATACAGAAAGATTTCCTGAGGTAGTTCATTATGTTTAACTCAAACATCAAGAGTTGGATTCATTTAACCTATAGACATCTGCCATGTAGATGTTTTTATCTGAAATTAGTCAGTGTAATGCCACCTTTTTATGTCAATGGGGGGTAATAGAAAAAAAGAGGAGGAGGTGGTGACGCAGAAATTTACACATCAAAAACAACTCTTAAACCTATAATGCTTTAAATCCCCCAGGTACATGTATGTGAAGCAGTCCAAGCATCAAGAGCCACTGAATTCTGATATTGGTGTGTCACTGGTGATTCTGACTTGGGCTCCTTTTCTCATAGGATTCCCAGGGCAGAAATTCATGTCTTCCCACATGGGTTTGGATCTTACCATGATTCCATCATCTAGCATGAACAATACTGTAGATACAGTTTATTGGCTTTAATTTTTCTGAGTATTTGAGTATTTTCATAAAACCATAGGACAGCTTGAGTTGGAAGGGACTCATAGGGGTCATAGAGCCCAACTCCCTGCTTCTCACAGGCCTACCTAAAACTAAATCATATGACTAAATGTGTCACTCAGATGCTCCTTGAACTCTGACAGGCTTGGTGCCATGACCACTTCCCTGGGGAGCCTGTTCCAGTGGCCCATGACCTTGTCAGTGAAGAATCTTTTTTTAGTACCCACTCTGAACTAACCCTGAAGAATCTTCATTCCATTTCTTGGTATCTGGTCCCTGGTATCTCCAGAGGGGAGCATCTCCGTCTCTNTTCTTTTTTTTTTTTTTTTTGGTATGAACTACTTAGAAAGATCTTGCAACTGGCTGCCAAATTACAAATTATTATCTGAGATTAATAATAATTTTAAATATATAGTAATTTTAGATATATAGTAAGCCTCATGAGAATGACACTCTGTGTTTGGCAGTTCAGTGTGTTCTCCCCTGTTACCAGGAATTTTGTATCACAGGTACTTTAAAACAACAAAAAAAGAGAAAAAACCCCAAACAAACACAAAACCTAAACAAAAACGAAAACTCAAAATCAACAAACCTATGTTATTTTTAGTTTTTATAGGACAAAAATACAAGCTCAAGTAATTCAATGTTTGCAGTTAAATTTTAGTGACAGAAAAAAAATTTGCCTAAGCATTTGAATTACCCCATGAAATAATCACTGAATTTGTTTTCAGATACACCCCAGTAACATGCAGAATGATTGGTTTTATGACTTCACATGAATATACCTGTGCTGAACTGCAATCAATTTTTTTTCTCTTTTTGCTAGCTTTCTGGTGACTGAATTAAAATATTTAGTTATCAAAAAGATCTTCCATTCTGCAGTGGAGGAGGTCACACAAGCATGTACTAGAACCACGAAACTTGAGAGCAATTAAAAGCCTGCTTTATTGCATACAGGAGACCACAAACTAAAATAATGTGATTGTAAACCAGAGGCATATTTTAAAATTGTACTTCTGCAGAAAGAGTAAATTTTGGAAATCACCACGTTTCTCAACAAAGATTATTGGATTCGGGTATAATTCTTTTTAGTTATAACTAAAGTGCAGTGGTTATTTATTTATGTCTGAGTTTGTAAGAGAATAAGATTTTTATACATATATGAAAATATTAATCCTTAAAACAACATAAGAATTTGTTTTCACTTACAGCTGACGCAGAATTAAAATCCTGAAGGAGAAGATGATGTGGGAAGGACTATGTTGAAAACAACCTTTCCTTTAGAATAATGGCTTGAAATTTAATGGACAGATGAACAGTCAATGTTGTTCAATAATGATAATATAAAATCACAAGTGAAGAAGGAATTGTCCGATATTTCTTTGTAGACATTAATTTGCATTCTGGCACCTGCCCAGTATTAAGTATCTAGTATATGACAGGTTTAGAGGATACACAGCACTGGGGCTAAAGCCTAGCAAAGTATTAGAAGAAATGAAGAGCAATAAAAGTAAAAAAAAACGAGATAATTTTCCCATTTGCAGAGATTAAAATAGTTCTGTGCCTTACCATGTAACGTCAATCAACTTATGTTAATGAGCATTCCATGTGATGTCAAACTTTAAACTCATATTTTCCTTGTTGCTGTTAAAGGAAAGAGTTCAATATTTCTTTGTAGGCGTTAATTTGCATTTTGGCAGCTGGTCTTCAGTTTAAAAATTTATATTCTTTCTTTAAATATGACTTTGACATTTATTCTTAGTAAGGTAAACAGTGTTCCAATGTCTTTCATTTTTTAGAGTATTCTTACACAAAGAAAAAATAAAGAAGATGCAGAAATTATTTGACCTTTCAAAAATATTTTCAGTTACTTGTTGCTCTATTTAACTGCTTTTTATGATTCAAAACATGAATTCCAAGAACTAATTATCACATCTATTTTCAAAGCAGAGTTCTCTGAAAACTTTCAAAAGATTGTCACAAACATTTTTAACAATTTCTAGATGAGGAAGAGTAAAAAAAAAGTGCTGATATGTAGGCAAGTATGACTACATGAAGGAGCATGTCTGGATTTTTACTTAAGGATAGTTTTGGTCATTGGCTGTTGTACAAATGAGACTGGTCTACACGTTATTTCATTAATATCATGGCTTTTTACTTTACATAAAAATAATGGCATTATATATGTTTAGAACTTAAATAATGTCTCTTTCCCTGAAGTAGGCCTTCAGACATATGTAATTGTAAATTGCATATATTTTTCACATATATGCTCTATGTCCCTGCTCTCCTAAATTCACCAAAATATAATATTTAAAAAATTAAATGAGAATAACAGATATAACAAGATGAGAGTTGTACATGTTTCTATAGAAACCTTAGAGGTACTGTCTGCATGGCCATGGGTTGGTCATAATTCTGCATCAGTTCTTATTTCATGAACATAGGTTGAATATCACGCATTATTCAGTAGGTTAAAATTTCTGCTTTTATCAATACAGAAAGATTTCCTGAGGTAGTTCATTATGTTTAACTCAAACATCAAGAGTTGGATTCATCTAACCTATAGACATCTGCCATGTAGATGTTTTTATCTGAAATTAGTCAGTGTAATGTCACTGGTGATTCTGACTTGTGCTCCTTTTCTCATAGGATTCCCAGGGCAGAAATTCATGTCTTCCCACATAGGTTTGGATCTTACCATGATTCCATCATCTAGCATGAACAATACTGTAGATACAGTTTATTGGCTTTAATTTTTCTGAGTATTTGAATATTTTCATAAAACCATAGGACAGCTTGAGTTGGAAGGGACTCATAGGGGTCATAGAGCCCAACTCCCTGCTTCTCACAGGCCTACCTAAAAATAAATCATATGACTAAATGTGTCACTCAGATGCTCCTTGAACTCTGACAGGCTTGGTGCCATGACCACTTCCCTGGGGAGCCTGTTCCAGTGGCCCATGACCTTGTCAGTGAAGAATCTTTTTTTAGTACCCACTCTGAACTAACCCTGAAGAATCTTCATTCCATTTCTTGGTATCTGGTCCCTGGTATCTCCAGAGGGGAGCATCTCCGTCTCTACTGCTCCCCTTAAGGAAGTTGTAGACTGCTGCAAGGTCACCCCTCAGCCTTCCTTTCTCCAGGCTGAACAAGCTAGAAGGCTCAACTGCTCTTCCTAAATCTTGCCCTTCATACCTTGCACTGTCTTGGTTACTCTCTTCTGGACACACTAGTAGTTTGGTGTCCTTCTTTTCCTGAGGTGCCCAAAACTGCACACAGTACTTGTGCAGGGGCTGCACCAGTGCTGGGTAGACTGGGACAATTACCTCCCTTGACTGGCCAGCTGTTCTGTGCTTGATGCACTCCAGGACATGGTTGGCTTTTTTTTTTTTTTTCCTCACAGAAACTGTTGAATCATGTTCAAGCTGCTATCAACCCCGACTCCCAGATCTCTTTCTGTGGGGCTGCTCTCCAGCCTCTTCTCCACCAATTTTTGTGTATATTACCACAAATTACCATCCCTCCATCTTAGTGATTGGATGAACCTTTACTGGAAAAAAAAAAAACCAAACAAACAGGAAAACACATTTTCTCATGACAACACTTATTAGCAGTGACCAGACCAAGTGAGTCTGAGTTTACTGCTCAGATATACAGTATATACAGACTCATCTCCCCCCACCCATTTTAAAACAGTCTTTAACATCTTCATTAGTGCCTGGTACTTGAAGTACAGAAGGCATCTGAGAAAAAAGGGGGTTTATGCGTCTCAGTTTTTTTAAATGGAAATAAAATATTTTCATTTGTGCCTGATACGTGAGAAGAAATGGGCTCTTCTACTTTCTTTAAATTCAGAGTTTAAGGAACAAAACTTAGATAATCACCTCTAGTCCTGTGTAAGGAATGCAAATAGGAACACTTTTCTCCTTTGGAAATAATAGAACAGACCTCTTGCATTCAGTAAGAAAAAAAACTTACAAAAAGTATGTAAAATGAAATAGCTCATCTGTACCCACACATGTCAGATTAATGTAAAATCCATCTTTGCAAGGGTTTATTAACCCTTTTTATTAGCTTTCATTATAGCTCTTATGTATATGAAAAAGAATTATACCATTAATATACACTCCATATAGCTAAGAGTTAAGAATAATCTTTTAAAGACATAGATGATGTAGTTGATGTATAATAAGTTCTGCACTTTGTGGGTGTTATTCTGAAACATAAAAGGTGTTATTCATAATGCCACTTTTACTGGAAAATGTATCCTCACTAACAGTTTCAAATGCTGTTAGAAGACAATCTGCAGACAGAGCAAAAGGGCAAAAGGGTGACATCTGGCATAGCAGACTTTCTATGATGGTTTTGGCACACAGCCTGCGTTAAATGGCAGATGCTGAGAAAAATAAAAAAAATTGAATCAAAAGAAAAGAGAATACAATGAAAAATTGATTTCTAATTTTTAGCTATTGCAAATTAGTCGAAACTAGTTAAAGTGCCTTAGTTTATTATCTGTCATGTCTTTCACTGGGCCATTCTTTGATTTCTAAACAATTGAAAAATGGGTCTGAGGTGTGATATTTTTTCTGCCTGATTATATCTACTCACTGCAGCATTTCCTAATCTTTATATACTTGATTTCACCTTTTAAGATTTCACCTGAGTGATATACAAAAACATCCTCATCATTACCAGACCTCGTGCACTTCATTTTTCAGAAACACTGAAAGATGAAATACATGACATGCTGTTTGAAGTGTGGCCAAACGCATTTTATACTTTAAACAAACAGTGCCATGGAAACTATGATATGCATGTCCTTGATGGAAAACGGTCCATGCATTTCATCTACACTTGGAAACACAAGAGGAAGAAAAATGTATGTTTTAGAATTATTAAACCTACCTTGAGGCGGGGACATTTTTTAGAGACCAGGTCTGACTGAGCCAAAACCTAAAAATAGGGATTTCATTGGTCCCTTTCTTTCATTGACTTACTGGACTTCTTTTATCAGATATAACTAAGGAGAAGTAAAAAAGGAGGGTATTAATTCTGAGTGATCGATAACTCATTGCTGTACACATTCGAGGAGCTAATTCTTCCATATCTCCAAAATACTGATTCTTTCTGTGTAGTCTCTACTATGCACTTGGGAGGCTTTCTTACCTTTTAAAGTACATACACATTAAGGAGGTTCTCCTGTTAGTTCTGTGATGCTGATGAGAATTCACACTCTTAATTAACTTTGAGAGATACATGTTTGCATTTATGTATGTATTTTGTAATCCCAAATCATATCACCTCCCACTTTTTTATGCTTTCTATTCCTTTCAGCTGAAATAGATGCTGAAACTTAGAACCACAAAAAGTGTAGTGTTATAATAGCTGTCCAATAGCTAGCTGAATAAAGTGGACATAAGTCTTTTGTGTAACCTTAGGTTTTTTTAACCATTTTTCCTTGTGTGCTTTGCTTGAATTGTTGCCTCGCAATGTGGGGTCCTCTACATTGATAGAAAAAAAAAATTAAAAAACCAAATTGCACTTTTTAAACTTATATTTTGGGAATTTAAACTTATATGTTTTATTTGTTTTATGGTTCTGGCTAGTCTCAGAATTAAGATAGATGCTACGGAAGTAGCAATCTAAGATCGGGGTATTTTATATTGCTTCTTACTGGGTAACAGAAGAGAAAGTTTGATTCTGAGCTCCTTCAGAATGTTTAAAATGCATTTACTAAAGCAGGATAAGGGATGCAGTATCACAAAACAGATGTGTGGAAGCAGTCTACTTGGAGAAAACTAACCAACTGACCAACTAGTTTGATACATTCCCATTTTTTCAGACTGTAAAGAAACTTAGAAAAGCAAGTTCACTTCTACAGCTCTGTGATAAATTGTGATGTGAGATAAACATATATAAATGCTTGATGAGTACCTTAGTCCAAATTTCTTTTCCCAGTATTGATGGTGTAATTCATTGCTAAGGTATATTTTGCACTTCCATAATAATTACCATCAAGAGATATATTTTATAAAACAGAGAAACATTAGAGATTGATCATTTGCAGTGCATCTCTACTTGGGGAAACAATGAAGATGAAATTTCTTCTCAAATGAAATAAATCTGGAAGTCTCATCTTAGTTTCCCATGAACATCTGTCTTCCATCCAATATCAACATAATATTTTACTGAGCTTACTCATTTTTGCTCCAGTGAAGCCAAGAAAAATGAACAATTCAGTGCTGAATGCTGACGGCAGAGATTTGGGCATAAATTTTACAGTTACTTTAGCTAGTGTTATTAATTCTTTATTATCATGTTTAACAGAATAACTCGAGCTGAGTAAAAACTAGTAAAAATAATTTAGGCAAAATAGATTGGGGTTTGACATGTTCTTTTCCCCAGATCTTATTTTTACCTATATTTACATTGTGGGAGTACTGAGTTACTAAATCATTTCCTAGCCATTCTAATAAGAAGCCCTGGCTACATAGAAAAGTAATAGTTGCTTGAATGTTAATAAAGTTTCTCCCTTCAGTGAATTGTAAGGGCATAAAAGTAATTCCATTAAGCTTGCTCTAAGAAAGTTTCAAAGAATGGGCGCCTTGAAATTGCTTCAAGTTCCTTTAAATCAGGCTAGAGACTGATTTTTATCCTTCTCCCAATTTAAAGTAAAGCCTACAAGTAAAGCATACACTAATATGTATGAAATTCTTGAACATAACTGTATTTAATTTGCATTATTAAAAAAAAATTGATACTTGGTATTGGGACATATATTGCTATAAATTGGTGCTGAGAAATAAATATTTAAAATGAAAGGCAGGCACAGCTTTTCTACAGACATGATGAACAAAGGATGTAATTCATTAATTCAGAATACATTCTTCACAGGTTTACTCCCCACTTATTTTCACAAAGGCATCTATACGTTTTCAATCTTGCATCCACTTTTTTCTCAAGAATTTAGTTTGATGGAGGGAAATTACATGCTTGCAGCATGCTTGTTGTTCTGGTAGTAGTATGAAGCTAATTGCTGTAATCTCAACAGTAACAAATTAATCTTTTGAAAAATTCTGCAGCTTTATTATCCTACCAGCTGTGCTCTAAAATCTGCCCATTACTGGATAATAGAACATGCTGTAAGTACACGAACCTGGGTAAAAAAAATGTGAAGAAGTGTTGTTTGTCTGTTTGACTTCAGGCAGCTCCACTGATGACAAAAGAAATTGCTTATGCTCTCTAGGAAATGAGACAAAAGCTACATAAGAAATTGATAGTCTAGAAAAAGATGGATGTGCATCAGCATCAGTATGCCTCATCATTGCCACAGTCATATGCATTGCAGGTTTAATGTATTCTTTTGGATTACATTTCATATTACTTTCCATTCTTTATTCACTCATTGTAGGAAATAGCCAATCCCAGATCCAATTCATCAGTCCAAATATTCAAAATATTGATCCGATTGAATTCACTGGATCCATGAATTTGTTGGTGTTGAGACCCACCTCTTAACAATTTTTTTGTTTGTGATTTGGGGGTTGTGCTTCAGCCTAGGTTCAGGTTGGTCTCATGAGGTGAACACCTCCACTGCATGTGCTTTCATTTCTTGTGAACAGACATTTAAATAACAAACAGCATAAAACATACATAAAGTTGGGTGTAGAACCTGGAACAAACTTCCTTTAGTACTGAGTATAAATGACATTATTTTCTTTCTGTGGAACTTACTCCAAAATATGTGTTCATGTAAAAGTTATGTCCAATTCCTCATCTAATTATCTAAATTTATTAAATGAAGAACTATCAGCTTTTCCAAAATTATCGAGCACCCATTATTTTATAATGTGACAGTGAATACACAGTAATATGAAACCTAAAAAAGAAAATAACTAACCCATAAGTCCAATTCTATACCTAAAATTTGAAAAAATCATAGAATATTGATGTATAGTTATTTTATCACAGAATGTATATTATTAGTTTTATAGTTTTATAGTTTTAGTATTTATTAATTTATAGCAAAACATAGAAGTCTCAAAGTTTACAAAAAAGCCATGTTTGTGCTTGCTTTACATACTTTTATTTGATTGTGCTTCTTTTTTACCTGCTAGCTTAAGTACTGAATATATTTGAGTTGTTCAGAAAATCTGTATTTCTCATTGAAATTTTATAGCTATATTAACTGCATTTGTCTGTTTCTGATATCTCTGTTGCAATTTCATTTGAATCATTTCCACCAGCATCAAAGGACTTTTCAATTTGCATATAAATTTACACTCATCTTCCTGCTATCTCAAACTGCAGAGAAGTGTCTTCTTAGCAGTAAAAGTTCACATACAGAATTTTATCTTGACAACTCAGACTTTCTACACAGAGCTACCAGGAAAAGAGAGGGGATGGAAAAGCTTATATTTTTTTAACCTTGTCTAAATTTATGTACTATTTATGTAATCTTTATGTCAGCATAGGATACTTCATAGTTATGGTTAGTGTGGGTGTTCCTCTTCCTCTCCTTCTCTTATCTCTTCCTCTTCCTCCTTCTCTTTCTCTTCCTCTTTCTCTTTCTCTTTCTCTTTCTCTTTCTCTTTCTCTTTCTCTTTCTCTTTCTCTTCCTCTTTCTCTTTCTCTTTCTCTTTCTCTTTCTCTTTCTCTTTCTCTTTCTCTTTCTCTTTCTCTTTCTCTTTCTCTTTCTCTTTCTCTTTCTCTTTCTCTTTCTTTCTCTTTCTCCTCTTTCTATTTCTCTTTTTATTTTGTTATTTTTCTTTTTCCCATTTATTTTTCTTTTTTCACAGGAAAAATCTGTTGTATTAAAATTTAATTTAATTCTTCCCCTCTGCCCCCAGCTCAAATTTCCTTGTTCTTACTTTGACTTGAAGTGAAGAAGGAAACCTTACTGAGGGGAAAAAATAAAACCCACAGATTTGGATGATAGGTTAATATTGGACCATGTTTAAGAGTTTTTTAATTGTTTGACAAGAATAATTCATTCTTTACTGTGGCAAACTTTGTCTGTGTTAATTTTTTTTATTGTCATAAAAGATGGGAGTCAGAAGAATTCTTGGAGGAGGTTTAGAAGTAATTTTTACTCCAGACACTGTGATCCCAGAAACTCAGTAGAAGACAGGTTAAATATTCTGTGGGAAGATGCTGTCAAAAGAAGCCAAAAGAGTGGTCTAGGTATTAAGAAAGCCGAAAGAAATGACTAGATTACAGTACTTTACATGAAAGGCCATTGGGACAGGAATGAGAGAGTGATGCATACTGTATATTGTATATAAAAGATGTCTGAAGGAAGTGGCAGATTCACAGGGTGGGTTTGACAGAAGAGTTGCATGTTGCAAGTTATAATCTTGGAGTAAATGGCCAAGATTTGGGATGTTTTGAATATTACTGACTTCATTCTTGTTTTTCTACTTTTATTGCTTCTATTCTAATCAAGTTTGCTGGCGGTAGAAAATTGGAAGGAGTGGTTGACTCCTTTGAGGGCAGACAGGCCCTGCAGAGAGATCTTGACAGGTTAGAGAGATGGGCGATCAACAAGCACTTGAAGTTTAATAAGGGAAAGTGCCAAATTCTGCACCTGGGATGGGGCAGCCCTGGTGTCAAGTACAGACAGGGGAATGAGTGGCTGAAGACCAGCATGGCAGAGAGGAACCCGGAGGTCCTGGTTGATGGGAAGCTGAATAGGAGCCAGCAGTGTGCCCTGGCAGCCAGGAGGGACACTTGTGTCCTGGGGTACACCAAGCATAGCATCGCCAGCCGGTCAAGGGAGGTGATTGTCCCTCAGTACTCTGCACTGGTATGGCCTCACCTTGAGTACTGTGTGCAGTTTTGGGCACCACAGTACAGAAAAGACATAAAGCTGATGGCGAGCATCCAAAGGAGAGCCACAAGGGTGGTGAAGGCTCTGGAATGAGGAGCGGCTGAGATCACTTGCATTGTTCAGCTAGGAGAAAAGGAGGCTGAAGGGTGATCACATTGCAGTCTACAGATTCCTCACAGGGGGAAGAGATGGGGTAGGTACTGATTTCTTCACTCTTGTCACCAAAGACAAGGACTGGGAAAATGGTAGGAAAGTGGATCAGGGCAGGTTTAGGTTTTTCATCGAGAGGCTGGCTGAGCAGTGGAACAAGCTGCCCAAGGAAGTGGTCTCAGCACCAAGCCTGCCTGATTTCAAGAAGCATTTGGAGGACACTCTCAGGCACATGGTGTGATCCTGTGGGAGCCCTACACAGGGACAGGAGTTGGACTTGATGATCCTGATGGGTCCCTTCCAACTCAGTGTATTCTATGATTCTATGATTCTTTTAAAACTCTTTGACATCTGTTTGTGCTGAAGTCTGAAACTGGACTGAAACATGCAGAAGCTTGATTGCAGTCTGTAAATAAGGATAGAATAACTTGATTAACTTTGGAAGTTGTTTCCCTTTTTTTCTTGTTGTTATTCTCATCTAATTAAGATAATTGTAGTTAACTGAAAAGGCATGATCGGTTTAATTAGATCTGAGGACGCAACAAGAAAATCACTAACAATGAAGATGGAATTGATTTGATAGAAACTACTACAAACAAAAGTGCAGTCTGAGCATTATGGATCTCTTTAGAGAAAAGCATGCAAGGAAACAGGCATTTTTGCATCACACAGGCAATAAACAGATGCAAGATGGTTGTACTGAAACTAAATATAAGTAGTTCCAATTTGATAATTTTTTCCAGCTTTGATCTCTTATAGAATCAAAGAATCATAGGATGATTTGAATTGGAAGAGACCATAAAGATCATGTAGTTCTAACACCCCTGCATGGGCAGGGACACCTTCTGCTAGGTCAGGCTACTCAAGGCCCATCCAACCTGGCCTTGAATACTTCCAGGGAGGTGACATCCACAGCTTCCCTGGGTAACCTGTTCCATGACCTCACCACCCTCACATGAAATATACATTAGGCTCCATCTTTCTAATTATTTTGCAAGCTGCTTGAGTTTGCAAGAGATGGTGGGGAAAATTTATATTGTTAATGGAAACAGTCTGTACCCAGTACCGAGGTCTAGAAGGATCAGGACATACTGGGGTAAAGCTCAGATGACATTCAAATTACTTGGAATTTTAGATAGTGTGGCTAGCCTCGATTTTTTATTTTTTAAAAATAAATAAAATTTATTTATTTATTTATTTATTTAATTTATTTAAATAAACTATTATCTAAAGATCTGAGGAATTAAAATGTTCTGGTTCTGTTCCTCAAAGAATTAGGTAATAGAACCTTATTATTTGGTACCCACCAGGAAAGGGTCTTGACTGCACCCATGGTTTCAAGAAAGGAGGCTTTGAGGCCTTGTGGAGGAGGAGCAGCAAAGTACTTAGAGTAATTATAACTCAGTCGAGTTGAACAGGGTCATATAGTCAGATAAAAGATTTTAGCATCTTGACTTTGAAAGCGCATGGCTTTTCTGAAGAGACAGTGTTATGATTAATTAGCTATAATTTGGTTTTGAGGGATTAAAGATATTTCTCAGTGGAAACAAGGCAAAAATGCAGATGTTAGCCCCTCTCCACTCCAAAAAATCTCACAAGCTATACAGGTAGTCTTATAGGGACACAAGAAATTATAATTTTCACAAGATTATATTATTTAAAACTTCATTTTTATTAAGTAATTAATCACAAGAGATGTCATTGAAAATATTTTTTGATTGGCTGAAGACTATATTTTCTCTAGATTAGACTGAAAGCTATATAAGACCTCACGATATAAAAATAATAAATTCAGTTTAGGAATTGTTATGATCAGACTGAAAGTAGGAGGTTAAAAAGAAAGTATTCTTGTTCCTCAGGTTTGTGTTATTTTTGCTTTACAGCAACAGGGAGTTGAGGGATGATAGAAGGATGTCGTGCAAAACAGGCATCTCCTTTAGAGGAAAAATTATTTAGCAAAGGGTGGGAATTTTGAATCAACATATTTCTTTACTGAAAAATAACTATCACAGCCAACAGAAAATAACAATAAGATGTTAATTTTATATTAGGTTCCTACATTTATATATGCATTATTTAATATCTGCTTGTGTAAATTTTGCAAAACTTAAACTCCTGACTTTCAAATGTGTATTTTAAAGATTTGGAAGAAGAATATTTAATGCAATTATTTGGGCAAGGATCTTGAAAAAAAAAAATCCCAGAAATTTAACTGTAAGAGCTGAATTTACATATATAGAGTATAGTGTCAAGGAGCCTCATCAAAGTGCAATGTATGATCAAAAATAAAAATTCCTTTTGGGTCAGCAAATTATAGAGCCTACTGACACGTCTCACAGCTTCATCTTTGCCACTTCCCCTCCCTTTCACCAGTAAAGTTCTTATATCAAAATATGAAAAATGCATTGATGGAGAGATACATTTGAGAAAGGGAAGTGGGTTAAGTTGAATTACAGGCCATGAATTTTGGTAGGACATTTTGTGGTACTGTCTGCCATAGGAGGAAGCCCACAATGGAGCAGAAGAAGAAAGTGAGGAGTCCTCCCCATGAGGAAGAATGGTTGGCAGAAAAATAAAGTGTGATGAACTCATTGCAACTCCCCTTCCCCATGCCCTTGTCACTTCTTCAGGGGTATTGGGGATGTAGAGAATTTCAGTAGTGAAGTTAAGCCTGGGAAGAAGGGATGAGCAATGGGAATGTATTTTAAGATTTGGTTGTATTTTGCATTATTCTACCATGATTAAACTAAGCTGAGACTGTTTTGCCAGTAATTGGTGAGTTATCTCTCCCTTGATCTTCATGGATCTTATCCCCTCTTGAGAAGAGAAGGGATAAAGCTGCTTTGGTTGACCCTGGTGACATCCAGCTAGTGTAAACTCACCATAAAGGGTTACTGCCCACACAGAGTTTAATCATATATTTCCTATTAATCTGTGCATGCACAAATCAATTTGACATTTTATACAGAGGAGCTGTGATTGGAGTTACTGAAAACATTGGGTAGCAACCCAGTGTAATATAATTTTCTGGGCAAATATGGACCAAAAGGGTAAGTCTAGATATCTCTAAACCCAGGCTTAATTATTATGTCCTTGAATGTTTGAAGAACACATTACAATAATGAGAAATTTTAAGTGCACAATTTTGATAATACCTGCAGAATGTTTGTTTGTATGTTACAAGCCTAAAACTAATTTTTGACAGCTGAGCTTTTACCTATTTTGTCCTTTTATCAAATATATATATATAAATGTGTAAAAGGTGTGAAAAGTATTTTTATGTCAACTGTATAGCCACTTTATTACAGAACTTGATTTAAAAATGGCATCTTTTATGTGAAAAATGATGGTGAAGAAAGAGTAATTGGAGGAAAATTGTTCTATTTCTACAGAGAAAAAAATATTAATTTGTTTCATGTTTAACTATTGGCAATAAAATATAACTATAAATTTCAAGAGTAATTTTTATACTGAATGGTACTGTATAAAAGATATAGTATATTTTTTTTCTTTAAAATCCTACTATGACAATGTATAGCAGCACACCATTTCTAGAAGTAATTACTTTTTCATTATGATCATATGGTAACTTTCCTGGCTGTGAACTTCATGGACTGTGCACTCATACTCATTTTTGAGTTACAAAGTCATACTGATGTTAGTTTCTTGTAAGACCAGTACATTTTATATGACTATGCTGACATCTCCAGTTCATCTGGACAGCTGAAGACTAGTAACGTGGTTGCAAACAATCAAGGTCATCACTTGTTTTGAGGCACAGAAAATTCCTACCAAGCTTCTACATCAGATCCAAAGTTGGTGGCAATAACATGCTTTGGAAATTAAAACAATTTCTTTCTACAAAAAAAAATACTTTTTTACAACACTGTATATGTCATGTTTTTGACACAGAGCAACAAGAAATTTAAGTAATATCCTTTTTGCCTTTATCAAGAGTGCAAGCATTTCTTTTAAAATTTTAAAACTGCATGGCTGTATGAACTCACAGATGTAATTATGTATTTCATATTTCAAAACAAAGAGAAATAAAATACAAGGTGATGTAATAAAGGTTTTACTGGCATTCATTCACAACAGTATTCTTCTCAGTGGCAACATTTCCTCTGCTTTCTAGGGAAAACAAAGGTCACTATTTGCTAGACCAGGAAGGCCATCAAATATTAGGGACAAATTGTACCGAAGTCTTAGATCACTATTCATGGCATTTTAACTGTATTATCTCTTCTATTTCTCTTCTTTAGCAAATTGCCTTGGCATATTCCACTAACTTTTTTCACAAATGCTAAGACATACAAAAATTTAGAAGTATATGAATTTCTGTGCCATTAAAAAAAAACAAACCACAAACAACAAAAAAATCAAACCAAACCAACAACATATTGGTTTACTTTAATAGTACTTCCTGGTACTACTCCACATAGCATCTAAGATCAGGTACGAAAGGATGATTGCCAGTGATCTGTCCTAATATTTTTATTAGGACATTTTACTCCATGAATGTAGAAAAGACAACATAATCTCTACATTTGCCTGAGTACCATGAATACAGAATCAAACAAATTTCCAGGAATGGATGAAAGCATATAAGTGGTTGCATTTTAGCCGCTTCTTGTCTTAGTAAGGATGAAACCTTACTAAGAAGTAAGTACCCATGAAAAGGTAAAATAAAGAAACAAATGAAAAACAGAACAAACTTCTCTGTGCAGTAGCCTAAACCATCAGCTTGTAGTCTTCCAAAATCCCCTGAAAGACTAAATCTCTTCCCTTGAAGATATTGAAGAACTGACAGACCAAGGCATTTTTCAGGGAGTAGGTCCTTTAATAGAGTCCCTTGAAAGGTCTGTTGAGGGAAGACAGATTTAATTTCTTCACTGTCTACAGTGGTAGGAGTATGATCTAGATAAGAAAGAATGTGTATAGATAGATATGTACACATATATATTTATTCTTGGTCAGGAAATTTCCATAGAAGTTTCAAACTTTTAAACCAAAACCAGGGTGGGGTTTTTTTTAGCCAATATATAGTAATGTTCTTGTTTGTAAAGCAGAAATTTGCACATCTTGCTTCACAAGTCTCAAAGACAGCTGCTAGAAGGCTCTGAAAGATATAGCTATAATCCTTGGATTGCACTGTGGAGGTCACAGATAAATCTCATAACAACTGGTAACTCTTAACAGCAGTAAAGATACATGCATATACCCCAAACTTGTGTCTTCTATGAAACACTGGCCACTGTGTAAGTAACATGCCAATAAATTATTTAATTAAATGGTGAAGAAAATCGCATATGTTTCTTTCAGGAATTTGGTACTTCTGGATTTGGCCTTAATTGAAAGAAGAAAGCCAAGTATCAAACGTTTAAATTAGCTGCATTTTTAATGCTTCTTAAATGATCCATTTGGTTTGAACTGTAATCAAAGGCTTGAGAGAGCTCTTCATAATCCAACCTGATTTATGGAAGGCTTAATGGCTAGGGCACTGAGTTGAGACCTGAGAGTCTTTACATTGAGATAGCAAAAGGTTAGTTTGTTAATGTCTGAAAAATGCTCTGATACACCAGAGATGTAGCTGGTGTGTAAATAAGTGTAAATGTGGCTTAAAACTCTGAGGTTATTTGGAATTAATTCCTGTTAAATTCTGCCTAAGTCAAGACCTCATTACAGGGATTCCATATGTGCACATGTAAGCACCTCTTAAATATGTTGTAGTAACAACCTAAACAAGGTGTAACAAAAGAGGACATTGATAGTCATAAACAGACATGGCTTTTCAATTGTCACAACAGTCTGAATTTTACTATTATATGAAATAACTACACCCTGTGTGGTACCTTCAAATTATTTCCAGGTTTGTTTCCCTAGGTGTTCTCTTAGATACATCTTCTCTAGTCACATTGAATTTCCTTTGCCTACCTTGTTTTATTTTTTTGTTTCTTATAGGTGATAATGTCATTGACAACTTGATGAAGGGAGATGGAACTGTGGTGAACTTTGTACGTCTCTTTGCTCTTTGTGTCCAGTACCTTCTTGTGTCTTCCACTGTAAGGGTGAGACCCAAGGACTTGGTTGTGTTTGGTAAGCGTAACATGGCTGTAGTTCACGGCTCACAGAGATTCTTTGACACTCTTACTTATCAGGAAAACCAGATCAGTATGGCATCATTCTAACAGAAATTTGCATATGATGATTCTTCCATTTAGTTCTGAGTTCCTACCACCCTTTGATAGTGATGTTTTGGATGAACTAAAAGAATAATCCTTCTTCCTGTAGTTGTGTTTAGTATGTAAGATCAGTCAACCAGGTCTTAGGGCTTTTTTTGAGACTATAGCATCATGGCATCTAGCAGCATTCTTGTAGGTTGATTTTGTCCACTTGCTGAAGGACCCTAATATATACAATAACAAGAAGAATTTCTGCTAGGAGATAGTTTCTCTGGGAAATGTCTAGTTGTACTAGCTCATATCAGGATTCCAAGACAACTCTCTTCTATCACAGATAAATGACCATGAAAATCCAGTGGTGATTTTACAGTGTATCGGGAAAGGTGGTCATAGGGGCTGAACTGACAGGGTGAAACCTCACTGTCATTTTAAAGGCCTCAGTGAGATCTCAACTCCAATATCATGTTCCATTTTGGTCACTGTATTAAGGAAAGATGAACTGAGGTCACAACAGCTGCAGAGAGGTGATGTAGAGTTTTTCAGGGGAACAAAGATCATATCTCTTAGGAAAAGAGATTAATCCAGCAAAATGAAATATGAGAAAGGGTATTTTTACCATATATGAGTATGTCATGGAGGCAAGCAAGTGAGAGGGTACTATTTTTTAACATAAAAGATTAGGCTGGTATGGGAACAGAGAGCTATCAACTGGCTACAAGTAAGTTGAAGCTGGAATGAGAGGACAGGTTCTAACTCTCAGAGCACAGTTCTGGGTCAGTCTTCCAGGCAAAAGTACTGAGGGCAATTCACCCCCAAATGCTTTAAAGATACAACTTGGAGAGTTTATGAAAGTGACTTCATGTTTGATTTGTCTGCAGGGAGCTGACCCAAGAGGTCTCTGACATCCCTGTGAACAGACCATATGCCTTCATCTCTTCTTTCAAATCCTTTTGCACAATTCATTTTTATAGGCAATCTTCCCTATGTTACTCACCTAATCACTGTTCTCTCCATACAGTTCCCCATGTGTCTCATGCTTTGTATTTGTTTCTTTTGTATAGGTTGTTATTATGATCTCCACACTGCAGAGAATTTATCTTTCATACAATGGCACTTATGTTCATAGTACTATATAGATGATTAATATTAATTAATAGTACCATCTGGACTATCAAGCAGTAACAACTGTATAATCATCAGCTTTTTCATCTGAGTCTCCCAGATAGCTTTTTCATTAACTCTAAGTTTTCAAAATGTAATTAAATGTAAAAATTTCCTCAAAGAAAATATGTACTCACCAAATATGTAAATACTGTAGATGGATTCATGCATGTATAATATAAATGGCTATACAAAATGCATAAAAAGTCTACATATAAATATTGACAGGAAAAAAAAACCAAAATAATATGAAATCATATAACATGATGAATCTAACATACTGTGCTACTCTATGTGATTCAAGAAACAAAACTTAAATAAAATTTGGTTTAGAATGGAACTGTTAATCAGCAATTTAATGTAGAACTATTGTAGATTGATAGATAGATATTGTAGATTAATACCAAATATAATGAACTTTAGAGGAAATCAAACATGTTATAACCTGGAAGTGCTCACCTAATTAATTCCCGTGACACCCAAAAAAAGGGCCATTGATTTCTTTTACTGTTTGTAGTCCCTAATCTGTTTTCTTCATTCGTACTGCCCTCATATTATTTCTTCAGGGTTTTAAGTCACTCTATAGTATAAAGAGAGGACAAAGACATTTCTAATATCTCTGCAGGCAGGTTTATTGTCTCTTGCATTGAAGGACTTCCCCTGTGCTTCTGTTTCAGTTCCTTCTCTGATGCTGAGTAATTTAAGCAGTATTGACAAGGTAGTAATGCTGTAAAGTGTTATTCATGCCCAAATGCCCAAAAAGCAATTGCCCACAGAATCTTAAAAAAAAAAAAAAAAAAAAGCAACAGCAGTTGAATAAAAAATCTACAAATCAGAATTCTTGGCACATTAATAGCAGTCATTCATTGGAGCAAATTGAATTACTGCATGCAAATTAGGGTTAGAGGAGGGTATGGGTGACTGGCTACTACCTCTGTTGTCACAGTAGTCACCCTGATTTACTTGTCATGTTAGACTGACCTTTCTGTAGTTTATGTAATCATAGCAATTAGGGGGAAGATGAATTACAACCTAATTTCCTCAAATATAGCTTATGCACAAAATTGTAACATACAACAATGTATGTTAAATAAAGAAAATCTAAACATCTGTTTTATTTCACTTCTATGATCATTTGTGACAAAATAAAGACTAACACAGATGCCAAAATTCTTTAAAACCCCAAGTTTTTAACTGATTTAAAATAATAAACTAATTAATGGGTACACCTTTAAATTAAGCAAAATATAGTAGGGAAATGCAGTACATATCCGATAAGGTTTCTGTCTAACAAAAAACATATTTTTGCTCTATAGCAGACACATATGAATTCAACCTGACACAATCTGGGGTTTCAAAAACTTCTTCCTGTAGTATTAGTGTGCAACTGTATCTGGTTCCAGCTCATATGGGTATAGTGCCATGTTTTCCCAGGTAGATCATTTCTTTCTCAGCTTTGAGTGTGTGAAAATATTTGTGAACACCAATAGTATCATAAGCCTATTTACAAAGGTTGCATCTTTGCAAAAGATGGCATTTCCTCTTGCAAAGCAGATTTTCCTGATTGAAAACTGTTTAACCACTTTGTTAACGTTTGCCGCTAAATAATTTATTAAGTGTTTCAGAGTAATTTTTTCTGCAACATTATAATAAAGATAATTTATTCAGAAGCCTACTTCCAGGAATCATTAATAATGCAATGCTTATAAATACTATCCTAGTTTAAGGAATTACAATGAAAAAGGTATTTTAAAAATCACTATTGAGCAGCACCTTCTCCATTTATTGATGAGGTAGCACGGATTCACAGAAAGATCTTCTGAAGTTCTAAATAAATTTTCCTGTCAAAGACATTGAGATAAGTACTAACTCCTTTGCTGGTTTCATGGGGTGTATTTTTGTACCACTTAGCTTACTTTCTTCTGAAAAAACATAAACTCCTCAGGTTCATCACTCCAGTGATGGTAGAATTGGAGAAGAAAAGAGGAAAGCGAGTGTATGAATTTATCATCCACTGACAAATTAAATTATTTTTTTTTAAGTGTGAAAAAGTCTTGCAGCTTTTACCCCATATGTTGTGCACTTCTTCCATTGAGTTTAGTCTCCAAGAGAAAACTGATGACCAACTCTTACTAAAGTGAGCAGACCTTTCAGAGCTAATAGAAATCCATTCTATTAAAGATTATCTCAGAGGACCGAGATTTTGGAAATGAGCCTTCTATTCACTAAAAATGGCTGTATAAATTGTATTTTATACAAACCTAGTCAAGCTATGGGTTCAGTTTGTTTCCTGAGATCTGTATCTTATGCCATTAGAGAGCTCCCATCCCACAGAAACAAGAAACTCAGAATTTATTAAAATTAAAATATTGTTTTGGTAAGAACACACATTTTTAATTTCTCTTTGCTGCAGCTCTGAAATTAGTGAAATTGGACATTTTACTTTATTGCTTGGTCTCACAAAGTTAGATCCTGAAGTGACTTACAAGCGTGAATTTACTGTTTACACATCCTCACAGTAGGTGTCATTTTTGTCTCTCTACCAAGTATGACTCCCTAGAATGCTGCCAATATGATACTGGAATAATTCAAGCTGAACTTCACCTTCCAATGCCCTTTTTAAGCAAATCTGAAAGACATATTTACCCATCTATATTGATATATTTTTAAAATACATTCTCAAAAGAAGGAATCATGTCCTTCATTCCTTGGTACCATATTTCCCATATAAGACAGACGTAGAAAAGTCTATGGTGGTGAAGCTCTGAAATGGACAATTTTGCACAACATCATTTTCCAGAACTGTAGCAAACGGCACCTGTCTATCAGAAAAGACTCCTGTGCTGATCTCTGTGGTTCTTCTGATCAGCAAATTTGATCTTGGGTCTATTAAACACTAGCAATTTTATCCTTTCATTTCATTTGGAACAGTCTGTTCCAATCTGTCAGTTGCACAAATATCCATATTAAAATGGAGGGCCCAGCTTGCCTGTCCATATTTTAAATCTACTCTTGTCTATATGGTCTGCTGTGTGAATATTATATATTGTCTATGTTGTTACTGTTGAATAGCATATAGCCAATGCACTCATTCTGCCATACCAAGTGAAAAAATGTAAGTATCTGAAGTATTTAGGACTAGGAAGATCCCTTGGTTTATTTTCCTGGTCAAAACAGTATTATTCACTGATATCACTTTGTACTATTTTATTTTGTTTTTTAAATGAATTATCTGTAGGTTTTTTTCTTTTTAAAGTTCTATTCTTTGTTATAAGTTTATATTTACATATATTAACATCAGCTCTCTAAAATTCTTCCATTTTTCAAAACTTTGTTCTTTGGGGGTAAAATTCTGAGTGCTTTGATGCTTTACATTAGGTAAAGAAACTTAAAGGAGATGTTATTTAGTCTTTTTTTTTTCCAATTCTGTGTGAGGAAGAATTTGGTTTTCCTCTCATTACCATCCTGATAATTTTTATTGAAGGTTTTGTGAAAATGTTCTGTCTGAAATATTTTTGCATATGTAAAGAAAATGATCTTCCTTTTAATGCTACGTAATTCTTAAGATAGAGGAAGATTTTTTTACAGATGGTTAGATATAAGCAATATACCTTTATAGATATGAACTTACGAGAGACAAAGGGAGCTATCATTCTATACCTTTACTACCAGTATGTAAAATCTTTTACATCATTTGTGGGGAAAGAGCTGGTTTTATTTCTCCACCCATATTATTTCCATATTAGGTCTTAGGTCAAATGTAGGTACTATAACTAGATGACATACTAAAGGTTTAGCTTAATATATCCAGTCTACATTACAAACTTGGCCCTCATTTTAGAAATTTATTTAATTATTTTTTCTGTTTAAATATGCCTTATTAATTGATTACCTCTATGCTCTCCCTGCCCCTTATCAAAAAGTTAATCCATATAAGAAGTTCTTATGTGGTTTATGTGTGGGAAGAACAGCATTTAGGTCTCCCTGTCCTTGTGAACTTACAACTGCCACCTCCTTGCACTATACACCTTTTTGCTTCACTTTCTCTGCTTGCTTTAAAAATCTGCACATTCTTCCATTTATACTATTGAATCTGCATTTTAAATCCCTGACATTTGCCTTTTAACTTTTGCTTAATCTCATTGATTTCTATGCTGCTTTCTGACACTTAGATTTTATTAGTATTAATAAAGATTTTACTCTTTCTATCTCTTTCTGAAATATGCTCTGATTTTTTCATTACACATGTTCTGTGCGGTAGTTGACTGCAATCATCTTTCTTGAACTCATTACATTTTCTCTGCAAATGTGCCTTTTAAATTTTAATACCTTCAGCTCCTGTCTTCCTCAGATAAAGTCTGATGAGGCAGACTGCATGAGTGCTACATAGGATAACTCAGAGTGTATTTTCAAGACCGCTTCCTCGTGTAGATCATGGAGCATTCTCATTTCATTAGAAAATCAACATGTTTGTTTTTCTCCAATGGATGTTATTTCTGCGTGGCATGAGAAAGAGGGACTCTTCCCAAAAAGTCCTTCAGACACATTCAGGAACTCAGAACACTTATTACTCTTTTCAAATAATAAGGCATTATTTGGCAACAATATAATATATTACATATAAACATCTTACAAATGATACTGAAACATGTACTGAATGTACTGCTTTTGTGGAAAGTGTACTATGGAGACCCAAATAGTACACATTTTTTCTTCAGTGCCAGACCCTTTTGAAAGTATATCCTAAATGAAGAAAAAAATTTCTTCATTATATTTTCTATTTTCTAGCATTACTTTGATAGTTAAAGAAGGTTTATAGCATAATCAAAGGTCTGGCTTCAAAGAAGTCTTTGAAACAGTCAACTATCTCACCTTATATCTTGAATGACCTTGAATAAAGTTAAGTAATGTTTCTTTAATATTTTTTTCTACATATTTAATGCAATCCATTTTTAGTCTACATTTAAGGGCCACCACAAAACTCACAGAAATGTGCCTGCTAGAGCATTGTACCTTGTAGTACATTGTATTTCACCCTTTCAAAATGACACCTTTCTTTTTGTCCCTCAATTTATTTTTAAATCACATTTCCAAATGTGACTGCTAGTCCACAACCAACAGGGAAGAATTTTCAGTACTTCAAGAAGCACAACCTACACTTAATGATATTACAATAAGTGACTCAGTCAATTCCACAGATGATAACTTAAGTCCCTGATCAGTGTTCTAACTCTGTTGATGCTCAGTTTCAATGGAATTGTACTTCTTCATGTATGTAACCATCTTTTCAAAGTGCTACAACTGAATATAAAACAGACTGAAGAGTACCCATATCAAAAAACATTTAGAAAATAAATCACTATTTTTATGGCCTCTTTTTTTCCCTGAAAAATTCTTAGCTTACCTTAAAGTTATGTTTTAGTATAATTTAGCTGGGTTTTTTTTAATATTTCATGTACAAAACTCCAGTACGTGTCTATGTATGACAGCTTCAAAGAATCTGTCCTTCTTAAATAATACTTATTTTGTCCTCTAGACTTTTCTGATTTCAGCAGTGTAAGTTGTCTCCTTATATCTTTTTATTGATTAATATGATTTGCAGCAAAGTGTCAGTAACACTATAAGCTCAACACTCTACATATTACCATAGAGTAGATAATGGAATATATCACAAAGAAATAAAATGTAGAAACAAGATAGACATAAAATTATAGGAAACTATGTAAAGTAAACCCTGACTATCCCTGACTAATTGCTCAGTCATAGCAACAGTGATATGTGGTATGACAACAAGTTGTATGATTGATCTAAAACATTGCTTAGTTAATTCAAAAGATGTCTCATTTTGAGTTTTCTAAACTTTTTTGATCCTGTTGATTCTTGAGGGACACAAATTATGGCAAATCAAAAGAGTTTTAACTTAGATATAATGTAGAAGGAACTGAAGAGTCCTTCTTGGAAAAGAGGCATATTATGTCTATAATATGTCTATCTACGAGGAGAATTTTCAACATGAAAACATGCTTGAGGAGAATATATATGTGTGTGTATATATATATATATATGAATAATCTATTTATGAGTGTGCATCGATTTATAGAGAAAAAGTCTGTGTGCATGTTTTCTCTTTTAAATATGTATACAAGATTTGGAAGCAGAAATATTAGGAAAAAGATTGTGAAAGGGGAGGAAATGACAAAAATATCTTACTAATATCCACCTTATAAACTGTCATTACATACAAATCTTAGTTTTATTTTGAACAAATATGTAGTAGCAGAAATTTACTCTGTTAACAAAGTTTCCTTTTTTACCCTTGCTCTCCTGGCCCACTGGTCAGAGCTAAAAGGAAACTGCTATTAATCTATTTCAGGTCTTTATAGTTCAATTCCTACAGGAACTCTCGAACTCATCAAGTTCAATTGTACATAAAAATTCTTTTAAAAAATGGATATCAAGGCTATGCCTGTACACACATTCAGCGCTTTAAAGCTGTTAATTCAGGAATTCCCCAACCAGTTATCTGCATAGAGCAAATAATAGGCTGTCTAGAAACACTGGACAGCCTTCTGAATAGGTGATTCTCTGCCTTCATAGTTAAGTATTAAAAATAAGTATTCCTAATGTAGACCCATTGAGGACTACAAGAGTCTTTCAAGGGCATGTAGAGATGCAGTCAGGAAGGATAAGGCTCGACTAGAACTGAAATTGCTCAAAGATGTCAAGAACAACAACAAAGGGCTCTTCAGATACATGAGCAGAAGCACAGGAAAGACATAGGCCCATTGCTGACCAGTGCAGAGAAACTAGATATTGCTAATGCTGACAAAGCAGAACTTCTCAATACCTTTTTTGCTTCTCTTTTTACTGCCATAGCTGGACCCTAGATCACAGGATCAAGTAGCTAAGACTCCTGTGCCAACTCAGCTGTAATGAAGGAATAGCTGGCCTTGCAAGGGCTGAACAAGAGCTGAAGACACATGGGCACACAGGACTAGATAAAATCCACTCCAGGATATTAAGAGGAGCAGCTGACATTTTTTTCAAGGCCACTGCCCATAGTCTCTAATCTTTGAGAAGTTGTGGCTATCAGGGGATATCCTAGATGACTGCATGCCTTTGTTGGTTACAGAGAACCAGGAGAGTAAAACTTTCCTGGAACATCACCAGCACCTGCCAGCCTCTTCATGGGGCAGCTATAATGGGGAGCAGCTGAGCCTATGGGGAGAAGAGGAGGGGTCAGGTGACCCAAATGGACCAGTCACAGTATTCTCTCCCATGGTGCTCAGCATAAAATGAAAGAAAACCCTCACTTGGCTTTTTTGGCTGGTGTGCTGGCTAGGTTAAGGCTGCTGCATGGCTGCCCCTTGTTTCCTCACTGAAGATATTCTCATTTACAAAGATGAGTTACCTTTTGCCTTCCCAAGCAGGACCAGCTTGGTTGCTCTAAAACTGTTGCAAACTGTCCCTGAGACCCTGGATGTGGGCACTCCCATCTGCTGCCCAGTCCAGTGTGGGACTTTTCTGGTTGGGAAATAATTACCAGCTGAGAAGGTTGAGCTCGATATCTATATATTTGTATATATGTTTGTATTTTGCTATTACTACCTCAGTAAATTTACACAAGTTTATTTCTGCCACCTTTAAAGTTTCTCTCCCTTATTTCCTTCTTAATCTTCCTCTGGAGAGCCGTGGTGAATAACAGAGAGTATCCGAGCATCCTCTTAGACAAGCTGGAAAGATACAGATTGGGTGAGTGGTCTGAGAGGTGTGCAAAAAATTAGCTAACAGGTCACACTCTAAGGGTGGTGACTAATAGTTTTTTCTCAGACTGGCAGCCTTTCACAGGTGAGGTCCACCAGGGGTCCTCATGGGGTTTAACATCTCATATATGGTCTGCACAGAGGGATTGAAAGCACCATCACCAAGTCTGTTGCTGACGATAAACTGGGTGATGAAGTGGACATGTCAGAAGGAAGAGCCGTCTTATAGAGAGACCTGGACAGACTGAAAGAGTGGGCAAGAAAGTTATGAATTGTAGCAAAGACAGTCGTGAAGTCTTGTAACTGGGACAACATTATCAAAGAGCTC
Organism: Florisuga fusca; assembly: GCA_038090715.1. Lineage (NCBI taxonomy): Eukaryota > Metazoa > Chordata > Aves > Apodiformes > Trochilidae > Florisuga > Florisuga fusca. The sequence continues at coordinate 25,455,048 of JAAWXA010000009.1, forward strand.
AGAACAGGCTGGGATCTAGGGAGCAGCCTTAATGAAAGGGACTTCAGGGTCCTAGTGGAGAACAAGCTGAGCATGAATCAGCAGTGTGCTGCTACATCAGTGAAGGCAAATTTGATCCTGGGATGCATCTGCAGGGGCATTACTAGGAGAGACAGATATCATAGAATGTATTAATAGAATCACAGGATCATTTTAATTGGAAAAGGACTTTAAGATCATAAGGTCCAACCAGTAATGTAACTCTACCAAATCCAGTTATAACCCATGTCTCTAAGCAACATGCGTATATGCCTTTTAAACACATTCAGGGATGGTGATTCAACCACTTCCCTGAGAAACCTGTTCCAGTTTTTAATAACTGTTTCTGTAAAGAAGTTTTTCCTAGCATCCAACCTAACCCCCTCCTGGTGCAACTTGAAGATGTTTCCCCTTGTCCTATCGCTAGTTGTCAGCGAGAAGAGACTGGCACCCACCCCTCACTACAACTTCATTTCTAGCAGTTGTAGGTAGCAATGAGGTCTCCCCTCATCCATCCCGTCTTCAGATTAAACAGCCCCAGTTCTCTTAGCTGGTCCTCATAAAGTTTGATTTCCAACCCTTCACCAGCTTTGTTGCTACTCTTTGGACTTGCTCCAACACCTCAGTGTCTTTCTTGGTACTGAGGTGCCCAAAACACAACACAGCACTCAAGGTGTGGCCTCACCAGTGTAGAGTTAAGGGGCACAATCACTTCCCTAGTTCTACTGGTCACACAATTTCTGACACAAGCCAGGATGCCATTGGTCTTCTTGACCACTAGGCACACTGGCATATATTGAGTGGGCTGTCAATTAATACTCCCAAGTCTTTCTGTGTTGTGATCATCCCACTCAGTGTTTGCCAGACAACACCTTAAGTATCATGTCCAGTTCTAGGCCCCAAAATTCAAAAAAGGTGCAGGCAGACTGTGGAGTTTACTTGCCTACTGGAATTAACCCATGACAATTAAATATTTAGCTTTTAACAAACTTTCTGCTTGCCTGTGCAACACAATTATTTCCTGTCTGTGATCGCAGGTAGAAACACATTGATCAAAAGGGGGGGAAACAATCAGATTATACGCTGTCATAGGACTTTTCTGTCACTGAATTCTTCCAGGGGACTCTAACATCCTGTATCAAATTACATTTCAAGTTTTGCAAGTGTTTGTGAACATTTATCTGCATTAATCTGATTTTTAAAAGGAAAGGATTAGAAACTATATAACGTGGCATGGGTAAGGTGAACTGATTTTCTAAACACAAGTAACATCTGTAAGCATTTAGAAATTGTAATTTGAGAGACGTTTCATTTTTTTTTCTAATTTTCTCTATTCCCCTTCAGGTTGTGAACTTATTTAAGTGAGTTTACAAGAACTTTATTGTTCTCCAGAGTTCATATAGCTGCTAAACTGCTTGCTGCAGTTTTACATTTAAAATGCTTGTTATAACTCCCTGCAGAGTAGTAAAACATTATGCCTTACCCCCATTTAGGCATACAGAAGAATACCTTTCACACATTTATTATTGCTGCTACTGGAACTAATACTGTCAAAACTGTCAAAACCAATTGACATCGCTTTGTAATTAGAAAAATGTGTGGGGATAAAAAAGCCTTTGTAACAGAATAGCTATGATGACTTGCTTGTTTGTGCAGTTGTGCAGAAAGGAGGACAGTTCTGCCACAAAAAAGCTTACAAATTAACTGAGCAATATTCAGATAATCACATGCTTGTGACCCAGCAAAAAACACTAAGGCTACTTTAACAGAGTTGGAGGAACTTTGGATTCCAATGTTACTTCAAAAGCTAGTTTCAAACAAGTCTAGTCAATCAGAAAGCCATTAGCACTTCACACTGCTTGATTTCTATATATATCTTTTGGCGAGGACAAGCCAGGCACACAGATGACTGATAGAGATTACAAGGAAAAATATACCAGCTGAAGAAGTAAATAATATTATCTAGAAAAACATTTCCACCGTTGGCCTGTTGTCACAAATTCTTTTCTATATGTTGACTTCCACCATGTTTAAGTCCGTTAAAACAATATTTGACTGCCTTGGGAAACTCTAGAATTGATGTGCCAAGGTAAAATCTTCCTAACACTTTGCTTTATACAGTCTAACCCATACTGATTTGCTAGATTAATAATTTTGAAATACAGTGGTAGTTGCATCTGCATATTTGCCATTCCTTCTATATCCACACATTAATATTAATATTAACCACACTTTCAGATGATATTATGGAAACTTAATGGATAAACTTTAGCATTAGCTTATCATTTTAAAAATATCAGTGATATTTGAAAAAAGTTTATATTAAAACCAACACAGAACTGTAATATACCAAAAAGAAAGACTGTACCTTTTTGGACACTTAAGAGGCGAAACTTGTCATAGTTGGAAATTTTTACTAACAATCTGAAAAACAGAGAGGTCCAACTGTACTGAATCTGAATTAGGCACTTTTGAAACTTTTGTCTCTCCATCAGGAGAGATAAAACAGAACTCTGGTTTGATAAGTGTTTTGCTCGATGTTCTCCTGTACATGTCTGAATTTGGATAGAAAAATCTGGTCCATGATTTAACTTCAAAGTACACTAGTAGCACTTTGTATAAAACTGACAAATAGAGTACTTACATGGGTTTGGAGCATAATTCATTAATATTTTCCTATATTACCTTTATCACCTTTACTGCATGGAGAGTCAAAAACAACTCCTTTTGTCTCCTTGAAATCATTATGACTACTCAATGCATAAGGAATGACAACTCAGCATGGGTAGTGAAATGGTATCTGACTCATGATATATCACTTCTGGAGAAAAAACAGGATATTAAACAAGGTACATTAAATAACAGTAATACCCAGAATGTCCTTTTTAAATTAGTTTTTTTTATTGCCAGATTATTCTCTGCTATAGTCTCTCAGATGAAAGGGTCATTTCAAATATATTATAATTGAAGTCCTGCTTATGTTTCCTGTTAGCTTCAACTTCTTGTTTTCATCCTGTTATATTCCCCTGTTTTACAATACAGAATCTAAAAAGTAATCTTATTTATTCATATTTTTCCAGAAACTGTTGTTTTATTTCCTTTATTTTTCTCTCCTACCTGCTCAGGCATTCTTATCCTTTCCTAGTTTCTAGTTTCACTTAATTAAAATATAAAAATGTCACTCACTTCTTTACAACACCAAACCAATTTAATCTATCTCATTCTCCTACTGGCTGCAGGCAAATTCTTTGTCTAAATACCAGCTGTACCAAAAGGTTTGTATAAATCCGTGTTACTATCCCTCTTCCAGCTGCAGTTTCCATCTCTTTTTAGCTATAATGGTAAGGCATTGAGGGAACCTGGAAGGGCAGAAAGGAGAAAGTTCTGGAGATAAGTGACCAAAGAAAAATGCAAGGATCAAAAGAAAATTATAGCTTTGCAGCTAGATGAGTGAGATTTGCGTGGTGCAGGATAAAATGAAAATCGGTGGCTAAACCAGCAGAATCTATTTATACACGATTTCTTCAGAATGGGGAAGTATTCAACTACATGAGAAGAGACAGGAAAGTTATTTTACAAAGAAAGTGCTTTGTAATATTCCCCATGGTACAGAAGTTTGTTCTGAGGATGCAAGGATAAATAGCTTTCTCCCCCAAGAAACAAAGCAGTGAAGGTACTTTGCTTTAGGCAAATAGTATTACTTCCCCAGTTGTGACCTGGAAGCAGAGTCAATGGAACTACACTAGAAACACATACCCAGTAGAATGTGTGCAATTTATGAATTGTACCTGAAGAGGGTTACTGTACACCTGCTGATGAGGAAAAGGGATGGGAAGCACACCTTTGTAGTAGTTCAACACCAAGAAAACAAAGGCAGACCAGGAAGTGTAGGGATGCAAAATGCAGAAGGTAACATGGGACCATGAAAGAATTGTAGCCATTTTTTAATTACTATTTTGCCTTTTTTTGTAAAATGATCTTAGAAAGAGACTCCCCACTGGGGTCCCCACTGGCCCACTTTTGTGTCTTTGCTTAACTACAATGTCTTTGTGTAGCAGTCAATAGAGGCATGCTTCATATCACCTAAATTCACATACGTAAAAGATAGATGCAGATGATTTCCTTAGGCTACCAGTAAAATTGTTGGAGAGAAATGGATACCACAAAGTGAGACTGAGCTGCCCTTTGAGTTACCTGCCTCAGCCAGGAGTGTTGCTCCCTGATAACTCTTTTTTCTCTCTTTGACCACATGTTACTAGCTTCGATCTAGCTCTGTTTTAATGTACTGACATTAGAGCAATGAATCCTAACTCATATGTATATTGGTTCCTATTAGTTCTATTTTAGCTATTTTGCATAAGAAAAAAAAAATCACACTTTTATAGTAAATGCACTTTGAATTTTGAGATGAGAGGAAGATCAGATAGAAATAATTTTCTTACACAATTTTGGATTTCCAGAAAATTATATGAGGGTTTTAAGTAAAAATGTGTGCGATACCGAGTATTGCAATAGTTCTGGATGGATTGTATTACAAAAAAACATGCTTAACAACCCCTCTGCTAGAAGGACATGTTGCTTCCAGTGCACCATATCGATCTTTTTTGCAGGACATTATATAACCTTCTTAAAAGAGGAAACTGAAAAATTTTCCTTCAGTCCAACAGTGGTTATATATAACTGTTATAACTGGTTATATAACTGTTTATAGCTGTGTTGGCTGGCTACTAAAACATTTTTAATCTGAGGGGGTTACTTTGTACATTTAATCATTGTACTTGTATTTCACTCAAATACTTAAAACTTCATTAACATTTTTCATACATATATATATGTATTAAAGAGATAACTCCTCTTCTGAAGACGATTCTACAAAGCTTCAATTTTCACAGTTAATCTAGCTGTTTCCCTGCCAATTTTCTGTGCTATGCTACTTCTTCCAATTTATCTGTCAAGAAGCTGATATACAAACATTCTTTTCACATTAATCCTATAATCTCTTTCAGTTTTTGCCACCATCCATTTTCATCTTTCAGTGAAAGGATTATTGCTTGAACTAATTTTGTATAAATACCATCAAATCTTTATGAATATGTCATTCTTGTCACTGGATGCATCTAGTCAGGAACTAACCTGTAAGATATAGTCGAAAGGAATGGTCATTAGATCTCTATTTTCACCAGAATTGTGACTGTTGTCTTGGATATTTAAGGCTCTGTGATGATGCTAAAAACAAAAATAGAGAATGGTGGAATTGATGACTTCTACCCAAAAGTTCATAGGACACTCAAAATGAAATTGGTACATTTCTAACACAAGCAAAGTCTACTACTTATAGAAAACCTGGTTCAAGGAATGGAGAGCAGAAAATAGAATTAAAATTTTAAAAAATTACAGGAAACACTCATTGCGCCCCTGTTCAATCCACCACTTCCACCGCCCCGGTTCCAACTCCTCTGTCTGATATAAGTAGATGAAAATGAGGACACACTTTTATACTTTGGACACTCAGAATAATAATCTGCGAGTCTGAGTTCTCTCATAGGCATCTTAGGATGCTTATTTAATAGATTTTTTTTTGCTTTTATGTAAGTAATGCCTTCTTCTTTCTCACATACCTCCTGTATTTCACTCTATCACACATTTAACTCATACCATGGTAAGTAAAATACAGAATAAGTGATTTTGCTTACTATGTGCAAAAGAGGAAATAAAAAAGTTTACAAAAGAGAGGTAGGGGGTGGAGGGGTGGGGAATAAAAGCTATGCTTAACCTGCTTCTTTTGATGTTAAGGTGAGAAACACCTACCTTTTCTTCTTTTCTCTCAGATAATTTGTGATAAATTGTACAGACAAGGTGACTGTCAGGGATTTTCTGTTTTTACTTATCATGCTCCTCATGTTGCATTACTAGAGAGCACCCTGTCTTGGTGATGCATTTTAGCTTTTATGGCCAATCTCTCCTTTGAAATCCTCCAAGGCTCCAGAAATATAATCGCTTTCCCAAAAATGTTTTCCTATGCCTTCCTTCTGAAAGAGGCAGACAGATTATTACATCTGTTAATACAAAGAAGTGGATTAATTCACATTCTTGGAATTGCTAATGTGTCTTTTTAAAACCAGATGTCATTTTGTCTACTTTGCTAGCTACTAAACTACTTTTGCCTTAGCAAGAAGTAAATCCTCCCTCCTCAGCCAGACTTTGTTAACTCATTGTGTACATTTCATTACAAAATGTAATTCAAATGAACATGCATGTTTTGTACCTATCTGTAGTTTATATCAGTCTGCCCATAAAGATAATATATATAAGATCTAAAGTGGATAAAGGTATGCACCTTATCACTGGTTCTTGCATGCAGGTCAGAAAAGACAATACCTTCTTCCATATGGCAACAGGTCTGTGTGATTGACCCCTGTTATCTGCCTCTGAAATACTGTTCTCTAGAAGAAACTACAACTGGCTGCCTAGAAAGATTGCACAGTCTTGCAATACTGAATGACTAGTAAATGAAATTCCGTGTGGGTAAATGGGAAGAAATGTACTTGGGGAAAAATGTATGCATGATCATAAACTTTAAATTAATGAAAATCACTCAGAAAAAAAAATATCTTATTAGATAGGTCTTTGACAAGCTCATAACTTACTCTAAAATGGTCAGAAAACCAAATAGACTGTTCAGGATTATTTGAAAAGGAATGAAAAGCAAATAGGGTACCAGCTATGCCACTATGAATCCATGATCTGCCTTTAACTTGAAAACTTTTTCAAGTTCTAGTATGCCCTTATCAAAAAAGAAATGAGAAGTAGCAAAGACATAAAGGTTTTAATACTCTCTATTAAAAAAATGAAGCTTACCTATAAAATAGACCAGAACTCTTCACATTAGAAAAGACAAGCACAAGGGTTTGTACCATTGTAAATAACGTGGAGAAGAAAGATAGGAATTATTTAATTTTGTTTCTTCATTTATTTAACCATGGAACTCATTGCCATGGGGTGCTGTAAAAACAGCAGACAAGGCAGTCTATGAGCCTTTAGATTGGAAAGCAGCAGCTGAAGGGAAAGACAGTGGAAGTTCATAAAAACATGTATTGTATGGAGAAGGTAAACTGGGAACAGTTTGTCACTATTCTCTATTATTAAACTGTGGATCTCATTGCCATAGGTCTCATGGAGGTTAAATTATAAACAGGTTCAAAAAGAAATTCATAAAGTTGAGCTTCATTGGAAAACATTTAACATTATGATTCAACCACAACTTCTGTCTCAAGGTGCTAAATGAGTTTTCTAGAAACTCTCCCTCTCTACAGGTCACAATTCCTGTACTCTTCCCCAGAAATCCTCTTTCATGCACTGGCAGAGAGAACACTGATGCAGACTGTTAATTTTTTCTTGTGCTTTTGTAGTTCTTTTAACTAACTCTAGGGCTTTGGGACCCACAGCTACTCTTCCATACATTTATTCTGAGATCATGGAGGTGTGCATGTGAAACCCACATACACTGTGTATTCTTTACCACTCACCACATCTAGAATATGCAATTGGCCCTGTTAAGTTGCACAGGTCAGTAAGAGGAACAGCTTGGCTGACTCAAAAAACTTTCTGATTTTTCTTAAGTGGAAACTATTATATTTAGTCTCATATTTTTCCTAGAAATTTAGATAATGAATAATTTTTACTTGTCTACAGTTTCTGTTAATAAAGTCTTTGTGATTTGATGGAAATTTCCTTCTCCTCTTCCTCCCTTTCACCCCATAATTGTGGAAATCAGAAAAAGCCAAAAATATCTGATGGAAAAGAGATTTTGTTTCAAGCCACATGCCTGTTACTGGGTACAGTTCTGAAGTTTGGCTGTTGTTGCTATTTCTCAGAAAAAATTGTTTGTGGAGACATCAGTAGGCCAGGATTCAAGCAGGTTAGGTGTCAGAGTGAAATGAATGAAATGCCTCACATCTATGATGTTAAAAACCCGCACATTTAAAAAGCCTTGTAATATTAAATTTGAATTATTATTATCTGACAATTATTAACATCAGACACTGTATTCAGGGTCTTATAGACCATGTAGACAGTAAGTATGCTTTGAGGCACATGATATGTCATCTCTCAACTAAAGTCTGTGCTTCTGCAGTATAATGAATTTTAAGAATGATGCAGAAATCTCTATAGACTGAAAATGGCAAGGCAAGTTCTGACAATTTTAAAATGCAATGAAGTTCTAGGTCACAGTGTAGTAACAAAAACTTCTGATATCTTCTTTGTTGCTAGGCTAATACTACTTAAACGTTGATATTTACAATGTTTATAATTTAGATGTAATTTACATAGATAAAGTGACAAAAAAATCTGAGATGCGTTGCAGATAATGATTGATATAATGCTCATTTCACTTAAATAAATTTGTATGTGAACAGCTATCTAAATATATCTATTATAACACCAGCAGTATGACAGAATCATCATCCTTAAAATCTCTATTACTAGACTGTAAGTGGACTGTTAAACTTTGGCTCAAGGGCACCATAACCCTCACATCAGCATAATTTAATCATCAACATCAGCTAACGGAAAGTTAAATTCGATGTTCAAGACAGTGTAATCCTTTCCTGTTTCATATATTCCACGCCTATAGATTTTCCAAACTGGGTAAATTTTTTATATTGAAATGTGTTCCCAGACATAAATAATACTCCAATGCATTTTTATAGTCTTATTATTTTATGGAAAGGATATTTTCTTATTTCTTGTCCATCAGCCTTGAGAACGATGATTTTGTTCTTTTGGAAAATATTTTCTTATATATAACTTCAAGAAATTGAATTATATATTTATCTGTATTGTGTACTTTGGAAATAAACTCCATTAACTGACAAAAGCTTTTGCTGGGATGTGGTTGACAACTGTATAAAATATGCTATTTGGCCTAGAAATTGTTGTGGACATTTAGTTATAAAGGGAAGTGACCTAACACGAGGTTATACATAGCTTTTTGCTTGATGTGTGAATCTGCCCCAAGGATTTTTTCTGATGTGATGTAGCCAAGGATTACAGATTGAAACCCAGAGAAGGACATGCCAGGTAAAGCATGGGAAGATGGAACAAAGACAGCACACCATCCTGCTAATGCAGTTTGAGGAAGATCATGACTGCTTCACACTTTATAGGGCATCCCTGACTCATGCTGAAACTTCTCCATTTCTGTGGACAACTGAAGCATACAACAGCTTTCATGGAGTATCTTCCTGCTTTTAGTCTCTGTGTCAGTAATACTAAAGTAGTCATGCACAGGCAGTAAATAGCCCCCTCTGGTGACTCAATAGTTTGTGTAGAGCATCTCAGAACTAGAATTCTTTCCTTTACTGACTTGATGTTAACCAAGTTAAATGAGGAGGATGATTGAGGCCAATATCGCTTTTGACACTGTGGGCTTTATATCATGAAAAAAACAATGTTTCTTCTGCAATGACACCATTAGAGGATTTTCTATACTAGTTACCAAGTTACTTAATTTCTTTGTTTGTACAGTGTAAAATTAGCCTGTTCTTTCAAAATACTCTTTAAAATTGCCTCTTCTGAGTCTAATATGTTACTTGACCTTGAACTGCTACCTGTAAGAGCGCTGGGGAATAAATGTTATTAAACCTGAAGGGAAATTTAACCCAAGAACAAACCCGGGTAACTCATGATGAATAAATTTAAGTGTAAATTCAAAACCAAATCTCTAACCATCAGAGACTTGATTTCTGCAAAGATTAACCTATAAAGGAACATAAATCATTATTTTAAGTTAGATGCCAGATTATTGTGTTTAACCCATCTGAAAAGGACACAAATATAAAATTCACATGGTCAGATTAGTAAAGGTATTTAAAATAAGTTCCAAATAAGCTACTTTGAATCAGCCTAAGTTGACAAAGTATAAAAGCATGGATACCCTCACTGTGATAAGATGCTTCTCCTTTCCGGTGGTAATTTCTCTAATTCAATGGAATGTACCTGCACTTTTATCACCCCACATATACAAGCAGTCAGTCAGTCACTCACTCACTCCTCATTCACAGTGTCTGTCCACATGTAGGCTCACTCTCTCAGCAGACAGACTAAGTGAGGCAGCTGTCATTAGTGGGAGAGGTTTTAGCTGCCTCTCATTGACTATAGAGCATCAGTAGATCAGCTTTGAGTGGCACCCAAGCAGAGGACAGTTGAGCTGCAATTTACCATTCCAGGATAACTTCCTAATGGGCAAATCTAAAATAACCCCTGAATTTTGCATCCCTAATGGATGCAGAAATGTCATGTTGCATTTAGATAACTATAGGTTATGGCATGACATAATTGCCTGCAGTAGTACATTATTGGACTGAATGATCCAAGAGAGAGAATTCATATTCATATATACCCAAGGTACATATAAAATGCAGAAGTTATTATAGGATTTACAATGTTAAAAACTGGAAGCCATACATCACGCAGTTCTTCTAGTCTGCATTAAAGTCAATCTTTTTAATACAAGAATGTTTTTTGGATGTTTCCAGCCTGTTGTTGATGTTGAGCTTTTTTGAAAATGACTGTTGAAGGAGAGGATGACTCTTTGGCTGAATCTTTGCATATCATAAACAGATGCATAGAAAATAGAAATTTCTAGACATTAAAGGTCAGTAATTTGTAGTGAAAACTACGTCTGTAATTTAGCTATTCTGTTCAGAGAACAACTTGCGGTAATTGGTTCCTGTTGGCATAAGCACAATGTCACTCTTAAGGCAAGTTTCCCATCCAGAGGTTATACCTCTGAGGTCTACTGGAATAGAAAATGATCTCAGTAGGAGCTTAAAGAAATTATATGCCTTAGACAAGAAATTATACTTGAATGCATGACTGTTCACTAGTGAATTCAAATAAGACCTGGCGAGTAAAATGCAAAAGCTATGAGCTGCTGAAATTAGATTATAGCTGTCAAGGAGCCTATTTCAGAGTTCATTTATTTCTTTCAGTTAAAAACTAGCCCATTTGTTTCTTTCAGTTAAAAGCTAATGACAGGGACCACCTCCATGTCAGAGACACACATATATATGTATATATATATGCAGGTGCCAAGTAGTTTAACAAAACGTGGAAAACTCCAGTGAGAAAATAGTTGTTCTTGCTGTGAGAAAAAATGGCAATGATCAAAGACATAGGCATCAACACCTCACATGGCAAAACCAGAGATAACCAAATTCCTTAATTTAGACTATTCTGAGGTTACAAAATTAATAAAAATTAAGATATAGTGAATATCCCACAGAAATGAAAGAAGGCACATATTCAGGTAACTCCCCTTTGTCCTCTCCCTCTCTCCACCTCCACCCCCATACTCTTTATAGACAGCTTTTTTTGTGGGATTTCCAGATAAAACATAGTTGAGTCTTGACATGATTTCGATCTGGGGTTTTCAGTGCTTTCACCTAAATTAATGATTTAGAAAAATCTCCTTGCTGAAGAGTATTTTTCTAGTGATTAATGAGATGATTAGACTACTATGTTAATAATCCTTTGTGAAGGGGAAACTCCATGGGTGTATGCCATAATAAGATTTTCTTAGGAATTTTGTAGTAGATGAAGCACACTTGCAAGTATGTTGTAGGGGTGAATATCTAGAAATTTTTTTATTCTCACTTCCTCTCAAACCTTCAAACCTCCACGCTCATTCTTCTTCTCAATTTCTTTTTTTTTGTTTTTTCTTTTCTAGTTTTCTATTTTACTTTCATAGCATGATCCAAAACCAGCACAGAATTTTCTCCTCAGAAATTTTGGACTGTTGACTACTATTAAATCTAAATATTTCCATATAGAGATAAGATATACGCTCCTTTTTTCTTTATAGTTGTACTGTCTGTCTTATTATGTATTGGTTGTTGAGATATGAAAAAAAAAACAAAACTTCTTTTAATGTTCACAAGAGACAATTTACGTTTTAAAAAGGAAATATATCTATTCATGTTTGGCTTTGTATCCAGTCTCTGGTGTCCTAGAAGTCTATTTTTGCTATTAGAGCATTTGTACTTTCAAAACATTGTTCCAAACAAGTACTACAGCTATGAGACTCCATAGAGAGAAGGTGGGCCTACTGGAATAGGAACCATTCTGTCAGATAAATTGTTTCAAAATAAATATAACTCTGCACAGATGTAATGTATTTATAGGCATATGGGCTCATGGTATCACAGATTTTTCTTTTTCTAATAGGTCCAAAAAGTATACTGCCTTATGCTAGTTTCACATGAAAATCTTTCTCTTCTCTGGAATAATTTAATGTGTTCTGTAATCCTGAACATGAGTGGGTTTGTTTTTCTACTGACAAATCTATCCTTCACCAAACATTAAGTGCTGAGGCTTCACAAAATATATTGTTCATTAACATTCCTTTATACGAGTCTGTCTATAGAAGTCAGGAGTCTGCACAAAGTATGTGATCATTCACAACCAATGCAGTGGCCCAAAGGCTCTGGACATCCATTGTCATGCCAAAGAAGCAATCCACTGATACAGCAGGAAATTTTGTCTTATGTTTGACAAGGCTTCAGAGCCTAAAGCAGTTCACTCTTTCTCATGTTTCTCATTCATATCTTGGAATTCTTGGGATCTGACACACATTTCTATCCTCAGTAATCTGCTCTTTGTTGTCCTTCTAGCATGCTAGATTTTGTCTACTAGATTGCTCACTTCAGGAGATCTGGGTCTGATGCTGTAATTAGAAACAGCTTTTTGTACAAGTGAGGCACTTTAAAGCAGCTGAATGATACCATTCAAGGTGAATCTGGACATATGCTATAGGCATCAAAAAATATTTCTTAATAAACTTTATTTCTTAATAAAAATGTAGACCCATCCGAGTCTGAGTCAACTGAGCAAATAAGTATGCATATAAAGTAGACTCTTGTTATGGTCAGTGAGGTGGGTACTTTTATGGCATAATAGATCTCATCCTAATGCTAATGCCTAAAATAGAACTTAATTGTATTTTTGGCCATTCACTATAGAGAGTTTTGAATGACTAGACTGGACTTAAAAGCTAACACTATAGGTCCAAATTATGTGAGAGGAAACCCTCTAGATACCACGAGGTATCTAGATCATGAATCTCATATGGCGTTCTGGATAATTAAGCAATTCTTATGTTAATCTGTGTTCTTACAGATCTTTCTTTAGGATTTAGGTTTCTAAATTCTATCTAAGTCATACTGTAGATACTGCGAAATGTTTCTACCTTGCTTTTGAGCTTGCTTTAGAGGACTATAGGGGTACTGCTCCTGAGAAATCTTATACTAAGCAGTAGAGATCTGTGACACTGTAAGAAAATGCATTTTGGAAGTCCTCCCAAACCTTGATTTAAGTTTTAGTTTTCTCATTACACTGAGAGAAGGAATTGAAGTATATTCTATTGAACGTGGAGAAAAATATATGTTTGAAATCTTAATGAAATGAAAAGGTCGTTTGAAGCTGTTTATCACACTGCTTGCATTCTTAGCATAGGTTAAACATTAAACAAGAGTAGCTTCTTGAAGGTGGCCTGTCTAGCAAAAATTAGCATTTTAAAAATCTAAATTTTGCCTGTATTTGAAGGGGGCTTTAGGTGGCAAAACACTCTTTATATCCCTAGATGTTAGATGACACCTGTATATCTAAAACTTTGCCTTCCTCAAGCACCTTGGTGCTTGTTATCATATTTTCCTCAAGTTTGCACAGTTTTAGTCTGCCTTGTGAAACTAGTGGTATCGTCCTGTCTCAGGTTCAACAATCTGAGACAGAAATTTAGGACTACAGATTTTCCTCATTCTTATTACTTCATTCACAGTCAGATGCACCAGTGCCAAAGAAATATTGTAACACTGTAAAGAAGCACTTCACTGTAACGCTTCCACTTGTTATATGGCAATTGACACATTTCACATTACTTTAGAGGTATCTGAAATTATTCCAGACATACACTAAAAGAGTTTGTTGGATGCTCCTTGTGGCATACCGATCCTCTGGAGCTAGGTATTCTTTACTCTGGTTTGCTGTGTAGTGTAAAGGCTCTCCAGCTCATCATGCAGTCAGAGCACAGGTGACTGGTCACAGTGTCTTGTTATTGTACACAGGATCAGTGTGGCTCAGAAGAGACTGCCTGAAAGACTGTGCCTAACTCATACTGGTTTCACCACATTAATGTAAGTGGCAGAAAGTTAAGTGATAAATATTTCATAAAGCAACTGCAAGAAAACGTAATGCTTTGCACTGGACCAGAATCTTAAGGAATTTTGTAGTGTGCATATTACAAAGGGGGGATAGGTTGGAGTTCGCTGTAAAGTAAAAGAACAAAAAGTTAATTTTGCAGTTCTGCAGTCATAAGAGCCCTCTCTACATAAATATTTCCCAGAGGAAGTTGCTTCTGTTGTTATTGTCATTATCTGTATAAGCATCAGTTCTACTCAGAGGCTCGGATGCCACTGTATTAGAAACTAACAACAAAAAAAACACCAGAGTCTCTTCTGCAAAGAATCCATGTTCTAAATGCAAGGACTGAAGCACCAGATAAACACAAGCACCATGAAAAGACCATGCACATCAATATGACAGACAATCCTCCTACCATATCTGTTGCCTAACTTATGCCATTATTTCTTCCCCCAGGGAATTTAATTAAAAAAAAATGTTTACTGAAAGAGGATAAAATCAAATTCAAACATCTAGAAGCAGCTCTTCCCACGTGGCAAAGAGAAGTGTCAAGCACAGAGGTGTGTTCTTAAAAACTTCCCAAGTGGGTAACAGAGAATTTAATTGTGGTCTTGTCAAGAAAATGTTACTAGCAAGACTGGATGCAGAGAAGAGGAATAGATCTAACACAGTAGAGAAAGGAAAATGAAGAAACAGATGGATAATGGTTAAAAACTGATGGAGGAGAGACAAAACCTTTGTAGTAGCATCTCTGTGGCTATTATTAGGGAGGACTGTCATTTCGAGTATGAAATTATAACAAAAAAAAAATCCTTTCAAATGTTGGGATGCAAGCTAGGGAAGAATTTTATCTTTGAGGATAGACAGGACAGGCCATCTCTCAGATCTGTTACTCAGGCTCCCAACCTTAAGAAAATCCTTTATATATAATGAGAGAATGGTTTTATCTGAAGATATACAGGGTGAGGATCCTAACCCAGAGCTCTCAGTTAAAGAGCTAGCAAGAAATGTTTTTCTATAGAAACAAGAGAAGTCAATCTAGCTTTAATGGTTAGACATTTCTAAAACAAAGTTGGAGAAATTTCTAATGTTTTGGTTTGCCAAAAAAAAAAAAAAAAGAGGTGGAGGAAATAAGTAATAACTCTCTTCTCCAACTCCACCTCTATCCATCCCACCTTTCTGGAAAACAAACAAACAAAAAAGCTACCTTAAGGAGCCACTATCCATACATATTCCAGAAGATATTGTCAGGATAGATGAATGTTTCAAGACTTTTATTCTGTTTTTTTGCAGTTGAACCACCCCTATGTTTTTATAGAAGTTTTGGTTTTGTTCTGTCATACTAGTTTTAGACTGCAATATTCAAGTGTTCACATTACAGAAGAGAACCTAAGTCCTGTAAAAAGAATTCTGACAAATACATTCCAAATAAAGCAAACAAAAATTTATGCTATTATTCCTGAAATCCCTGACATCCATTTCTATAAATTTTAATTAAAAATTTATTATGTCTAAAGAAAAATTAAACTGAGAAATACCAGTGTTCATTGTGTTTGTTGAATTATTCACTCATAGAAATTTTTCTAGAAAACAAGGATTTGTTAGTAGGAATGAATTCTATCTTTATTTGGGAAACATACAATTTTCACAAGGCAAACAATTGAGCCCCACTAAGATCAGTTGCTAGATATCAGCTGCCTGTATGCAATGACTTAGAACTTAGAACAGAGCAGAGATGAGAGAGAGGAAAGGGCACAGGTAGATGAAGCCACAACTTCACTGCTTCTCCCATTGTTTGGCATGGAGAGGAGAAGGGGGTTCAGTCACAGATTTACAGCAGAATCCCTTTTCAAAGACCAAAGACCAAGCAAAGAGCAGGTGAGACAGGTATGAAGGAAGAGAAGCTGTCTCAAGGTGTAGTTGCAGCAGACACTTTCTTGCATCTTGGATGCTCATTACAAGACTGTTGTTCAGAATTCTATTTAAAATGTAATTACATGTATGACTTATATAGTTCAGAAAAAAGTTCTGAAATTGCAACAGGAACATGAGAAGTGCTCCGTATTTGTACATGTCTGACTCTAGACAGGCTGGTAAAAATAGATCAGACAGGGTGAGCAGCCTAAGGCATCTCATTTGGTGGCTTATTCAGGAAATTAAATGAGTGGGGTCACAAGTGTGACCTAACAAATGACATTTGGTTCTCTACTGTAGCTAAAAATGAGAGGAACAAAATGAAATAAATGCAATTTATTTCCAATACAAAACAAATACTGCAGAGGTCATTGTGTTGATGATTAAGTTAACTGCCATATATAGTATAACTGAGTACTTCAGTATAATTTTATATTTTTAGAAAAACTGCAGACTGTCCACATAAGGCTGTAATATCCAAGGGCTGTGCTTGAGACCCTGCATCCAGGTCTCACAGACTACCTGGAGGCCTTTCCCTGGGACGCTGGTCATGCACAGACACAGAACATGCACCACCTAGAACACAGCAACAGAATAAATGAGATCCCCCACTTGCATGTGTGCCCACACATATTCAGTACTCTAAACCAGTTCCTCTGGGAGTCTGATGGATCCCCACCATTATCAGATTGCAGATAAGCCCTGGTGAGGGCACTGGGGGACCATAACAAATTTTACTGCTTAAGCTTTTAGGAGAGTGAGATTCCTGTCTCTTGAATCCTGTGATTTTCCTTCAACAGAACACTAAATTTAATAAATGCTTTTTAAAACCCACTGAAGTAATGAAATCCACAGTAAAACACTCTTTCAACATCTAAGCATGCTACAGGGCACAAGAAGTGTTGTCTATGAAGTGTTTCTTTTATAAATTAATTCCCAACAGCCAAAAAAAACTGGATACATAGCAGACAAAAAATATATTACTTAGCCCATAAACCTCAAGGTTGTTATGTATCAAAGACTACAAAATAATACACCAGGGAATAAATTTTCTGAGTAGTTATGGAAGTTGTATAGATAAATTCCCATAAGCATTGCTGTGAAAATATAAATACAGGGACATATAAACCCAAGAATTTAATAACTGTTGTAATGAAATTGTAATTAATTTTACAGCAATTCAATTTAAGCTCTACAATTATTGTACTGTAATCAAAACTTATTTTCATTGCTAAAAGAGTTTCTGTTGATACACCAATTGCTGGCTTTCTTAATGCAAAACTGATCCTGGGTACTTTATGTAACACTATGAAATGATCTGTTTTCCTCTCACATTAACGTAGAAGTGGCAATCCTTGGTGACTCAGATCTTACCCTGATCTTGTACAACATGAGTTAATAGCACCTAAAGAGAGGAAGAGCTGAAACTTAAAAAGAGGTCACAAAAGAAAAGACATTTGCATTACCCACAGCAGTTTTAGATCACTATTGCAAAAGAAGACAAACCATTCTTAATATGCAGAGTACTTCTCTTCAGCATTATCTTCATAAAATCTGAATAGTTGGGTAGTTGCAGAAATATTAGTCTTCAATCACTGCTTAATTTGACCTACTTCTGTGAAATATGTAATTTGGAAGGTTATTGAAAATCTGTAGAAAATGTTCTCTGTGATCATTGAGCTATAATGACTTATCATATATGATGAATTTTGTGCTAGTGATGGTAGGGTGAATGTCCAGGGGACCAGAATATATCATGGGGACTTTCTGAAGTATTTAGTATAATACTTTAATTATTTCAGGCCATCAAAATGAGATAATTTGATCCCATTTTCACAGTCAGCAACTTGTATATTTTTTTCAAAGCAAAATACTAAATTAACTAAATTAAATTAACTTAAAAATCCTAACTAATAGGATTTAAAACAGATATCAAGGAAGAAATATTAACAAATTATTATTAATATTAATAACAGATTATTAACAAATGGAGTCATATGTATAGAAGAATCTATCATAAACCAGACAAATTTCCCTAAGCAAACATGACAGAGGTTTAGGAACAAATAATTGCAAATCTGAGGAAAACTTCAAAAGCATTGATGACAACTACCAGTCAGTCACAGGTAAACTGTGGTACCCAGGAGCAACATCTGGAAAAGCCAGTCAACAAGATAAGGAACTATTTAAACTATATAGAAGGCTAAGAATGTTTTAGTCCTACTTTGAACTACTAGGGCAAAAAATCACTTTGATCAAGATTCACTGTCCTTAGCAACTTTTGGACCTCTGATGCTGAGCTAATCTTCCTTTGATTATTAACTGGGCTGAGCTATGAACAGGGCAGAGCACAGCAGCAAGCCACTATCACCATACCTTCCACCAGAAGACAGTGGAAAGCTTTTTGTCTTAGTAAGGAGTGTTTGAATGAAATGGTAGGGTGACGCTCGAATTATTTTGGAGGTTAACACACTCACTAAAGGTATGGAGAGGCAAGATTTAGTTCTTCTACCTTCATATAAATGGAGCATAACGCTTCGTATCTTAGTTTCTCTTTATACACATAGTGGCTAACTACTAGTAAGAGAGTTTAGAAAGTGTGAATTCTGCTTGTTCCGTTCTAGTTTGCTGATATCCCTGTCTCACAGGTGTATAACTTTGTCCCCTTCAGAAGTAACCCAATGCCAAAGACTGCTGTCTATAACTCAAAACATTCTGATATTTTTCCTATAGCCTTATAATCTAAATTAAGTCCTCATATCTTGCCTTTCTTCCATTTCTTTATGAGTATTCTATGTGTCCTTCAGGGTGCGTATCTTTTTTGTCTGTTGTTAAAACTGATGTCACCCTAGTTGCATGGTTTATTCAAGTCCATGGGGTTGGACTCGATGATCTTTCAAGGTTCCTTCCAATCCCTAACATTCTGTGATATGTAATTCTGTCCTCATGTGCTTAGACATAACCTGTGTTGGTTTTTTTTAAGTTTCCCTTGTTCTCTATTTAGCCAGCACAACCTACCTTAATGTGCTCTTCACACACATTTTAAATAAAGATTTCCATTTTCTCTTCCACATTGTTTTTCGACATTCTTCCTTTTGTTTACTTCAAGCGAGGTGATTCTGATTCTACTCTGCTCTGGTGAGACACCACATGGAGTACTGTTTCCAGTATGGAGTTCTAAGCATAGGACCTGTTGGAGTGGGTCCAGGGGAGGGCCACAAAAGTTATCAGAGGGATGGAACACCTCTCCTCTGAGGAAAGGCTGAGAGAATTAGGGTTGCTCAGCACAAAGAAGAGGAGGCTCCAGGGAGATACTGTGGTCTTTAGCTACTTTAAGAGAGACTTTAAGAAAGATGGGGACAGATTTTTACAAGTGCATGTTTCAAAAGAAAAGGGCTGAGAATTTTGAAATAAAAGAAGGTAGATTTAGACTACAAATAAGGAAGACATTTTTTACAGTGAGAGTGGTGAAGCACTGACACAGATTACTCAGAGAGGCTCTGGATGCCCCATCTCTGGAAACATTTAAGTTCAGGTTGGATGTGGCTCAGAGTAATCTGACCTAGTTGAAGATGTCACTGCTCACTGCAGCAGAGTTGGACTAGATGACCTTTAAGAGTTCCTTCCAATCCTGAACCATTCTATGATTCTATCATTCTATGACTATGATTCTGTGATTCTTCTTCAAGTGTGGCTTCAAAATTCTTGGTAATGCAGCCTTAGTCAGATAGGTGAACACATAATGCCATGATTATGAGAGTCTCAGGCTGCTGATATAGACGTATAAAAAGCAGAAAACAGCATATATAAAGACCTTCATCATGGTTGCCATGGTGATGCCTTAAAAGCTGAAGGATGATGAAAATAAGGTTGCTTGCAATTATTTAGTTTCTTTGTTTTATTCCCATGCCTTGGGATTTTTTTTTTTTTTTTTTTATTTTTGGGGGGGGGGTGGTGGTGGGTTTTTAATTAGCTTTTTGTTTGGGTTTTTTTTTTGTTTTCTTCTGTAGGACCCTTGCCTAATTCAGGGTACAGGATAGAATCCTAACTAAAAATCAAGTATCCACCACTGTTTTGGCCTAAATTTTTTTGATATCATATTCAGAGCAAAACACACAGATTATAGTCTGAAGTCAGAACTACTCATTCCTCTAGAGTTTTTCATATGTACAACCTTACTAAATGCTTAAAAAAAACCCCAAAAAACCAAACAGAGAAACTGTCAGCTCTCAGTTCTCCACAGACTGATTATCGGGGTTGCAGATTAAGCATGGCATGGTTGGACAGACATGTATCTGGCTCTGTGCAGAGCCTTCATGCCTCCAGCTGGACTTTGGGGCAGGCAGAGCACCCTGCAGCCAATGTTGACTCCAAGGCTGGTTCAGGCTCAGCAGCACAGCTGCTCTTGCAGACAGTGTAAGCCACAAAAGCCAACCCCCACAGTATACAAGCCAGAAATGAGGGCTCCTATTGCAGCTGCCTCTGCACTGGTTCCCTGCAGGTGGGAGCACTGCACAGTGAGATGGAGAAGCAACTGATCTGGCTCCACATCTGACTGCTAGGAGCCCAGCAGGGCTAGTTAGCTTATTGTCAACACTATCCCTGCCAGATCCAGGCTGTGAGGTGTTGCCACACCTCACAGTTTCTCTGGTGGCTACTAAACTATTATTACACCAGCACCTGCCTTCCCAATGCAATCAGTCATTCCTAGCCCCTCCTGACTGCACACCCCTCAGCTGCTTGTGAAGCTGTGCTATAAAACAGCTGATGGGAATTAGGAGGCTGAGAAACAAACAGAAAATGCTGGGTATTCTCCAAAAGTATTATTACTTTTTAATAACGATGATTGCATTGGTCTGGCTCACAGCATGAATCCACATCCACAGTTGAATCAGCTAAACTGAGTGGGTAGAAAAATGTGTTATGGGGGAGGTTTCAGTCAGAGAGAGGGTAGGTCAGGGACCTCAATTAACCAGCTTTGCTATTGCACACAGGACCCCATCAAACTGTTCCCTAAGCAAGTCATCTCAGATACCAAATTGGACCTGGCTCGTCAGAGCACTTCACACAAAGCAGGGTTACTTTTGACTTTGTTAGAGTTGTTAGAACTCAGCAATTTAAGTCAGAGATCTAGAAAAGAGGACTTGATAATCGCTGTCCAACTGTTAAAAGTTTAGCAAGCAATATTCAGCTTCCTTAGACAGGTATACATTCCTCCTATTGCTACAAACCCCTGTCTCTAAATGGCATAGTCATAATTTTAAGATTATCAAGCAAGGATTCTACAAATGCACATTCATCTCCCTTCTTAGCTCTGATTCACCTCCAGATTTTTTTAGTTATAATTTAGGGAAAACAAGACCTGCAAACAAAGTAAAGTTCACCCTAGCATTCTAAATATCTTAATATTTGAGTGTTTTTATTCTTGATAACATTATTGCAGCATCTTTCTCTCTCTGTATCCTATCATGTGTGTGGAGGTGGGATGCAGGAGTTGTATAATGACTTTTGATCCATAAGTCATGACATTATAACTCTGTGATTAGATTTGAGTACAATTTCTACTGTGTACTTCACTTATTTTCTGTTCCTCTTTTCCATGCTATCCAGGGACCTGCTCTCTTGGTTAATTATGTGCATATTCATTGTGTAATCTAAAAACTCTGGCATAAGAAGTCTTCATTTTTTGGTTATGCTTAATACATTCTTGGGCTTTGGGGAAAATACTACTACCATCACTGATGAAATGAATTTTCAAAATTTTTTAAAAATTTAAAAAATTCATTTCAATTTAGTAAGTTTTTCCTCTTGTCACAATATGTTGCATTAATATAACAATGAAGAGAACCATAGAATCATCAAGGTTGGAAAAGACCTCTAAGATCACTGAGTCCAACCATTCAGCCTACAACCCCTAACCACTAAACCATCCACTGTATCACCTCATCTACCTGTCTTCTGAACACCTCCAGGGATGGTGTCTCCACCATGTCCCTGGGCAGTCTGTTCCAATTTTTAACCACTCTTTCTCTGAAGAATATTTTTCTAATATCCAAGCTGAGGCTCCCCTGGTGGAGTTTGACCCCAGTTTCTCTTGCCCTATCGCTGGTCACCAGGGAGAAGCAGCCAATATCTGTCCCACTACAGTGTTCTTTCAGGTAGTTGTAGAGAGCAATAAGGCCTCTCCTCAGCCTCCTCTTCTCCAAGATGAACAGCCCAAGTTCCCTCAGCCTGTCAGAGAGTTATGTTATATTGTCTAAGTAGCATAAAATTACAGTTTGCATTGTGTTTAATCTGTTATACAACTGAAAATTCAGCAGAGGTTTGGGAATAAAAAAAGGCATCTGAAAAAATTCCCTTTCCCGATGGTATTGCTCTACGGTCACTTTCTTTCAAAGTTATTTACTTTATGCAGAAGATTTTTACTATTTTCCCTCTGCTTCACTTAATAAGTATCATAATTTCAGGATCACTTTACACTGCAGAAGTTTGGAAACATGACATTATCATATTATGTATAGGCTGGAATAGTGATAGTATTTGATTCCACCCCCTGAAGAGAGTTCATGGGAAAAAAGATTCAGCAGTGCCAGCTGATATAAGCATACACAATAACAAAGATACAAACATGGTCCTAGCAAGTCCCTAAGCTTTAAATTGATGAAAATTAAGAGAGTGCACTGGAATTGTCATTTCTTTGAGCTGTTTTCATACTTATTTTGAAAAAGCAGCCATTATTTGTCTAATCTTCAGCTGGGCTGAACAGATTTTTTTGTCTGTCCCAGCATGACTGATCTGTAATTTTAGTAAATGCATTACATTGTCATTGGCTGTCATTTTCTTTTGCAAAGCAAGGAAGTAGAAATAGAATAATTTCATTTTACCAGATTCACAGTGGAGTCTGGTTCTCTGAAACATGTTTTCTTAAGAGCAATTGCTTCATCAGTACATTAACTTGTTTTCTTTATTTTATATATATATGAATGCAATTAACTCATGTAGCATACTAGTAGCATCAATGAACAAAGACATACTTTGGTACAACTGAATAAACTCTCAGTAGTCCTTATGTTCTGATTTATCCTGCATTTTCTTTCAGCTGATGTAAAGCCCAGCTTAGAAGTTTAATTACAATAAAACATATAACAGGAATATCAACTGGATTTCATTGCTCTGCACAGTGGAGGAATTTGAGGTCCTCTGCAAACAGAAACATATTATGCAGTTTTATATATATACATATATATATACACAACACAATATAGACTACATATTATTCACAGGAAAATCTGTACCTCCTGCTTGAAATAAATGCTCTAAATAAATGGTTAAAACCACTGATTGGGCCTAATGGCTGAGGTGTAAAAAGTCACTGGACACAATGTGGGAAATGGCTGGATGTGGCAGTAGCATGCTGAAGAACTGAAAAAAATCACAGGTAGTGTCACAAGACTGTCTGTGTCCACAGGTGTTTAAGCAGGAGTTATGGGGGAGATAGCCAAACTTTGCACATAATGGGGTTCCAGTGATCTTTTGGGGTTTCAAATCCTCAAAAACCCAACAGTCTAGTGTAAAGATATCAGTGTGAAAAAAGGCAGAAACTGCCTAGATAACAGGCACACTGAAACTGGGACCAATTAATGAATCATCAGAGGTTTGTTTCTTTGGGGATGGAGGTGGAGAAAGATAAGTGAAAAAGTAGTGAAAAGAAGGGTCAAAAAACAAGAAAGAAAAGAAAAAGTATTTTCCAAATCACAAAATTAGTGCTGTTTGAGGGTTCTTTCTGAGGAGCTCAGCCTTTGACCACGGCATCCTGAATCATGAAAATAAATCAACTTTCTGTAATGGCCATACCAGGAGCGTCAAACCTGTTTCTGCAGTCAGGAGGGTAGGAACGGTGTCCCTGGCCTGCAAAAGAAAACCTGGATTTGGTGGAACATGAGACCTGATATAACTGCATAGGTGCCTGTTCGGGGTCTGGCAGCATCAGTATCTTCCTGACAATTGTCTAATAGAAGTACTTGGTTAAGTATTTAAGGAAAACCTCTTTGAAGCCAGTGAGAAGTAGAAAGTGGAGGCAACAGTAGGTCTACTTCCACTTGTTAAATAAATAGTCTTGCTAAATTGCCTTTTTATTTACTGCTTGCTTAATGATGCCTTCTCATTTTCTTTCTAAGAGTGCTCTCTGAAGATTTTCATTACAGTGAACAAATAAAAAAAAAAACAAAACAAACAACTGTCATAACCCTTGTCACTTCCTAAAATACACATCATATAAGTTGAAGTCAGATAAAGCAGTATGATCAGATACCTACAGTTTTCATATATGTCCACACAGAAAACAGGCGATTATCAACTGAAGTAACTTTCAAAAAAAGTTCTCAAAATTTAGACCTTCTAGTATGATGGGCCAGCATACTATGTGCATGCTAAATATAGATTTGCCTGGTTACTCCGTGGTTTATTACTTTCAAATAATCTACAATGTGCCTTCCCTGTTCGCAAAGTAAGAAAGTGACAAGCACCTGATTTTTTCCATCTTTTTGTGGAAACTCCCTATTTTTCTGATTCATCCTTTCCATAAAAATATATTACCTCAAACTTCCAGAGTTCTGAAGCTACATGGCAATCACCATTAGCAAGATTACTAAAATATAACCATATATAACAATATTTTTACTATATATTTGCTACTTTATGACAAATATCAATTAAAGATTAAAGAAATTTGCATAAGTAGTTGAGTAAGCTTGCAGCCCTGTGCTCCTGAATAGAGAAATAGATTCTGAAAAAAATATCAGTACACATGAATGCTTTTTTCCACAGGCAGTTGGCTTTCCTTCTCTCGTTTAATTGAAAAGGCTGAGGGAAAGTTTGTTGTGTGTGTAAATTGTGATGGGAGTGATAGAATATCAGTGACATTTTTATGCTGAGCATTGCAGTGATTTTTCCACTGACCAGCTGCAAGGCATTTTTTTCTCCAGGCACTGCTGAGTGGCTGCAAAGCACAGCTGAGAGCCTTTTCAGCACCATCTGGGATCTGCTCTGACACTACTTTCCTTGTCACATCTTAGGGGCTTTACAAAGCAGAACTATGGCCCAAAAATGGTTTTGGTTTCATTCAGTACCTCTCCTTAATGCTCTGTTTCTCCTCTCCCTTCCTTTGTTCTTTACTTGACATTCTTTCTTCAGGAGTTTCTCTTTTCACGCCAACAGAGCAAATAGACTTGGCAGGTAGCTTGGTAATAATTGATCATATCCAAACAGTAATTGAATTTTGTTTGCTGTCGACATGGAAGAAGCCAACACCATGCTGTCTCTTCTGTGACAATAAGCACCAAATTACATTACTCATTTCATTGCTCATTCTCCAATCCACCACACTGAATATGAAACTACAAGTTACATGGATGGGGAGGAGAGAGAGAAGGAAAAGACTGAGGACCCAGCATGTACATGATAGTATGACGTAGCTAGGTGCAATCAGGATAATGAATGGAGCTGTGGCCCCTTTTCTCACATCCTCTCCCAAGAAAATTCACTGTTCTTTGCTTTTGGCCAAGCATTTTTTTCCCCATCTCACATTACCAGCTCCACAATTTTCAGGGCAGTAATTTCAGATTACTGCATGGTGTTCTATTAGTAATACTTATTTTTCAATGGGCCAGATACTCCACTTTGGTAACTGTGTCAAAAAGCAGCTGGGGCTCGGGCTCAGCTTTTCTTAATCAAGCAGATGTAACACAGGAAACATTTTTTTGTTTCTGTTTCTGAAACAATTCTTCCCACCAAAATTTTGTCATTTATTTGCTGACACTTTCATATGTGAGTAATGATAAAGTGACAAAAGTGACAAGTCAGGCAGTCATAACCTCCTCTTCCCCTCCACCTCCCCCAGTATTCTTAATCCGTGTTCAGTGTGGTGTTTCATGACATTTCACCAGACACAGCTTATTTTATGAAGCTGTCCTACTAGAGGGAGGAGTGGAGACTGAAATCCAAACTCAAACACACATTCATGTACCATGGAGATCCCTTTAACACAAGCATACACAGGTGTCAATGGGTCCTACCTACACCCATGGGTGAGAAAAGGACAAGATGGATAGAAGAAAACTATGTGTGAAAATCTCCCAGAATGCTAACAAGCTATGGAAATTTGTCATCCTGTTATATTTTCAAAAAATGAAAGAAGACCCAGAATCTTCAGAGCATGTGTCAGGCTACCAGGTCCTGCCAGCACCCAGGCAGGGCTGTGCAGCTCAGACCACATCTGAGGGGGCAGTGGCCACTTTGCACCATCAGAGGCACCAGGACTGGGTTTGCTGCTGAGGAAATAAGGAACTCTGTAGGGGACTCTTGGAACACCAGTCTGGAAACCACCGTGAGCCCAGTACATCTCTCTGCTGTGAGTGAGCTGCTAGGATGTCCTCCAGCTGGGAGACTGGGGGTGGCTGGGTGATGGTGTGTACCTGCTGTGTGAGAACAGTGGGAGGGAATATCCAAATGTACCACTTGAATCATTACCTACACTTAACAATTCTGGCTTGATTCCTTTAATAATGACAGCCTACATTACTGTGGTCTGTATCTCCCCCCAGCCCATTTCCTTACCAAGAAAAGGGGAATTTACCACACACAAACATGCACACACAGAATGTATGTATAAAAGGGTCAAAGGTGATTTGCTGTAGTAGGTACAGCTGCCAGAAAATATCTTAGGAGTTTTGGAAAGCTTTCCTGTGCTTTGCAAAATCAGTTGCGATTTTGAAAACAAAAGACTTGGGTTAGTGGTATAAATAACTTAATGTTATGAGTTAGAATTTAACTGACTTCACTGAGATTGAAAGGAAGTAATTTAGAACAGGAATTGCTGGTAAATGTAATGGATGCATTACAAGTTGATTTCAATTTCCTTTATTGAAGAAGTTGTAAAAGTAATGCCATTTCAAAGCAGACGTTTAGCATTTGGACCAAATGAAGAGGCCATCCTGCATTCCTTTAGCATTTGGACCAAGTGAAGAGGCCATCCTGCATCAGTGCTTGGTGGCTTTTGAAATCATTTGGCCTTTGACTCTCATTAATAAAACAAATGGGGCAGCTTCTAGTGAATAAAGCATTGAACTTATTTTGGAAAGTACGATATGCCAAACCTATCTTTCTTTTGAAAGAAAATGACCTAGTTATGTCTGAACATGAAACTGTGATTTCTGTGTGATAGCACAGGATCAAAGAGTGCTGTTTTTCTTTTTCTTATTATCTTCGGTCTTCAGGGTTTCTAAACTGTGGGTGAGAATGAAGTTGACCTGTGAGGCCAATCCATTATCCCTGTCAAGACGACGAAACCTCTGAGAAAAACTTGAAAAATATTGGTACTCCCAATTCTCTTTGACACACAGAAGGAAAGGCCTCAAAAGCATAGAAACCCCTTTTTGGTTTTTAAACCTGTAAGGCAGTAAATTTAGCAGAGACTTAGCGGAAAATGGAGCATAATTTAAAAAAAAAATTAAGAGGCCTTGCTTCAGGTGAAGCAGAGCTCCTTGTGACTGTAAAAACTTATTAATGATTTGTTAAGTTGTGTAAAATACGCACATCACTTTGCTTTGTTTCTTTCTCTCTTGATGTTTTCTCTTTGCTTTTTTCTTAGGCAAGCTGTGTTTGATCTTATTCTGGAAAGGGTCATAGGCCCTCACCTTTTCCCTTGAAACCTGCTGTGCTGGCATCTCCAGAGAAGAAATATTCCAGAAGTATTCTGAAGAGGAAATACAAATGCCAGAAGATGAAATCACCAACAGAACTTGAGATTAACAAAGAGTGAAACTGAAAGTAGGTAAGAGTACAACATATTCAAAACTTGTTGATCTAAGGTACTACTGCTGAAAGGGTGCTGGAAATTTAAGGGGAGAGATCCATAGGATACCCCATTATTCTTTCCATTAAGATTAGACTTATCCACAGATGTAGGCGCTATCCTTCTGTTGTCCAAGCTGTGACCTTCTTTGATGGGATTATGCTCTTGCCCTTCTCCTAAATTCTTCTTATCAGTAGTTACTGCCCTGATTTTTTTCCAGGGAGCATTCTTGCCTTCTGTGTCCACAAAGCCATGTAGCTACTCTGTTGCTGTGTAGCATTTCACCATAGCCTTTTTTGTGTGTTTTCTTTTGACTTTTGTTGTGGTGGTTTTGTTTTACTTTTTAATTAGGCAAAATCAACTCATTTGTTCCTGATTTCTGACTCATAACTGACAAATTGGGGAAAGAGTGTGTGTTTCAAGAAAAAGGCATCATTCTTCCTTTTGAAAAAAAACTGGTTGTATAAGAACTCAAAGCAGAATAGCCATGCTGTGTCTTTGGCCAACTGACTCAGTCTCTTGACCCTCATTAAAGCTTTTGGAAAAGTTATTGGTGTATCACAAAACTGATGTTGCAGGGACCCTTGAAAGCATGGCTATACTTGGTGTGGTAAACATGAATATTCTGTATCATTTAATACAAACATACAAGTGAATCTAATAGTAGAAAGGAAAATGCAAACTGGTGGACATTTTCTTGTTTTCAACACACTTTAGTTAGGTAAGTAAGATATTGCTAATAATTAAGTTGCTTTTCTGATAAACTTATCCAAAAATGCTTTCAACCTGTACCTATAAAGGAAGCTCTGGCTGATTTCAGAATGAATGATACATCTCAATACCTTTGAGGAACTGGGCTTGAACAATTTTTCAGATTGAATTATTATTATAATGAAAACTTTGCAAAAAAATTAAGGAAATCTTTTTTCATCATCCTCTTAAGAACTTTTTAATTACTGAAGGCTGAAAAGGCTTTAAATTTTAATTTTGGAAAAGCAGACAGACTTGTCAATAGAGAATAGCTAGTTACTATCTCTCTGTCTCTACTTATCAGTAGAGTTTTTCTTGTCTAATGATTTTGCTCTCTTTACAATATTTATACTTACAAGTTTCCTGAAAGGTAAAGAAGTGCATTGTCACTATTTTACTATCTATGAGGAACTTGGGAGTATAGACACAAAGTGGCAGTTCTAAGCATTTTAGCAGCATTTTTCTAACACCTGCCTTTATTATACAGAGATAATTTGTCACCCTCAGTCCTACATTCAGCATCTTTGTTGCCTGTCTTTGCAGTTAGCTTGGCACTAAATAATGATGCCTTCAATAGATGCATGCTGAACAGAAAGTCACTTAAAGTAGCCAGTAAAAACATTACAAGGTTTTAGTGCTTGTACCTGAGCTGTTTAGCAGGGATTATTAGCCCTAGTTAAGTAGACATCCTACAGTAGACAATGGAGGAAAATAGACACTTTCAAAACATGTTTCACTGGACTGAGCATTGTCTACTTCATTGTGTTTCTATCCACAGATTGTAAAAGGGCCTGAGAGTGACCAGCTCAGATGTGGACAACTGCTGTGTAAATACTTAAGTGTAGTCTGACAAAGTCCACACAGATTAAGTTGGGCTGTTGAGTATATAAAGGTTTGAACTGATGGGCCCATGGGAAGACAGAAAATGAAACGCCTAAAGCTTTGCAGAACGTAATTCAGCAAGGTTTAGAGCCTGGATTTCCTGGGTCCTTGTGCCAAATGGCAAGTTTCAATCTACATATTTGGTACAACAATAAAGGGAAACACAGTCAGTTTAACAACATGTAATCCATTGTGGTTTTGGATCAGTACCCTTGTGATCCCATACTCTTGGTCTTAGTCTCCAATGAAAAACAGACTAGGATTTCTTCCAGTGCCTTGGCCCTGGGTGTCTGTTGAGTCAGGGGTAAAAAAAACAAACCAAACCAAACCAAAAATTTCTTAAGTCTTTTGTGTACGGAGCTCCAGAATTTACAGATCGCATCCATGTTTTACCTGCTTTTCAGCCGTGAAATACTTCTCTGGATGTCATGAGGAGCTTGGCATGATGGCTGCTCAAGTGGAATCACAACAGTCACTGAAACACAGCCTAAAGTTGATTTGCTTGGCAGGACAAGCTCAGCAGGTGGACAGTGATGATTGCCTTGCAAACACAGATCTCACACAAATCAGACCTCAGCCCCACTTGTGCAGTTTATTGCAGTCGTTCCATATCACACCTGGGACTGTGGGGCCCAGTGTGAACATCCTGACAGAATGTGGCAATTCCACTTCTCAGACAGTAGCTTCCACGTGTTGGAGTTTTTAGTATCATGTTCCTCCTGAGGGGTGACATGTATTGCTTTCTGAATTAGGTGTTATGATCTAGCTCTTAACTGATTTAGGTAGTCAGTTCCAGCTGGGACATGCGGTGAGGTCTCCATGAACCAGGTGGGTAAGCTTTAGGGTACAGTCATGGATGGGTGTTTACTCAGTGCTGGTGTGATGGCTGAAGTTCAACTGCCAGAAAAACATAATAAAATATAGGTGGATGCATCATTAGAGATTTCCCTGGATGTTATGCTTTCGCCATTCAGCACTGTCTGCTCACTACATTTCTATAGGTTGAGTGGTACAGAGTGTTTGGCAAAACAATAAAAGATTGACAATTAAATTTTCTCTACAAGTGTTCAGAATTACAAACTGTGATTTTTCTAATAGAATTCCAAAAGTTTTCCCATTAATATTTTACCCAGTACAAATTATTTATTCAGACATTGAATAGAAAACAGACATAAATCTACAAAGAGCTTCTAACCTGCACATTGTAAACATAAGTGTTACACTATATTATGTCAATTTGCATGACAAAGAGCAATACTAGAGCTATCCTAAAGTCAGAATTAGGGATCATTAAGTACTGCAAAATGTTGTCTCTGAATATTAATTGATTTTGAAAATTAATTCACATAGTTTCATATCTTTTTTCTAGTATTGCTCTTTGTCATGCAAATAGACATAATATAGTGTAACACTTATGTTCACAATAATTTTCCAGATTTTGTTCTACAATATTATTTTTTTGCTAGATACAATAGTTGGTTTCAAATACAGAAAGGCAAAGTGTTGAATATAAAGAAGCAGTAAGATGTCACAGCTTGCTACTGTCGGATTTACAGGGATTTAGACAATCTTTTCTTGAATCCTCATTAAACTCCCTAACACCACTGAAGATTAAGAAAAATAAGAATCCTACCAGGTCTATACAATGTAGTACTCAGAAATAAAACATACACAAGACTGTAAATAGTATTACTTTAACAAAACACATCTTTATATCTTTTAAGTTTACAAGGTAGCCTTAAGAACAGGAAAAATTTTCAAAAATCAGAAGTCATGAAAACTGTTCCCTGAAAGGCCTGGCTCCTTGTGAATATTTAGAAACTAAAATTAGAGTGTGGTTGGAAAGGCTGTGCTGTAACTGTCAGCCCTGGGGGAGCTTCTATATATTAATGGAAAATGCATCTTAAGTGCAGATAGGCAATAATGACATCATCTTTGTTTATGTGACAAGCATAGATGCTGTTATCATTCACTGTGTGTATGTTCTTGTGCATGAGTGCACATACTGATATGTTTACATAAAAGCAATTGTTTTGCTTGGTTTTGTTGGTTTGCTGGTTTTGTTCCTTTCTTTTTCTTCTTACACAGAAGAGGTGAAATCCTGCTTAGATGTTGACAGTATAAAGAATGCATACAAGCTTCCTTTAGGAGGTTTAATTTTAATTCTTGGCAGTTTGACTTAACCTTAGTTTTGTTTGCTTTCACAAATGAAGCAATATAATATTTATTGCTTGCACCTCCCTATATATTAATAGATTTACTTTTGTCCAGCTTTAGCTCAGATAGCCTTTTTTTTTTTCAGGAATGTCATTTATTACTATATAACATTTTAGTGAATTTTTCACTCAAAGATTGGCTTAGTGAGAAGATTATGGTTTCTTATGCATTCTGTAAGACACCTAGGTTTAGAAGAGAGATTCCTGTCAGTCAGTGTGAAAAAGCCTAATTTTTCACGTAACATATCATGCTTCATAGTTCTTGTCTCCTTTCATACGTTTGCTCTACTTCCACCAACAGAAACAACCACCTACAGCAGTGCTGAGAAAACTCTAAGCATGCTTAAAAGTATTTATAGGGAAATGATGAAGGCTGAAATATCTTCAGTCCTAAAAGAAAGCAGAAAGGAGATTTTCCTGAATGATTGCTCTAAATTCAGATCACCTACTTAAAATTGTGTATCAGGAATGAGGGAAATTTTTCTGTTCTTTTGAAAATCTGCAAGATATTGTTATGTTTTGAAAAGAAAAACCATGATCATGTGGAGCAGAGTCTTCTTTTCTAGAGGTTTTGGGACAGAAAATTTTGAGTAGAAGGGAAAATACTTTCCCTACCTAAGGGATTACCTTTAGGGGTGAGTAGGCTTTAAATCATGACAATGTTCTCAGCATCATGATGAGTTAATTTAGGCCCCTCTGTATCCAAGACAGGTTTTTTATAACCCTGTTCTGTGATCTCCAACTCATACATGGACCCTGTATGCTCCACTATAGCACTGAGTGCCTAAAGCATATGGAATGGATTCCGAGCAATGCAGCACTGATATTTCTTTGGATACTTGGGATTTTCAGAACATAAAATGAAAGAATATAAAACAGACTTCAAAGTTATACTTGCAGGTTGACAAAGATAATAAAGTTAAGAAAAAAAAAGACAGATATTTTTATTGAAAGAAGAAGGAATTATCTGCTGTTTTCCTAGACCTACTTTTAAATTCTGAATAGAGAAAATATGTAGGTTTGAAGTAGTGAAAGTGTAATATGTTTAGTTGGCCAGTAAAAAAGCTGTTTTTTGGGGGTGGGTGCTTTTTTTGTTGTTGTTGTTGTTTTGGGTTTTTTTGTTTTTTTGTTTGGTTTGGGTTTTTTTGGTTAGTTTGTTTGTCTTTGGGGATTTTTTTGGGTGGGCAGGGGTACACATGACACATTTGTTTAATTTGGTTTTCCTCTCCTGGCTACCTGTTGCCTCAAATTTTGGCTGCTGAGTAGCTTCAGTGTCTCTTAGCAGATTACATGGACTGGAACACCTGGCTGCTCCCTCCCTTTCCAAGTGAGCAGAGGCTGCATAAGCATTTTTACTCCCTGATCAGCCTGCAAGAAGAATGAAACAGAAGGTGGGAACACCTCCACTTTACATTATCCAAATGTATCCGACATGCCTGGGGAGGTGGCAGCAGGAAGAGAGAAGGGAACATGGAAAAAGTTAAAATGTCTGTAAAAATAAGAGAAGATGTGATCTGGTGCCTTTTGGAAGGAATGGTCTTGCTATAGCAGCAAAAACTTTAGCACTCCCATCCTTGGTAACCAAGAGAATACAGGGAAGGGGAATTGTAACTGCCAGTATTGGCAGAAATATGTCCTGGCCATTTGCCTGGGTTTCCTAGACATCTGGAAATCTGCTGGATATCAGCTAACTGTGATGATGTGCCAGCAGAAGTGGTGGTAGCAGAAATAGGAAAGAACTGATGCTTGCTGGAGCAAGGGACAGTGTCCAAAGAGATGGCATAATGTGAGACCCAAAGGAGATGGGTACAGAATATTGTACAGTATGTGAGAAAGGCTAAAATTATATTTTCTCTCCTGTGCAAGGTGATGGTCTAATATCCTCCTGAGGAAGTAGAAATGCATGCACTGGCCATGTAGGACAGCTAATCAAACCTGAAGAGCCCTTTACACATGTAAAACAAATTACTGATTATCATTCTTCAGCAGCAAAATATTTCTTTCTTGTGTGTTGTTTTAGATGTTCTTTCAGATGTTCTTTCTGTAAACTTCATACAGATTTTAACCTTTAAAAAAAAAAAAAAAAAAAAAAAAAAAAAAAAAAAAAGAGACAAAGGCAAGAAATCAATTAAAAAACACAAAACAACAAACAACCAAACCAAACCAAAACACTATGGTTGGTAATGTATTTTTATAATTTCATTTTGGACTGTTTTGTGTTTTTTTAATAAATAAAACCAGCAATGTTCCCAATATTCCCAATACACTTAGGAATGTAAGATTTCAGCTACTGTTTCATCTCTCAGATAAAAATAACTCTTTACATTACTGTCAGTGAATGACCATGGAAAAACAAGAGTCCATAAAAGCAAAATACAAAATTAAAGCTGTCACTGAAATTTGTTATATGTGCATATATATATGTGTGTGTATGTGCATATATATATAGTTAATAAACTAAAAAATTGCCTATGGAGATATGTCCAGGTACCTCAACTTACAATTTAATGAAATACTTATTGGAAAAGCTTTCATGAAGTACTTCTGTTGAAATACTAGAGCAAGTGGCAGATGGCAATACCAAGTAGACTACTGCCTGGAAAGTCTTGAGAGACTTAATTATGTTGCATTGTGAGGAAAATGGAAAAACTTTTGTGCTTCGTTTTTTGCACAGTAGTCTTCAGTCCCAGTTCCCACTCTTACTCTAAATGACTTGCTTTGATTATATCATGTTTGAATGTTTTTAGAAGGATTTAATTAGCCTCTTTCTCTATTTAGAAATAAATAATTTTGCAAAAGGTTACATTATTTTTCAGAACAAATATTCGTTTTCATATTTCAGTAAAAGAATGTAGTAGGGTAAGTGGCCCCATTAGGATGAGTATGAAAAAATTTCTTAACTGAAAGTTATTCCACATGATCCACCCAGAGTCATCAGACTTAGTCAAAGAATGGCTTATATCTCCCAGCTGTAGGGCAAAGTCTAAAGCTGTGCAGCCCTTCCTAACCCCCTGTTACAAGAGGAGTTTAGGCTTTTGTTACCTTTCTGAGATCTGCAAAAATTTTCTTCTGTTTTACTTCATTCATGTTTCCATCCACTGGATATTTTTTAGGTTTGGGGTTTTTTGGGTGTGCGTTTGTTGTTTTTTTTTCCAGTTAAATCTCCACCAAAAAATTCAATAATATATTTTTATTCCACTGAATTTATTAGTCTTTGACATTGATTTGAATGGTTGTACAGAGAGACCTCTGACTGGGAAATATTTATAACTATTTAGGAGGAAGTTTCAGGATAGTGACCATTAAGAGACCTGAGTGAGGCAGCACAGAGTGCTCCTTAGCTTGGCCTAACAGGACAGTCAACATTTAAATCCTATCATGTCCCTTGCAAGCACTTACCCTTATAATCTTTGATTCCAGTTTTATGATATGTATAAGTACTGCCTACAGTGTAGGCATATTAAATACAGATGAAGATAAGTTTCAAAACAGAATTATTAGTATAAAACAGAGAATAGTAAGAGAACAACTAGTAAAGACTGAGAAATTTAGGCAGATATTGATTTAGGCTATGGAACTGCCTCCACGTGGGACTGAAAATCTGAAACATCTGTTTTCAGAGTACAACAGAATAAAGAGCATTAATATACACTTTTTAATGCCTAGAATACTTCAGGAAATGTATATGAAATGCATTTTGAAAAATATACCTTTTCATTTTATAATTCATGTAATTTATCCATAGAGAATGTGGCTGGTTCCACCTTGTCTAGTTACTTAATGTTGAGAGTGACTAGTAATGAAAGACAACAAAAAGAGAATAAGGTACATGATTTCTACATTTCTACAAAATAAACTTTCCCTGTCTAGCTTTTTGCTTTCAAATAACCAGAAATCTCTGTCTCTTGCTTTACTGGGAATATGGATTTTATATAAGCCTGATTATCCCTTGAGATTCATCCTTCTTAGCCAGTAAAGATGTACATTTGCTGGGTGATTTTTAGAGCAGAGTAGAAGACTTCCAGTTGGTACATTCTTACATTTAAGTTATTGTCTTGATTTGCTATATTTTCCTCTGTCTTTATTGATTGCTGTATTAAGTCTTCTCAAGAAAGGTCTGTTTGAAGGGATTTTGTTTATCCTTAGTACCTGAAAAGGATTAGTCTGCAATTGGCTTAAAAAAAAAAATAAAAAATTCTCTTCATTTGGAGAAATGTTAAGTAACTGGAATTGCTTGTTGCTTCTCAAAAAATGCCATGAAACCTATAAGCTGACAGAAAGAGATTTGCTGGCTGAGGGAGGGGGACAGAACCTTAGCTCTGTCCTTTACTGGTGGTTATCTGAGCATCCATGCTCACCTCACCTGAGCAGGTGGTTAAGCATTCCCCCCACTGTCATCAGTGTCTTTCTTGTCCCTAGCAGTGACAGTGCAGGTAACAGATTGAACTGTGGGCAGCTGTTCACATTGTGGCATCTTCCAGCCTCTGCAAAACAGCCTTTCCTTTGGGTCAATGGAACATGAGGCAGAGGATTAGATCAGGACTGGCAAAAGTAATATCAGAGGCATTTTAATGACCTAGTCATAAACTTGACAATAAAATCCAGTGGGGTTTTTGTTGTTGTTGTTGTTGCCATTGCTATTACTGTCAGGATTTTTCAGAAGAAAAAAGGTTTAGAACCTTTCTTTTAAATTGCATATGGTCATTCTGTTCCCAGTTTTACACTCTGTTGTATAATTTACATGGTCATTACGCTTTAATGTGCATAACATAACTTTATGTCTCTCCATATTTGGCTAAGCTCAACAAAACCATCATCTTGTGTTCCCTCAGAGGGCTTTTTGGTCCCCTGATCATCCTAATAAACTCTACTTTATTCCTGCTTCAGTCTGGATTTCACTTTCTGGTTGACCAGAATTTTGCACAGCTTTTACTGAGGCAGCTGATATCCCTTATCTGATTCACTGGAGTAGCCATGGGACAAGAGAACCGTTGTCAGAAAGGAATGCAAAAAGAGAGGGACTTCTGACTCTTTCCAAATACTATCACTCTAAAACCTTTGGTAGTGCTAAAGGGAAAAAAAATGGACACCTCTCTACAAGTTTAGATCTCTATACATCTAACTAGTTAGTGCAGTCCTTCTCACTTTCTTTTAGACCATTTGGATGTGCAAAGAAGCAAAGTGTCAATAGGGGCTCTGTGTAATGTCTTTCAAGGAGCTCAAGGAACTGATGTGTGAAATTTCTTCTGGAACAACTCTCCCTGTCATGGTGTTAGCAGTAGCAGGGCCTGTGTCAAATTCAGCCTCATAGAAACATAGTACTACAATAAAAAGCCTCAATTCTACACTTCGTCATGGAGTTGTAATTGTGTGTTCATAGGCTTTGAGGCAAAACCAAATTAAGACTTCTGCCCTTCCATAGCTTTGGGCATGACCCTGAGAAAGAGTAGCAATATTTTTCTTTACTTTCTGTTCTCTAATTTTAGATTTTAAACACACTTCAGTCCTTTCCTCCTGCAGCAGATTGTCTACTTTTTTTTTCTTTTATATATATATATATATATATAACAATAGCCTTAACAAAAGAAGGTGTTCCAGTCTTTTTTTCTCTAAAATGTCAACTTCACCATATATGTCTGTTCAGCAAAGAACACGTCTAAGATGCTCTTGTAGCTTAGATGCAAAATTTAAGTCACAAAGAGCCTCAAACTTCATCAAGAAATGACTACAGCAGTGTCTGAATGAACCCTGTTGGGAAGCAGCCAACATGAAGAATGAGAGATTTTAACATATTTTCAATTAAAATTATTGCATTATCTCAGCCATCACACAAAAACACTGCCCAAAAGAGGGGGTTGCTTAGCAATTCTAAGGAAGAAGCACCCTGATCCAGTCCTTTGCTAAGATTCTGTGTAGAACTAGTCTGTAAATATCTGTCAAATGGCTTTCACCTTTTCTATTTTTTTTTCTTTTTTTTTGTTTCTTTGACACAAGCACATTAACTTAAAACCAAAGCAGGAATACTGCCAGAAGATTTCTTAAGGTGAAATGAGTTTGGAACTTAAAGCTAAAAGTATTAGAAGTCTAGAGTTTAATACAAGTTGCACCCAATATTTTGACTGTCTGATGAACCCCTAAATGTTTTACCTAATCATTTTGTTCCACCGGTAATGTTTGAATTATCAGTTTCTTATAGATAACCTGCTCAGGCTACACATTTAGCTGCTTACCAGGGAAAGTCCTTTGAACTAGAAATACTTTAAGACAAGGATTTCCAGACTCCTGTTCTCCAGAACTACAAGGACTTCGAGAAAACTTTATGACAAGGTTTCCAGGGAATCAGACATTTGGCTTTGAATGATCATGAGTTTTAAAGAACCTAAAGGTTTCTGTACAAGACTGCAGAATACCTCTTTCATTTTTGTTCTGGAAGTACTTAGAAATGTTACCTGTTGTGCTGGCTATTAAGCACATAATAATAATCCTTAAACATTCAATGTATTTTAGAATGTAAACAAAGAAGCCAAAAGATGGAAGACAATATCATAGGATGAATAAATAATGACCACACCTTAACTTCTGTGAGTGCATACAAAGAAGTGCAGATCTACCCTTGGAACAGGTCCTGTACAGAGCTGTAACTACTACAGTTTTACCAGATGCACCACTACTGGAGGTAGTAGAATTCCTCAGAAAGTGGAGATGCCATGGAGTGAACAGTTCAGCACCAGTTCCAGATAGGTGCTAGGGCTGTAAACACAGTCCTAACTACAGCTGCAAATAAATGCTACTTTTTTCTTTACAAAGAAATACATGAGCAGACTGTACCTCTAGTTCAGACGCAGTTTTATCTCTTAGGGAAGAGTGAAGGATACATGAATTATACTTAGCTATGCAGGAGGGAGCATCACAAACTTCATCCTAAGGAAGGGAGAGACAAACCAAGGAGGTGGAGGAGGAAGTGGCACATCGTAAAGCGGTGGAAGAAAGATAGTTTTCAGATTCAGTTGCTAACAGCAAGCTACTGCTTTTGTTTGTGGGTGACAGCTCTGGAGAGGCAGGATCCCAGCTCAGTCTGAATCATCCCTGCTGCTCCTGTGATTTTGTCTCCAATCTCCACCTCCTGAGTATTGGCTTCATCAGTGCTTGCTTCTGCCTCTCCTGTCTCATGTGACTGGGGGAAATGTGAAGGGGACATTTTTATTACTTTCCATCTTTCTGCCTTTTGAAGAGGAATGTTGTTTTCCTCCTCAGAGTCATTTTACACTGGAAGAGATTACAACTTTATACAGGTCATCTTAATAGTTTCAATATAGATTTTGAATAATTAAAGAAATATCTGGCAATTCAGAAGGCAGGAACCACGGGTAGCAAGGATTAATGCATGTTGTGAATTTTACATCTCAGGTGAATAGTCTGCTATAAGTTTAAGATATATATAGCTATTCAATAAAAAAAGATTTAAAATTATTCTTTTAAAAGTTTTTTTAGTCTTGAATATATTATGTAAAGGTAATTTTATAACTGTTAGAAAAACACCCATGAAGATTAGTATTTTCAAACCAACATGAACAAAATTCTGTGATGTGGAAGCAATTTACATGTTTTAATAAGTACATTGTTCTTGTTGAAAGAGATTATAGTATTCACTGACAGCTAATTTTTTAGTGATGAATTGTGTAAACCCCCTTTTCTCTGATATTTTTAGTAAGTAGTTGAATAAGTGGTAAGATAATTTTTCTTTTTATTTACAAACCAAAGCTTTCTTTTAATTATGTTTCACATAAATGTTACAAATATATGACCATAAGCAACAGTAGCTACGTTACATTGATAGAACTGTAACTGTGCCTTGTATTCAGATTGATTCCTCTGTTGCTTTTCTTTTTAATTATTTTTTTATTTCTATTATTTGATCACCTGGGACCTACAAACCAATGACTAGGGACACGAATGAGAAAATCCCTGCCAATTCCATAGATTTTTTGGATAAAACTTAATGAAAAAACTTTTTTTCCCCTGTGTATAAATATGTTTATCTTCCAAATTAATTTTCAAATACTTTCTGTTCCCCTTCTCCCCCTAGCATAAAGAAACCCTAAAATCCTTATTGACAGGAAAGTGATTTATTTCAGAAAAAAAGATCTTAATTTAGTCTGTGGAATTCATCTCTGCTGTCATCTTCTGTGTTTTAATTCCTATTTTAGTAAAATCCTGTAAGTAAGGTAACTGCAACAGTGATATAGAAGTTTTTTTTTTTTTTTTTTTTTTTTTTTTTTTTTTTTTTTTTTTTGTTCTATCCCCTTCTCCTAGAGGTACAATAATTCTGAATGTATAGAATCTTCCTCAGTCCTTGCCTTATGAAAGGCCCAAACATATTTTTCTCAGCTTCTGGGAATGTGAGCAGGTAGCAAACCTGACTCCATTCCTTGCTACATTAGAATAATGTTATTACTCTTTGGTAGTTTTGAAAAATTACAAACAAAATGGCACTAGGAAGATGGAAAGAAGAGTCTACACTCAGGTAGGTGGAACAGGAGCTCTTAAGATGAAGACTGATACCCCTTAAGGTGTAATACAAAAGACCATAGAGGAGCACAGCCCCCGGGAGGTTCTCAGGCTTCTAACATGAATGGAGCTATCTGGGTTTTGTAGAAGTCCTATCTTTAACCCAAAACCTTTTTCTTTTGGTCAGCGTGGCTTCAAACTGGACTATGCAAAGCTGTGATAACATAGCAAGTGAATAACAGAGTGAAACATGAGATAAATTAATAAAAGGACACCTGTGTTGAAGAACGAAGCAATCCACCTGATTAGAGGGAGAAGGGGTACGTTTAGCATAACATCCCAGCGTTAAAAACTATAAACAAACAGCTATAGAGTGGTAATATTAAGATTGTGTTAACAGGCATTAATACCACAGTATTAAGCACACTTTAAAGTAGCAGTCTGTCTACATGATTAAAATTTCAATCGGGAACACTGTGAAAATGCAGTCAGCTCCATATCACAATATGTAGATATGTAGAGGCCGTAACATCTGCCTCGGTGTTACTAGATCATACATCTTGACATGAATCTAAAATATGAGACCTCAAATATTGTTTCCATCCAGAAGTTAGACAACACTGTATATTGCTGCCTCAGGAAGCCACATAAACTCCCTTATTAAAAACAGCTTAGGAATTATCAGAATCATTCTGTGAGTAATAAGGAGTTACCTGTGGGGTTTTAGCTTCAAAGAAGTCTCTGTTTCACAAATAAATCTATCCAGAGGTAATTTTATACCAGAATCAAAGCACCTGTTAAACTCTAGAGTATTTCAATATTCTCTTGCTCTGTGCATTTTACATTTAAAATACATTATTTTCAAAAAATGCTGAATTAGAAGGTTCTTATTTATTTTGGAGTGTTACAGTATTAATTGTTCAAAAGATTAGTGTGTATCTTTGAAAAAGGCCTACATTAACATCCCTCTTTTACAAAATATCAAGCAGGCAGAATTTAATATATAAAAAGCTGCACTGGGAAACTACCACTGTTCCAAGCAAAGAGAAATCTAGAATACTTTCAAAGTCTTACCTATTCTCATATCTGCATTTTTTTACTTCATCTAAATATTCTTGACTGCAGTTCAGGGGAAAAAATAAACCTTCTCACAGGCAGCCTCTGCTCTCCTGAATGCTGAACACCACACTAACTCTACCTCTTCTACCATGCCTTTGACTGTTATGTGTCAGTCTAAGCTAATGTCTATTGGAATCATCCACTCTAGAAATAATAAAGTTCTCAATCAAAATGACTGGATCTACATGTGAAAGGAAAATGCATAATTATTTTGCCAAGAAGAGATTTATTTTTTTTTCAAAAAAAAAGATATTTATGATCACTGCTGCCCCCTGATTGCTCAGGGGAGGCATTGATTTGAAGAGCCCTCCATGACTGTGCCATCATTCAATGCATTTCCTCAGTAAAAGAATGATATTTCAGATTAACATTATATTGTACACATTCAAAGATTGTAACACATCACATACATGTCAATTAGTTAATTCTACAAGTTATGCTCTGAAGAATTATGCCCTGGGAACTATTATAATGCTTTAGGAGTAG
Organism: Florisuga fusca; assembly: GCA_038090715.1. Taxonomy (NCBI): domain Eukaryota; kingdom Metazoa; phylum Chordata; class Aves; order Apodiformes; family Trochilidae; genus Florisuga; species Florisuga fusca. The sequence goes on from JAAWXA010000009.1 coordinate 25,496,991, forward strand.
ACAAGCTGAACTGAAGCAATCTAGATCTCATAAAATTCAGTGACCTTTTAATCGCCTTACAAGCCACTACTACATAATACGAGTTATTGGTCTTGTTTACCAGTATGCTTAGTTATTTACCATTTATGAAATACAGAAAGTGCATAATACACTTTGTTTTTAATGTTTCCACTATATTTATTTCTACTGCTCTGTAATTTTAATAGTCCTAAAGTGCACTTCAAAAAGCTTTGCTTCAGTCTCTAGCCACTGGGAACTTCTAGGGTTCTACTATGTTTGCCAGAATCTCATATATTTAAATATATCCTCTAGATCATATTTCAGCTAAAAGCTTTGACGATATTATTCAAACTGGTTTTTGACCATTTGTTTTTAGCATGAATTGATGTGCAGTAGTCTTTGATATTTATGAGACAAACTCCTTATGGTGAGAAGCTACTTTGCCATATAGTTTTTATGCTGAAAGAAAGGATACAGACAACATGAAGACACTTGGGTACCAAGAGATTTGTTCCTATTAATTCTTCGAAAAAAAAAAATTTAAGGAAAGGAAAATAACTTGTGTTTACTCCAGTTATGTGTTCTGGGCCTTATCCAAAGTTTATAATGGTTACTGAAAGTGTGAAATTTTGGAGAATTGGAGGAAGGTTTAGAAATTTGGGGAACTGTAAGTTTTCTGCTTATGGATTCCAGCTGAAGTTATAAAATTTCTGAAGATATTGAAGTCAACTGAAAGTCACACAGTGAATCTGAGACAGACAGGAAGAAGCTCTCATAGCCATATCTAACAACCTCAGTTATGTAAAAACTAGGCATCTTACCTGAGCATAACATGTGGAATTCTTCTGTGCTGGTTGGGAAGTGATGGTCTTTTCCAGAGGGCACTTTTTCCTAAAGACAGGCAGAACAATTCATAGCCTGAAGGCATTTCTTCCCATTGAGTAAAGAGGTATGTTAAATGTCCCAGCTGTCATGACGCTTTTGATGTCTAGATTCCCAAATGGAGGAGTCAAACTTGATTCAGTCTTATCATTGATTTTAATGACATGTAGGTTCCAAAAGACAACTAATTATATGGTAGAAGAGGAACATTTGAGGAATGTTTGGGGTTTTTTTTTGGTCTTAAGAGCCAGAACTGCTGGTGGTCAAACTGTTTATATTAGCATAAAACAATGTATACCTAGGGACATGTAAATTTCTATGGAAGACCATATGTTTATCCTGTCATAATAAGAAAGCTGGAATAATTCTACTTAGTTCAGATTCTGGTTGAATACATGCCTGTTTTATAGCTATTTAGGATTTTTCCCATTCACAAGAAGGGGATACTGGCATGTCACAGAAACAGATCATGGAAATCAAAAGCTGTGTTTTCATGGACAGCCAAAACAACCTAATGACTCCACCACTGGAGAGGAAAGATTTTGCATCTTCTTCCTTCACAATCTTCACCTCCCTGCACCCCATTAAATCCCACTCATGCTGTCCTTCCAGCTTCCTGAAATAAACTTTGAAAAGTAATAGAAACCTCCATGACACTATTCATCTCTGGCCACTCCCTTCTTCCTTGTTTCACTAGATTAGCACTCAAGGGATTCTGACAGGCACCAGATTCATACAATAAGAGCAAAAATGTTGGACAGAGAGGAGGGAGGAGAAAAGGGAGAAGAAGTAAAATCTCCAGGTTTTGGTAGTGGCAAGCTGTTAAATCAGCTTGCTGTCTAAGTGCTGATGCTGGGAATCATGGACTTCTACTTGAAGATGAAAAAATTGAGAAAGTGGAAGGATCAGAGGAATATGGTTACAGAGTATTGGAAAGAATTCCAACTTGAAAAACTAAATCTTTACATAAGGAGTTATTACCTTATACACTATGCAAAAATCTACCATGGAAAGCCCCCCTTTGATAGTAAAAATGGATAAAGTTAACCAGAAATGCCATTGCTTTCAGGCTAATATTTGAAAGACACTAGACATTTGTCTCCTCAAAATTATGGCACTATTTGACCAGGGGCAACAACACTCAAGCTTATTTAATGACCATCTGTATGAAGTACTGCTGTGGATAGACTAAAATTTTGTTTCTTTTCTACTATTGCTTTTTTTTTTTTATGCTGAGTTAATAAGTAGAAGGGTAACATCTGCTTCCTTGTCCTTAATATATTTAGTCATTCATATTAAGGTCATTATCAAACCTGTTAAAAATTTTATTCACATGTTTATAGTCAGTATGAAGAAAAGAATTTGTCTGAAAGAGATATATAACTGAGAAAGTCCATAAAAGGAAGACAATTCACATTCTAAGGCTATTCTATACTTTTGAATTATGAAATAAGAAAAAAGAAACTAATTCAGTGCATTAGCTTTCCCCTGTATATTGACTGCTCTGAGGGAGAAAAAAAATGTTATCTGTGAAAAGAGAGTGAGAGGAAGAGTGTCTGTTAACTTCATGTATATATTATAAAACCCACAACTGAAATATCTAAGAAAAAGAAGGATTTGCATAACTGGCCAAATAGTAGTATGAAAGCAGGACTTGGAAAGACAGAGACACAGAAAAGCTATAACCTATTGCCTTGAGTGGTAGTTGGTATGATGATTATTTTTCTTTCAGTAACAAAGAGGTTATAGAAAGGGTCCAAATCTTATCATATGTGATTATCTCAGTTTCTAATAAATATTTATATAAAAAAAAAATCCTGAGGCTCTCCTAATAGATCAGCTAAAATATGTGCAGTATCACAACAGTTAACAAGTTATGTGAGTAGAAAGATGCCTGGATACCTGAGTGTGACAGAAAATGTGTTAGGGATAAAATAAAAAACTATTCTCTCTTTCTCATCCTCATGTTTTTATCAGACCCTTAGGTATTTGAATTTTTGAGAAAGAAATATCAGATCTCATTATATCTAATTTTTTGATAAGTGGGCATCCAGTTAGAGGAATATACACGTATTCTGAATTAGGCTAGAACCAACAACCTGGTGTGTAGGAGGAACTGCTAATTCCCTCGTGGTTTCCCTCTCAGCAGTACTAAGAAGTGTCACATCACTTCACTCAGCAGCCTTAGGAGGCTTCTGTACTTAGTAAAGCCAAGGAACATTATGCTGAACTGCTGAAGAAGTATTTTTACTCAGTAAGCCTAATCCTTTTGTATTGTAACTACATTAGGACCCTACCTTTCTGTTTAGGAGTTGATATTTATTTTATTAATGCCCTCTTATAGCAACTTTAACACATAGTAGTTACACATCTTTCTCCTTAAACCTATGAACAGTTGTGTGCAAAGGAGAAAAGTTACCTGGAGCATTAGAGCAATCCTGTTGCCTCTGCTGATCTAAATATTGAGATGTTCTGGCACTACAACTTGCCTATAAAACCTATATAATCTTTTTTATCAGAGCCTCAACTCTTTCCGTACTGTAGAACTACAGCAGGAAAAAAAAGTTTTTTCTCCTATAATATTATTCCATCTTCTGGTGGTGCTTCCCTGCACATTTCACTGTATTTCACATTGCTCTGGACATTCTAGTGCTTTCTTCACACATTGTTCTCTCTATAGATTTCTAGTGAGACCCGTCCACCTCCTGCTTAATTGGTTGGCTACAATACAGCTGATCCTCTGACTGAGTCCACTTCATCTAGCATTAAATTGCTAGCTTGGCATATACTCAATATTCAAAGAATCAAATTCTTACTTTTCCTGCATTTACAAGAGCAAAAATGTGTCATATGTAGGTGACTGGTGAAGAGGAACACAGTTCTGAAATACATCTAAACAACATGTTTACACAAATGCACACAGAGTGTTAAAGGCAAAAATTACACCTTTTAATGCAGAAATCCTTAATTAAACGAGCTTGTGTCTTGACAATTTCAGTTCAAGGTAAGTCTGTTGCTCAGACATGCTAACACATCAATATTTGTGACAGAAGGAAAAGAAGTAAAATTGAAATTTCCTAGAATCTTTGAGAAAAATTTACTGCATCATTTTGTATGAACCAGATACATTACCTAGATATATTAGTAGAAAATGGAGGGTATATATTTGTAACCACAGCAACAGACAGAAATAATATTCTGCCTCACATAAAATCTCTCTTCAACCCGTTCTGAGAAGATATCTCACTTCCATGCATCCAATTTATTAAACATACATAAGATCATAGCACATCATAGGGAATGAGAGAATGAAATGAATGAGATGGGTTGACAGATTTCTAGTAGGAAGATGCGACTGAGAGGAAACCATGGAAGCAAAGATTAAAGCACTAGAGAAACCACATAAATCTCCATTAAAGTAATTTCTATGCCTATCTTATACAACTAGCCATAGATTTAAAAAAAAAAAATCAGGTTGTATGGGGAAAAAAAAAATAACATATCCTGAGGAATTGTTTCATGTTATGGCCAATTTTTTAGAACACTTGCTAAGATGTAGATTAGCAAGTATAGCATACCGTAGTGCCAGAACTTGATATAATTTTATTAAGGCTTTTATACACAGCTTTTCATGTCAATTGCATGTTCTCCTTTGATCTGGTTGGTCATCCAATAGGAAGCTAGCAGAGACAATTACTTTATAACAAGAAGCACAGGTACTGAAATTACACAGGTACTGAAATTGCTGGCTTCTTTGCAGGACCAAGAAAAAGTTTAAATCTGCTATCTAATTTAATCATGAAAGACTTGAGCCTCGATCTCCACCAAAAAGATATTACAAAACATGAATGCTGAAGTCTTCCTTCTTTCACATATCTTTCACAACTGTTCTCAGATGAAACTGGAGTTCCTTTGTCTATTTCTTGTTTGGATTGGTGGATTTTTTTTGTTGTTGATTTGGGTGTGGGTTTGTGTTGATAAAAACCGTCGCTGAGACACATGAGGAGACACACACTATCTGGGGACAAACAAAAAATACTAATGTCTCGTTGGCTGTCCTAGGAAGCATAGTAAAAGAAGAGCAGATGAACTCTGATCTCATTGTGTTTCATCATAGCATTTCATCTTAATAAATTGTGCCAGGGGACAATATCTCCCAATAAACTATAGAAAAGTGAGGATACTAATTAAGTTAAAGTGGGTTTCTTGTTTGATCATACTATATCTCATTGATCTGCGATTGTGATGACAACAATGACATCTAATCTCATCCACCCACCCATCTGCTATTTCTAATGTGTTTATTGTATTGTATCTACATCATCAGTCAAGGATGTAAAATATGTAAGGGCTGCAAACATAAATATGGAATGACATATTAATTGAGCAACATGCAAATTGCTACATTTACAGTGTTGGGAACTGGGTACTCTAGAGAACTTCTCATTACAGATCAGCTGCTGATATGCTGCTATTAACACCCAGCTGCTTGGTTTTGCTACACAAAGGTTTGTGGTTATATCTACTGCCATTTAGTACTGGCGCAACACACCACAAGGCATGGCTTAGTACTGCACAGTGAATGCAATGAAAAAAAGTCTTTGCTGGGCACTTAAATGTGATTCTGTAAAACAGCCATGAGGGCAGGGAGAAAAAAGTGAACAGCAATATTTCATACACATTAAATTTATGTACTGTCTTGAAACTTGCTTTCTCAGAGCACCTTCTGCTACAAAGCTGGCCAGTATGCCACTAGTTTGTCATGCATTTTTCTTTGTTGCTCCCTGCTTTGGAATACCTACATACTCACCGTCTTTCTTTATAGATAACTAATCTTCTAAATAAGCATTGTACTGTCCCTCAGTCACTAACTATTCAGATTTTGTTTCAGTCACTGCCATGTTTTATTCAGTTTTGTGCACTTACTTCCCTGCTCCAGCCTTATCAGGCAATCCTTTTGTGACAACAATCCGGGGACAGCTCTAAAGCATTGTTAGTTTAAGCCTCTACATCATGGCATCAACAGTGTGAACTCAGTTGTCGGCTGGACTGCAGATTTTTATTCCTTTTTCAGGTGTTACCTATTTTCTATACACTTTCATTTCTTCAGCTTCCTAATTAAAATTGGTTGTTTTAAATCTTGTTTCAGTTTACATCTTTAGCTCAGGTATTGCATACCCTGACAAATATTCTGACTTAATCATAACTTTTTGCGTGTCCTTACAAAATCAAGCGCACTTACATATACAGATATACAAACATGCCAATGCACACATGAGTTTCATCTTCCTGACCTTCATTTCCACAGGATTTCTTGTATATGGTGGGAAAAACAGTGAATATAAAGATGTAAATTTCTGTGCATTCAGACTCTATTGATTCTCCTTCTACTCTACTCTGGTGAGATTCCACCTGGAGGAAGTGAGGGCCTCCCATAGGAGTCCCTTCCTGTCCATATTGCTACATATCCAAATACAGATATTCAACTATATATGTGTGTATCGTACAATGTAGGATACAGAATATATAAAACATGTTGTGTAGTACTTTTGTATTGGTTTGTTTATTGTTGTGCATTATGATAATTGATAAGTAATTATTAACAAATTATTTTCTTCCTATCTGGTTTCTATTATTATCCCTGCTGCGGTTAGTGCAGATTGAACTTTTTTGACTGCTTAAACTGGATGCTTAATTACATGGCTGAGATAATGTAAGATAACTGCAGCAAAACCTAAGTCTATTATATGAGCCAAACAGGACAAGAGTCAGTTAAACACAGGGAAAAAAACCTCTTACATGTGCATTGTACTAATAATGAAGACACATATTTAGGTTCAGTTTTTCAGCATAACCATTATTACTACTAAATAAATCCAAATAGTGTATTATCTCATCATTTTTCCAGATCATTGGACAAAAGCATACCATATTCAGATGCTGAATACTGCTGTATGGTATCAGAGTAAGCAGCATACAGCAAAGATCATCATATGAAAGTTTATCCACAGTGTACATTTCACATATACATACTTAAAATGGGTATATTTTACAGACAACAAAAAGTTGCATTTTAACTCTGAATAACATAAAATAAAATAGTGATAGCTAAATCAAATTTATAGATAAATAAAATTATTACCTCATCCAGCAGAAAGCTTTGTCTTACAGGCTGCCTGTGACTTTTAGGAAGGTAGACTATGTTTTAGGTATTCAAGCTGTGCATATGTCATTAAGGTGAGGAAGCAGGAATACAGATCAAAATGCTGCCAAGGGCTGCCAGATTCATCCAGTCCAATTCCCCTGTAATTACAAGCAATCAGGTTGTATGGTCCCACTGAAACATGTATGTGTTAAGCTTCTCTTCATCCCCTGTATTGTCCTAAAAGAAAGTTGCATTATCTGTGAAAAAAGAAAATATATAATACTTCACTACAGATAGAAAAAGTCAATTTAAATACTCAGAATATCTTATAAAAAAGTGAAAGGTAAGACAAATGCTCTACTTGGGTACATGAAGGAAAATAACAAGCTTTGATGCACAGTTTCATTCCTGGCCAGATTAATAAAATAATGGGCATGTGTATCGAAGCGGTGAAACTACAAGAAAACTTCGGTCTTTCACACTCGGTTTCAGGAACACAGTGTGTTCTTGTCTCTAACTATACTCCTGACACAGGCAATCTGTTTTCTAAAGGAACATTTTTTTCCAGTAATAATTCCTTCACACAATTGCAGAAGGAGAAATGAGGTCTCAAGCCCCATGTAGTTGACCCTTATGAATACACAAGAGGAAAAATATTATCAGTCATTATACCTTTGTTAAGATGTTGTAGAGCCTGGAGACATTCCATTCCTTGGAGTGGATCTACCTGTGATTTCTTGAAATGATCACATGAAAACCATCAAAAGGGTGTTCAGTTCTAATGGTAACATTTACTGTACTCTAAACTAGGGGGGGGGAAAGAAAAAGGAGGAAACTCAGGTTTGGTAAGTAAGAGATGTTATAAAAAGAGCCATGTCCCATCTAATCTACTGAGCTCTTGCTGGTCATTTTGCTTTTCTACACAGCAATTTTATTTTCTGTGTACACTGCAATTTTCAATAGTACATTGGGCTGTGACTGAACAGAATAACAAGGTCACCGGACAATTCATGCTGGAAAGGACCTCAAGAAGTCTCAAGTCCAACTTCCTCTCATAACAGGGTTAGTTACCAGACTGCTCAAGTTTAGCCAGTCAAGACTTGGCAATCTCCAGGGGTAGAGACTGTACAACCTCTTTAGGCAGTTTGTTCCACTGCCTGACTGTCCCCATGGGGAAATTCTTTCTCCTTACATTCAGTCTGAACCTCTTGTTTAAAAATATGTCTCATCATCCCTCCATGCACCAAATCTCTGTCTTCTTGTTAACCTCCTCATAGGTACTGGGGACGCAGCTGCTTGCTCACCCCAAAAAGATACCTCTATCATGCTGAACAAGCCTAGTGCCCTCAGAATCTCCTCAGAGGGCAGGTGCTCCAGACCCAATCAGCTTGGAGGCCTCCTGCTGAAGTGACCCCATGTTATCAATATCTTTCCTGTACTGGGGGACATGAAACTGGGCATAGAACTCTCGATGCGGTTTAACAAATGCTAAGTAAAGGGGATAATCATCTTCCTCAGTCTCCCGAGGCTGTACTCCCCTTCATACCAACCTGGAGGTTGTTGGCTTCTTTTCTGCAACGGCACACTGCTGGCTCACCTTCAGTTTGCTGCCCACCAGGATCCTCAGTTCCTTCTCAGGAGAACTGGTCCTCAGGCAGTGAGTCAGTCCCCACACTGCTCTGCTGCAGGGCATCACTCTATATTGCATGAAGGACTTTGTAGGTTTTCAAAATTGGTCTCTGTTGGATTATTCCTCCATGTCTGAATATCTGTTCTGCCCTCAAATATATAACCTGCACTCTACTATTTCTTGTTATCTGCAGACCTCATGAGCATGCACGTTTTTACCTACTCCAGATCGACAAAGGCATTAAACAAGGAAGGTCTCAGGACAGACTCTTGCTTGTCTCTTGACACAGTAGATTTCATTAGTAACTTCCAAGATCAAGCAACTAACTGTTTTTTCAGCCATTTACTTGTATACTTATCTATACTGTAACACTCCAACTTGGATATGGAATATATCAAGAATATATGGAAGAATATAAATATATGCAAGAATACAAATAGATCATGTCAAAACCCTTGCAAAAATTAAGTAAGTCAAACATCCTCTGCCCTTCCCAATGCCCAAATACAATCTAGGCAACCATCTTGGTCAACTATGATTTACCCATTGTAAATTTCTGCTAAAATTTCCAAAGCAATCTCTGTGGCTTTGTGTTTAATATATTTACTGCTGTATATGTAATAATTGTTAAAATCTTTCAAGAATTTTATTATTAGGAAGGTTATTTCAGATTTTATACTACTGGATTTCGGAACACTTCCAGAACAGTACTGCCTCCTGTGTCTCTTTTGTGCTGATCTGGGCATGTTATCTACTTCTTAAAATGAAGCAGGAAGGGGGATCTTAACAAACAGCAAATAATTGACAGGCACTTCTGGCATACTAATTTTTATCAGTGCACAGAGTTTAGCACAACTGATACTTTAAGTCTTGGTCTCTAGGTGCTAAAGCAATACCACTGTTAAATGAAATGTCTGTGTACAGATGTGCAGACAAAGAAGAAAACCAGTTTGATTAAAACATCCTGTTAAGGAACACAAAGCTCTCTCTGTGGTCTCATGCCTGTCAGTCTTTGGGACTTGTGTCCTGTTTTTCATCTTGTTAACATAATTGAATGTAACCCATCTTTATAAATATCATAGGGATTATTGACATTCTATGACTTTCAAAGTCTCATGAAATGATAAATAGGTACACCTGATTCTGTCATAGGAAACAACATCAGCTGATTTCAGGCCACACCAGATCTGTGCAGGCTCCACAGACAAAAAGATTAATCCGGAGAGTCAAGTGCTCTAGGTGAGTTATACAGAAAGGTTTGTGGGGTCCTGGAGATGTGTTTAATAGCAGCTAGGTGCTTAGGAGGATCCTTAGTTCACCAATTGCTTTCTCTAGCTAAGGCAATGTAGCAGAAGTTGAAACACTCCTTCTTCCTGACCATATTTCTGATTTAAAAATATTAAAAGAAAAAAGAGATTAAAAAAAGGAAAACAAAAAGTAAAAAAGAAAAAGTAAGCCAATACTTGCAGATAGAAGATAATTCAAAGCAAATTTTATTCAGGAGGGCAATGAAATGGAGCAACCCTGAAGCAGCCAAACTGCAGGTACTGCATATGGCAGATTCATCAGCAATTTCTGAGCCACCAGCACAGCTGCCTGAGGAACCTGCCAAGAGGCCAGATGTCACTTTTGGAAAGCTACATAACACAGCTTGAAGTGTGAATCCTTTGATGGTAAACCATTTTCACTGGGTCACATTCTGATCTCATTTACTTTGTTTCAAAGGTGAGGTTTCACACAAAATAAATGAGAGCAGAACTGCTTAAATGATTATATAAATGGCAAATCACCTGAAATAGTGAGAGTTTAAAATTAAATTCTCAGTTTGCAGGCAGATAGTTTCAATAAAACAAAATATTTATATGTGTAATTTAAATGATGAAAGAAATGAAAGAAGTTTGAATTATTACACACATTTTCCTAACAGGGTTTTAAAAATAATTCTTGTTGCAAATTCATGTAAATTACCTTTTATTGCCATTTGATATGTTTGCAAATAGATGTGTTACTACAAAACTAATGAAGTTTTTAAAATTATCTGTTTATTACAAGGCTACTACTAAAGGAAAACTATAAAAGGGTAAAAAAATTCAGACTAGTAAGAACAATATTTAACCCTTGTATGCAAGCCTTAAGATGACTCCTAGATACACACAATAAAACATTCAGAAAATTTAACAAATATATTGCACACCAGCATCATTGCAGCAATACTCTAGCTCTGCTGAAGAGTTAACAAAAGAAGTAGGGATATTTTGCTTCTAAAGATGTAAAGGACCTGTAAAATGTTTAGGCACTATCTAAAGTTTGTTTGTTTTCATTAAAAGTAAGCTTTCCTCTTTAAGAAGATAGCAACTATTTAAAAATTTTTGTGTTGAAGAATATTTCTTTCATTTTTTTCCTTTTGTTTGTGTGGAAGCATGATTGACAGTGTTGACTTGGCCTCCCCAATGCCCTCTACGGTAATAAAAGCACTTCATCTTTAGCATTCTATTTAAGTGCAGCTTTGTCCATATGTAATCATAAGGCTTCAAATCTCATGAAAAACACGATAGCCCAGTTTTGATGACATAGTACTAACAGGCTTTGCTCCTGTGCCTCTCTCCATGTCTGTCAACCAAGGGCCTCTAACAAGACCTCACTTTCTGGAATGACAAGATTCACAGAGCAAGAAAGTCTCTCTGGGGTGGGTACATGATTGACATTATTTTCTTCTAAAGAAAACATGTTATACATCGGGGTTTTTTAAGACCACTAGGACTCTCTAAACATTATTGTCAAATCTACATTATGCCATCTAAGACCAGTTCTTTCCTGGATAAATTATTAATAGAGGTCTTGGTTAAATGGCATGTTTTACTCTTTTAGTATTTTCAGGACTTTCTAAGACAAACAAAACCAAAACCAAAAACAAAAAAGAAAAAAAAAAAAAAAAACTAGTATGATCATTCATTCTACTATTGCCCAAATCCATTAATATAATTGTATAGAGGTTATTATAATGACATATGTCAGAATTCATTATAACTATTGTGTGTAAAACCTGCAGTTTAGCACTAATGAACATGGAAAAATGAGAAAACATACTAGTGTTATATATCTTATTAGGCAATTAAGAATATGCAACCTCAGATGCATAACAATCTCTATTGCAAGCTCACATGCATGAAATACAGTCTGAATTAGCTATTTTTGTATGTGAAACCAAGCCTTCCATTCAGCTTGTAGATGGCAATTTAAAGGACTTCTTGAAATTTGCTAATAATTCTTTTTTCTTGATTCTCTACTTGAAGTTCAGGTTCTTGGTTTTTTTAGGATGAAATATTTTTTAGCAAAATACTGATTGAATAATTGCAAGGAAATGTTTAATATCTGTAAAAAAAAATCAAAGTTCTTGTTGAAAATATATAGGATATTTTGCCAACTTTTTAATGAAATCATATGTCGAACTAAAACTATTTTCTGAAGAATGGAAAACTGATTATCCTCCCCCCAGTCTAATTTTCAGTGTTATATTTTTCTTTGCATTAAAATATATTAATTTGTGTGTGATCTACACTATTTTGCTGTTCTCTATTGCTCTAGTTTTCTTAATCTCAGTTAAGAGATTGTTTGGATTACGGTGAGAACAGGCATGAATTTCAACAATAGGAAGCATCATATGGATCATCAGCCTGTGTCATGATGTTTACAAGGGCTTCAAGTAGATCATCCATCTGCTCTAATGCTCTGTCCCTTGAGGGGTTTCAGGAGTAACAGGTTCCTCCTAACATAAAGGCTAAAGAGATGACTGAGAAATGCATTGGGACAATGAACTGGGAAACACAATTCACGGCCTTTTGCAGGAGAAGAACCTATAGGCATTAAATGGAAGTGCCAGGTGGAAGGCTTAAAATTATCATTAGGAGAAAGTTCCCATAAAAGCTGTGTAAGTTTTTGCAAGGGTTGTCATGCAAGCTAAAACCTTTAGATGAGTTCATGAGAAAAATCTAGAGAAGAAGAATCCATACAAGAGTATTAAACAGAAGCAATATGGTCCCTGTTTATTATTTCCCAAGTCAAGAAGTACTGAAAGCTCAGTGTGAATGCTAAGGGAGGGACTTATATCCAGTGCCACACATCACTTTACTTCCAGCAAAGGATGAACACAATGGCCCATTTACCCCAGAAAAACCATCTAACTGGTCATGCTGTATCCCCTGAAGTTCTGGAGAGCTGTAGAGTAACTTGTTTCAGCCATTCTTAAACTCTTAAATCCCTTAAATCTCTGCTAAAAATCTCCAGGGATGTAAATTTCCCCTAATTTTACAATTTCAATGCTTGTCACAGTATTGGAAACTTTTTGTGTCATCCAGAAATGTATTTTTACTCATAATCAAAGAGATTATCCTTTTGTCCTTGCCCAAGTATACATGGAAACCACTTGATAATAATCATAATCTTGTTTATGAAATACACCAAAGAAAAAGACAATTATCAGTTCTCCACACAGTCTCCTATTTTACAATTAAAAAGTCTCTACAAAATAAATCTTAGACATATCTTCTAAGTTTATTTCTCTGCTTTTTACAGTCTTCAGTCTGTCTGCATCAGTGTCCCTCCCAAAACTGATTATAATACTTCCCACTGTAGGCAATAATTTCCTGAGTTTTATACAGATTTCTTCTCAGGGAATCATTCTGAAGTGGTATCATAGCATGAACTGACAATTAGCTTACTCCTACAGAACCTTTTCCTGACAAACCACTACCTGTAGCCTGTTAGTGTTTATGCTGCATAGATGACTTTGATTTTTTGATTTTGGATTTTTTTTCCAAGGATTTTCAGTTTCTCCTATCTTAAGGTGATTCACAATTTTCCTGCACATGGCCTTTATTCACTTATCCAAGCTAGTGTAAGTATGGAATGAAACCACACTGAAAGAAATCCATATAAAATTACTTTTGGTCTAAACTGCTTTTCATTTAAAAAATGGCAGAAAAGGTCTATTTTTTTTTTTTTTCAGGAATAGTTTCTTTTCATTTGAACTATATTTGCCTAATTTTCTTATGAGAATACTTTATATGACTTGTATGTACAAATTGAAAGTAAATTAGGTACTATACATTATCCACCAGAGCAGCCATTATGATACAGAAGGAAAAGATACAGTTACTGACATAAATATGTTGGTTCTTTCAGATATTATTATCTCCTAGGAGCTTGCAAAGTGTTTCATTTAGAAAAAAATCAGACTCTCCATTTACTGAAATCAGGCATAACTATTACTTTCTGCTTTTTTATTTTCATGCCTTTTTTTAACAATAAATACTGTGTTTGGCCTTCTTCAATACCCTGGGACTTATCCCAGGCTCAATATTTTCTCAAAGAGAATGACTAATGATTACAAGATTTTATTAGTCAGTTTCTTAAGTACTTTGGGGAGAATTTTATCTGAATTGGTGGATTTGAATGCATCTGATCTATGTACACTTTTAAAGCTATTTTTCACACATTCTGTCTATGCCTGTCTCCATGTTAAAACTAATTTTCCATGGAGTCTCATCACAGTCTATTTTTTTTTATTTTCTTTTTTCTTTCTGGGGAGACTGAACTGAAGTCCATCGACTTCAACATCCCCTGGATTATGTTTACTTTTCCCTCAAACAAATAGTAGCACTAAGCTGTCTTAGTCTTCCTCTACATTGCAATGTGGATGTGGAACTAGCTTTGTTGCTTTGTTTGATCCCATGGTGATTTCAATTTGTTTTAATTCCTGGCCGTTTTTTATTTTATCTTTTCAGAGTGCACTGTTTTCTAATGCATTAATTACTTCTCTCCACTTTTTTTTGGCCCCTTGCTGACTTAAAAGACTCTTGAGACTGTGGAAGTCACCTAAAGGGCATAATCCTAGGTGAGTTTTAAGAAAAATATTGTATGTCTTTATCTGTATTGTACATTTACAGAGTAACATATGTACACAGATTTACATTTTTGCACCACATATTAATTCAATACAAATGTATCTGTTCACAGCAGATGTAGTGGAAAACTCAGGTCTTTGGTGTTCTCTCCTTCTGAAAAGCTGCGCAGGTGTTGGAGACTACTATATAGGATTAACCTTTGAAATTATGTAACTGAATGTCACCCATTATGTGGGTGATAATACCAGAAAACATAGGAAGCAACCTGACATACACACATATGTCTTTGTGCTAAGGTTTAATGTAATCCATTAAACTGGAAATTTATTTTAATTTCTAGGCATAATAAACATTCTTTAATATTTTGTGAAATAAAATGTTACTTAAAGTCTCGTATCAAAGAACACACCCCCTCACCCACCTAACAAACCAACACAACACTTTCACATAACTTAAGGAATTAAAGAGGTTAATATTGAAGTGGCTAACATTTTGACTCTAGCAATGGAAACCTGCATCTGCTCTGATGGAAAAAAAATGTTAAAATAGGCAGCTATAAATTATTTTCTAGAAAGTCAGCTAGAAAAATATCATGATTAAACTGAAATACCACTGGTGAAGAAGTAGAAAGAGGTGACATTCAGACTCAATGGAATGTGCATTTAGACCAGTAACAGGATCCAAAGGTTTCTTTGCCCATATTCTTGCTGAAAATTAGGATCTTAAATTTTTGATTTTAGGATGTTCAGACAATGGTTTCTGTCATGAAAACCTTTTCCTACTTTTTGTCTCTTTTCTGAAAAATCATTAGCTAAAGGATGTCTCACTTGATACAAAGAGATGGGATTTTGAATATTCTATTATTGATTGTTTAGTTAATCAACATGTGTTAACTTGTTAAGTACACAATTATTACATAGAACTACCTGCTCAGAAATGAATTTAAAAATCTCTGTTAACTGGTTTAGCTGATTATGTTGCAATTCTGAGAAATCATTAAAAAATAACTGTAGATTCTATAAATCATTGCTTTCTAACTTATTCTTTCCATTCTTCTTGCTAATGACATGATGCTTTTTTTTTTTTGATTTTTTTTTTTTTTATATTCATTCACATGATCAAGTTGCAAACCACTGATGGGAGCCTACATGGTACAGACTTTCATGTATAATAGGCAAGTTGCATGCTATATTGTAATAAATTGCTTAAAGCAGTGACAACATAATTATCTAGACTGAAAAATGCAGTAGAATTGAAATACATCATACCTGTGGATAATGACACTGTTAATCTGATCAGAATAGTGTCTGGATGATGGCTGGGTTTTGACATCCAAATTAATCACCCAAAAATAACTGCCTGAAAATGCAAACAAATGTTGATATAGCATTAAGAATGCAGGAACAGGACCACAGCCTGGAATAGTAATATACTTGTAGCATAGCAGGTATAATGTAAAAGGAAGAACAAGGGAAGTGATAAATGATATCTTAATATCCATTTTGTAGACTCAGCTCCCTGTAGCTTTTTATATAACGCTCTTCCAGATCATTTCTGAGTTTCTTGGAAATATTTTTTTTTTTTATACTGAATCTGCTCAAATTTTCATAAAATGAACCATCAGGAGTGACAAATCACTGCATGCTTAAAATGCAGTAGACAAAGCAATTTACCTCTATCTGCATCAACAGACTGTGTTCCAAGGGAGGGACAGAAGGAACAATATTTATCTCCCTGTAACTAGTGATGAAAGAATCCCAGAATTTTCAGTCAAAAATACTCAGCTTCAAACTTCAATCTGCTGACTTGAAATTGAGTATAAGATTTAACATGTGTCTATAAACCTACTTTCTACAACTCCAGGAAACAGTAATTCCTTTGGACCAGACTGTTGTTTATATATGTATTTTGCTTAAATGACTAGACATATTTTGCACTTTTTTTCTTACTTTGTAGAAGCAATACAGTGGCATATATCATTTAGATGAAGTTTAGATGCTTGATCACTGTATATATGAGACTGTACTCCAATTGGTGTGAGACAGTGTAAGGCAAATATATAAATGATACCATGAAAACAGAGGAAAAGTCATGATAGGTGCAAAGATTATTGGAAAAAAGTTTAAAATTAAGCAGGTACTAGGTTTATTCAGGATAATGTATGACACAAAATTTAAACACAACTATTTTAATGTAAATGTTGGCACAACATGAATACCTAAAATAGATGTGAAGGGCAGGAAAAATGGGAACTAGACTTGTAAGCTACAGAAATCCCCCAGCTTTGCAGCAGGAAACCTGATCACTGAAGTAACGGACAAGAACCTATACATTCCATTTCTAATGGGTTCTGTTCTGCTATGGTATTGGTTTTTTGTTTGCTTGTTTGTATTTAGTTTGGCAATAAACCGTTATATTTTGTACCAGTGGAATGATTTGGGTTCTTATGTACTGCACTGCTATTGCTGTTCCTTTTGTAACTTCTGGTGTGTGTGCCTGAGGAAAGACTCCTCACCTGCCTGGGAACTAAGACACCCCATCCAGAATGTGACAGGATCCTGACAGCCTGTGTTTGATAGCGGTAGTGGACTGTAAATTATTATCTGGGGCTATTGAAGACAAATGGGTTCTGTCAGAGCCTGAGCGGTGATAGTGATTACCAGGTAAAGTGGTGTTTGCACAGCGTGGTGGTGGGGGCTCTCTGACTTCAGTTTGCCTTTTAATACGAAGAGTACAAGGCCCTTTAAAAAGTGAGTGGGACACAGCGATGTAAAGGTGAGGGGAAGCTTTGGAGTGAGCAGTCAGTGGTTTCGATATCCCAACTGCCAAAT
This sequence comes from Florisuga fusca, assembly GCA_038090715.1. Classification (NCBI taxonomy): domain Eukaryota; kingdom Metazoa; phylum Chordata; class Aves; order Apodiformes; family Trochilidae; genus Florisuga; species Florisuga fusca. The sequence goes on from JAAWXA010000009.1 coordinate 25,514,382, forward strand.
TAATCTTCATAAAATAAAATTAATATTTGAAAACTAACAAGCTAACACTTTTGTCCTCAGAGAGACCATTTACCAAAACCAGTAAGACTGGTAAGTATGGAAACATTTATACTCTATATATGAAGCCAAAAAAATATTCAATTGCACAAGAACTAGATTTGTCATTATTTTGACACTTTCTTCAACTATCAGGTGTTCAAGACAATATCAACTAAATCAAGTTAGTCAAAGTATATAAAATACTCCATTGAACGTCTGAAATATTGAACAATTCTATTGTTCTATTGTTATTTTGATAGTTTAGTGATTTTAAAGTTCTGTCATGATTTTAATGTGTCCCAGTTTTGGAAAATATTTGACATTTGCTTTATTTTGTCACAAATGTAAATATAATGAGTAGAATTTTGTCCATACAAAATATTTCTTTTGTTCTAGGAAAGGATTCAGGATTAGATAAACAGCCATCTCTTCCCTTTCCCTTCTCCTTGCCTTCCCTTTTTCCTTCCTTTTGCCCTTCTTTCCTTCACGCATCTATATGTCCTTCACCACCCTCTTTCTCATAGTTAGACTTTTGACTGGAAAAAGCAGAACTGGTGGCAACCATCAACATTGCTTTTCCCTTTTACTTTTCAGGAGATGTCAGATTGCCATGTGATAAGAACTACTTCTTATTATAGACTTTATTGAACAATTAATCACAACAGATTCTACCTATGGACTACATCTGGGACAATAGGCATAGGACTGAATTTAAATAGAAAGAAGAAAGTGCTTATACAGAGCCCTTGGTAAGCATGTTAAAGTTTTTAGTGAACAAAGCATTTTGTTATATCTGTGAAAAACTGTTGGTAGATTGAAAACGGAATACCTCAGCATTGTGAAAGAATTTCAGATTAAGATATTTCAAATTCAGAATTAAATACTTTACTTATCTAATCTGTGACTAAGTATAACCTTTTTGGTTCTCTGTACTATGATTCCTTAACTAAAACAGGCTAAATGCCCTTCTGACAGAATTGTTACCTTTGGAGTCTCATTATTTTAAGGACTATATTCTAGAAGACATCAAGTTCGGATTTAGAAACTCAGAAAATGTGGGAATTGCTGAAGATGGTAGCGTTAATTTGTAGATACTGGGCTTCTGCAATTCAGTGGGAAGTCTTTACTCTTTTCTGTTGGAGGTAATTTGGTGACATCTGTTACACTAAGCCAATGGAAACTGTGGAAGTGTCTTCCGCAATTTAGTATCAATTTAAACAAGTTATGTTACTCCAATTTTTTTTTTTTTTCAGTTGGGTTTTTTTTTAGCATAACTACCAAAAATAAAGGCTGATTAGAACCAACTTGCAGATATAGAGAGGTTCTCTAAAATTCTGACAAGATTACAGAATGTCATTTTGAAAGACAGGAATTTGAGGCAAAGGAAAACCTTACATTTCTTAATTTAATATCCTGGATGTAGTATCCTGATTCTAAAGTCTTATTCTAAACCATGGGTGTTATTGTATTGTTTTTCCATTAAAGTAATTCAAGCCAAACCATTAAAAATCTTTTTATATGTTTTGTTTTGGTGTTTGTTTTTTTTTTTTTTGGTTAACACTCCTACTAATGTCAATAAAAAGTGGTCTAGTACTTTTACAGAATACACACTGATCCTGAGTAAGTCTTCTTATTAAAATGTGCTGAAAAAGTTAAAACAACCTTAGAACTGTTGTGCAAGTTGGGAGGAATGCTGTAAGAGGATTATATATTATTAGAACACAGAAGTCCAAATCTGCAGAATGAATGATCATAAGAAATATCCAAGACCTTCTGGAAAACAATAATAAAATTCCAATGACACTTTGAAAAGTAAAAAAAAACCAAACAACCACCTGACTGTTGACTATGGACATGATGAAGCATGATCTTAAACCTAAATTCCCATTAGCAAGTTATTGCCAATATGTATCACATCACAAGTTTTAAAAAATTACAACTGAAGAAGAGATTTATGTCTGCATCTTTTGGTTTCAAAACTCTTGGGCTTATTATGAAGAGTTCATTTCTCATAGAAATACAATACCTGATATTGATGTCAGCCTTAGTAATTACTTGTGATTAATTGCTTGTGATTATAACCTACTACACTGATGAATTCAAAATTCATTTGTCCCAGAGGAACCAGACAGTGATTTTTAATTTTAGTTTTACAATGGTGTCTCATGTCACATGGAACTATATACTGAAGACATATCAAAAGCTTATTCTAAATATCCCAGGCTCCATGATTACTTTTTGCATGGAACAGCTTTTGGCTAAAACTATATAGTTCAGATATACAGTAATTATATCTAGCTACCACAGTTATTACTTCCAGATGGGCAAATAATTTTCTGTGAATATTCATTTTTCAATGAATACTTTCATTTGTACTCACTGATTTCTGTTTGCCTTTTTGTGAGTATTCTAGCAAATAAATTGTTGGAAGGGCGATGTGCCAATGAGAATAATTTTCTATAGCAATCATAGAATATTCAAATAAAATGAATAATGAATTCAGCAACTTAAATATTTATAATTTCAGTTCTGGGTTTCTCTGCCCTGGAAATTCTTTATGTTTCAGAGAATTCCTAGTGTGTCCAGGTTGCTTCAGTTTCTTTTGTCTTCTACTCATTGATCTGAGGAGATTTATTTCTGTGGATTTGTATCCATGGAAATTAGAAGAGAACTGTGATTTTATCTTTAAAATACACTCACAATAAGCATTTTGTGAACATTTTATTCCCCAGTGTCTGCAGAAAATAGTCTTTGAAGAATTACTATATTTGAGAAATCTGACTATGAATAAATAATACAGAAGTAGGAAGATAAATTAACCTCTAAGTCTGATACAGATAAGCCCAGTCTCAGAGTTTTCTGACTGATTAGAAAAAATATCTAAGTCAGCGTGATAGTAATTGCTGGTCAATGGGACTCATTTAAGGAGATTTGCAGTAGGTGTGAATGGTGTGGCTGTGTTTGCATATGTACATTTTAATGTCTTAGTCCTTCTAAATGAAATAAGGTGTCTTGTGCCATTATCTTAAGCAGGTTGGGAGGTTTTTTGTTTTGTTTTTGGGGTAGGTTTTTTTTTTTAATGGAGTTTCATTTCTTTATGGGAATATTAATAAAACTAAAATAACAATTCTTACGCTACATTTAAGAAAAGTCTTAATCACTTATTAAAGTCACCTTTCTGAAAAATTACTTGTGATGATTACAAGATTAAACAAAGAAAAGAAGTGAAGTAGGGAATACGCAAAATTAAATTTACATTAATTGTATCTCTCTGCATGACAAGGACTAATGATATTATTTTAAAATGAGAGAGTTACTCCTGAACTGGTGTTTCACAGCTGACTTTAATTGTCATGGTAATTTCATAATTAATCTTAATAATATGATATTCACAATATCAGCATGTCTTTCAAGTATGAGTGCAAAATAACTGATATTTTTTGTAGACTGTGTTACTCCTCTTCATCCAAAAAAACCCCCAAACAAAAAGCCTTTATTTTTCTCAGAAACCGGAACATAAGCCAACAGCTAAATCAAATCATGTAGTGACTATTTTATTTAGGTAAGGAACCTTTCATGAAACAGAGGCATGTTTTAGATTGCAGTTCTTAAAATCTTGTATATGTTATTTGTTAGAATCTTGCACATTTTTCTGTCTTACACCAACAATAAGGATGCTTTCACAAAACTCTTCCTCAAGGTAGTGTAAAATCGCTTTCTGATTTTTCCTTGATTTTGTCTGTTTTGTATAATAGCATAGCCAAAAGCAGAAAAATAACCAGACTTATAATTAATTAGAAAAATTGAGTTAGTCTTATGTATAAACCAACTTTAAAAATATTAAAACACTTGTAAAAGAAGTCCTGCAACAGAAATTCACCAGTTGGAAATAGATTCTTCATTTAAATCCAACCCTCATGATTAGGGAGCACTGTATAGCTCTCTCAGCTGCATAACAGCAAGTCCAGATCTAAAGCCTATAGACATAAGGGTTGCATGTACCCCCTAAAAATGAAACAGAATTGCTTGAACAGTCTGAAGTATGTGAATTAGAAACCAAAGAAGTCTTGTGGAAAGTAAACTTTATGTCTGCCTCCTTTAAAATGAGATGTTCGTATATGATGATTTATTAGTTACTGTACATATTAGTTTTTATCTTAAATTTTAGCACTAACTCCAGTATTTTCAGACTTTTGCAAGAAAAAAATTGTCTTTTTATGATGTTCACATACTACTGACCATACATTGGTCAGTACTGGAAACCCTGTCTTACAGTCCAAGTAGGTATGATTTTTCTTTAGAAAGTTAACCTTTAAAATATTTAGATAACACAAAAAGTTCTATCACAAAAGTTTAAAAATATGACATTTGAATGATTTCCCTCTTAATCAATACATAAACATATATAAATTTTTTTTTTCTTGTTCACACGAGCCAAAGTTTTAATTCCTAAGCTGAACTTTATACTACCTTTTTTTCCCCTTGAACACTGTATTCTAACTTTTACAGAACAAATGGGATTGACAGACATGCTAAATTCTGTCAAACTGCTGAATTACAATTAAAAGCATCCAAAATCTCTCTCTGTTCTTATTAACTTATCTTTAGAAATGTCCTATCTTTAGAAATGTCTATCAGTGACAATTCCAAAGGGAGAAAACCTCATGTGGTTAAGGTTTCATCATAAGTATAGGAGGGCTTCTCTGGTGTTTGTTGTTTTTTTTTAAATTTACATCTATTAGTTTTACTACCAGTCTGAAGGAACATCTTTACCAGGCTGAAGGAGCATCTCTTTGAGAGAACATGAGTATTCATGTATTCATGTTCCCTTTCCCTATATATGACTTGTTGAAACACAAATTTGTCTGTATAAAAAGAAAGCTCTTCAACACAACATGTCATTGTAGACTGAACACTTGAGACTGCTTCCTTCAAACATCACAATTACCTATGGAACTCTGAATGTATGGTGTTTGAGACACTGATTCTTCTGGCTTAGAACAGTGCATTCTCCTGTGATCATACGAAATAATACAGAATGAAAAAATAAACTAAGTTTTTCTTTGGAAATAATTTTAGAAGAAAAGATAAGTAAGCTTCAAGGATATAGAGGTTCCTCTATATCCTTGGTTGTTCTAAAGAAGCCCAGTTATCTGTGAAACGGTTCACTTGAAACAAAAAGCAAACATCTCTATATTCCCATAATCTGACCTGTTCACATTCGTATTTTCACAGAACTCAGGTTGATGCAGATATCAAAAATCAGGCAGCAGCAAGGACAGAGTTGCTCCACCCAAGGGGACAAGCCACAAGTCGAGGGTGACCTCAGTATAGGTGGTGCCCTTAGCAGAAGGCACAGTGCCACAGGGTCTGAACCCTGAGGCAGTCCATTAATGATCACAGTCATGGATGAACCATTTCAAGGACTCATCCAGGGACTACACAGAGGAGTAAAAAAGAGATAAAGCCTGTGAAAGGACCAGAGACAAGGCTGTAATATCTGAGGTCCAAGGAAAACACAATGACAGATGAAGACCTGAACTAACTGGTGCCTGTCCAGAAAATTCCAGGTTTTGGGTTGGGAGTGACTATTACTGGGTTCATTTCAGTAGGCAACCTGAACCTAGGTCACACTTTTTCGGAAGATAAATTAAAATAAAATAAAATAATCCAGCTTTCCAGTTGTGTCCAGTGTCCCCAAACCCTCCAGGCCATACAAAGGCCTGCAGCAACATGAAGTTTTCGCATAGCCCAAAAGTAGCAGAAAAATGCTTTTTTGTTTCTTTGTGGAACTGGAAACAGACTTTTGTTAACAGTGACTCAGCAAAGTCTCTTGTGTTTGGAGATAAACATTGAAGTTGTGCAATTAAAGCTGAAACTCAAGAAAAATCAGATCTAGAATGTGGACTTTCAGAAAGAAGATGGGTTTTGTAGGCAACTGAAAATCCCCCGATTCCCTTTTCTAATTAAATATAGAAAAAGAAACACTTCCAAATGCAATCCATTTAACTTCCAAGATATTTGTCTAATGCTGATGAATCACTCTCTAGAGTTTTCTACTTTCATCAGTTGGTTAGAGTGGGAGGTGGAAAATATGAGCTTAGGGTTGCTGGTTTATATTTTAGACATCTGAAATTAAGCATAAATCCTACTCCTTCCATGGAAGCCCTTTCATCAAATAATATTCTGAGACCAAACAGTGTAAAACATGAACTGGGTTTTCAAAAGGACCATTAAGAAATGCAGAATTTGTTGGTGCAGACAATCCTTTCCTGGACCACAGTATTTTGGGGTCCAGTAGGTGTTCGTGCCAAGGGGCAAGAACAGCACTCCAAAAGTTGCCCTTAGAATCAGTTAGTCTATGTCAGTGCTAATGCTCCAGAGTCAACTATCCTCTTCCTCAGGCTGATCAGGAGTAACCCCAGCTCACCTCTGGAAGCCCACCTTTTATTGGTCCCCCAGTTCTGCTCATGCACAGTTGGGGCCAGCCCTAATTGGGCACAGGGGGGCTTAACAGGAGCTCATGCCTTCCCCCTCGTAACTGGCAACACCTGATGGTCTTTACATGATTACCTCTACAATTTGTATTGCCATCATTCCACTTTTTCAGCTACCAAACTTTCAAGTTCTATTTTTTATAACAAGTGTTTTAATGAATGACTACATACAGGAAACTAGAGTGTTTAAATCTGGAATCAAAGAGGTTCTTTTGAGCACAGACAGCAGACCTTTAATAACTCCTACCACAGTTTTCTTCTCCCTGTTTTCTTCTGGATCATTTGTGTTGTCCTTGAAGTCTGACATTGTTGAATTTTCTATTATTTTTCATCACATCCTCCAAGGAAATGTTTGCATTAATTTTGATAATCTAGTACAACCAAAGGTGTGTAATGACTGCTATAGTCCCTAATATCAATGGTTGTTGATCCATTACATACTAAAGGTGACAAAGTTAGCCAGAAGTCATGTTTTACATGAACTGGTTCTGTTAGGTCCTGCATTTACAACCAACGTATTAAAGATGATGTGATGGTTGTGAATAGCATGTCACTGTGCTCTTTTTTATTTGAAGGGCAGTACAGTATTTAATCATCATGGTTCATATAAGAAAGCTTCTGATCATTTTAGCACCATTTATCTCTTTAATAACTCATTTCTCCTCTTCCTATGACATTTTTTGTGTAATCAAAAGATAAAATGCTGTAAATTGGCACATTAGTAAGTGCCTAATAAGACAATCTGATGTTTCTGATGTGCTAAACTTAAAAAAGACCTGCATCATTTATGATTTCATAGAAGGTTATGCTTCTGGTAAAAAAAAAATCTGGTTTGTTTTGGTTTTTAATCTTATGTCTAACTCAAATACACTGCCTAATATCCTTCTTAGAAATAGATTTTTACTTTTATACTTCTTTAGGAACTTATTTGAAAACCATTTCCTGAACCTCAACAGTACTTTCTTTTTTTCTCAATGCATTTTATTGTTACATATCGGACCAGGTTTATCTCGATTCCATTAATCTTTTGGCCTTATTTTGAATTTCTCTTTTGTCTGAGAGGCCTTTAAATCTTCAAGAGTGCAGGTAGGGTCAAGGAGGACATAAGACCTTTGCATTGTTTTTACAGTCCCAGGAGTCAGCTTGCATTTGGTTTTGGCTGTACTACACAAAATAAGCCCAAGCAACTGTCCAGCTGCTATGTATGTATGTCCTGAGGACTAGTATTGGCAGTCACCATAGTAATATTTAAAACCCGTAGGACTAGTACGTAGTTTACTATTGAATTCAAGTGGAAACAAAAATTAAATGTGATTTTAATAAAGGGAACTGCATTAGCTGCTCAGGGACTATGACCAATTACATATGAGGTTTCTAGAAACTGGAACAAAAATATGAGCATATTATTCTATAACACCTTAAATTAAAATTGATATAAACAGGAAAGTACTAATTGAACAAAATGTCATAATGTACTCCCATAAGACATCCCAGCTCCTAAGAAAAAGGAACTTTGAAATCTATTATAACTTTGCAAAGCTCTAGAAGCACTTGCAGCTCTAAAACTCAGTCAATATGGCCTTACAACTGCTGGTAACAGGCCACAGTATTTGTACAGTGATAGTCTCAGGACCTGTCAGGCCTTCTTTGCCCTTCCTATATCTACTTGGAGAATGATCAGATGGTCATTAGATATATAGTTTAGGCTTAGATAAATTTTGCCCAATGGCTTTTTGTGATGCCTATTGTTAGCATGTGTTGCTACATGTATGTGAGTAATGGCTGGTTGCAGTTTAACCCCAACCAGAAGATCAGCCTCTCACAACTACTTGCTTGCTCCCCTCCTGTGGGATGAGGGAGAGAATCTAAAGTCTGAAAATGAAAAAAATTTGTGGGGTGACAGAAAGACAGTTTAATAGGTAAAGCAAAAGCCACACACAAGAAGAACAAAACAAAGGATTCATTTGCTACCTCCCATTGATAGGCAGATGTTCAGCCATCTCCAGAAAAGACAGACTACATCATGTATGAAGGTAGCAAATTCCACCACTCTGAATATCCTCTCTTCCTTCTTCTTCCCTCAGCTTTCATTGCTTAGCTTGATGTCATACAGTATGGGGTATCCTTTTGCTCAGCTGGGGTTGGCTGTCCCAGCTTTGTCCCCTCCCAGCTTCTTGTGCACCCCCCTCCTACTTAGTGTGAGAAGCAGAAAAAACTTGATGTTGTGCAAGCACTGCTTAGTAATAGCTAAAACATCCCTATGTTATCAACATGGCTTTAGTCACAAATCCAAAACATAACCCCATACTAGCCACTATGAAACAAATTAACTCAGTGAAAACCAGTGCACAGTTAAAACCAAAGAATGACTATGGTCTGCAGTAGAAAGCAGTGGATCCACGGGTTATCAGTATGCTGGGATCTTGAAAGGGCAGTAAAAGAGCTATACAGAAAGGGCTATACATAGTAATCAAAAAGGTCAACCATCTGCCACTTAGCAGCCAGTAAGACCAGTGTTAGGGGATCAAAGAGAACAAAGAATAAAAATCCAGTAGGTAATAAATAATAATTGCACAATCTACTCTAGGGCAAGTTAAGGGAAAGCAAGTAAGCTGATGGATTTTGTCAGGCATATAAAAAGAGTTACTGTATACCTAAAAGCAAGGAGGATTCCAAAGAAAACATTACCATCATATTCTTTTTGAACTCAGGACTCTGGTGTGTGGCTTTATCAACAAGATGGAATGGTGAGAATAAAATCAATTATGAATAACTGTATTATTAAGGTGAATTAGTGGTATTCAATGTATAATTTGGACTATGGGTATTAACGTCAATTTAGTTGGGCTGATGATAATTTTTATTACATTATCAATAATTTCTTCATTCTTCTTATGCACTTCCAGAGACTGTGAAATCCAAGAGCTGTAATGCAGCACACCAAAGAAATATTTTTCATAGGAAAAAAACAAACCCTGTGGGAGAGAAAAAAATGAAAGGAACATAAATTATGAACTACAAAAAAAGAGCAAAAAGCAATTACAGAAGTATAGGAATAAATATGCTTTCAAAAGTATAATTGTGATATATTCATACTCATGACTGTAGGAAGTGGCCCATGTGGGCTCAATAAAACTTAAGAAATTATCTGTAGTCAAAATGGAACTGTTACATATACAGACACAGATTTACACATACATGCACAGACACGCATAGGCATATGTGAAAGATTCAGGGATGAAAAAACCAACAGCTAAGTAGAATAAAAACAATTAAGGGGGACCACATTACTTTGTTGACAGAATATTTTATTGGAACTTCTAATATGATGATCCTTTGCAGTTTTCAAATAAAAAAACCTAAGACTACAAAGTTTAAAGAAAAAAAGACATTATAGCAGTCCTGTCTTAGCAGGGAACTGAAGTATACAGATAATATATTTATTAAGAATTTAGTTAACTTCCAGGGGCCTCCATGACAGTGTTCGTGCTTAAAATTAATCTAAATGAATTGGCATTTTCTGATTATGTGTGGTCTCATCAGAAAAACTGCAATCATATATAAGTAGAAAAAATGCCAAAATATATGCATTGCATTCTCTGAGGAGGAAGAAATTAGTGTCATTTAGCTAGCACATTGAAAATGTTGTTTTAATGCACAGTGCCAGTCAAAAAGAAGAAAGACAATAGCAGGATTTATAGAGAAATGAATAGAAAGCAATGTAGACAATATTATACTGCCATTATGGAAATTAAAATGCATATTTTCCTTTTGCAGATTCTCAGGCATCATGTGCAATAAAAATGCAATAGATCTTTTCTAGCCCTAATGCATATAGGATGAGTACATCATAATAACACTACAGAGAAAGAACTATACATTATGTCTTATGTGTATGTTAGAATCAGCAGTCCCTTGTTACATCACCAGCTTTGGTTTAGCTGTTCTGAAAAATAAGCTAAAACTACTCTTATTTTTTTTCACTTTTATTTCTGTAATTTTCTCAAGTTTGCAACACAGCAAACACATTTCTACTTCCTAATGGCAGAAAAAATAAACTTATACAACAGTTTTTTTCACATTGTGAAATTTTTGAAAAAATTATAAACTAGAGAATAATGTTGGTCACAGACTTCCTTCTGTGGTGTCTCCACATGCTTTTATGGTTCAGCAGCCAAATTTGAGTACTAAAGGCCTAAGGACCTTTGGTGTGATCTATCTCCACGTAATCTTCCCTGTCTCACTGGGCTGCCATCTGCCAAAGGAACTCAAATGAAAGAAGAGCAGTGATAGGGCCATTCTGGCAGGTAAAACTAACAGGAGAGGTATATATTCTCATTTGCCTTAGTCAGCTTATCCTTTTCATTGATGTCAGAGTAAAAGACCATAATAATTTCCTATTTGTCCAGGCTTAACACAACTTAAATAGATTTTACGTATTTTTTTTAAAGAAAAGTCTTTATCATTCTCAGTCTTTAACTCCAAGCAAGATGTCTAAAAGGATTTGCTTCTTGGTCCATACTTTGAGTAGTTCCTGCCCTGCATTTTTCTTGCATTCAGGGTCAACAAAGCTTTGGTTCTTTGTGTTCATTTTCCTCAGTACCAGTGTTATTTTTCCTAGGACAGAAATCTAAATACAAGAATAAAAAGAGAAGAACCTTGTCGCATTTCTGTTCAGAAAACATAGATGTTTTAATATAACACATTTTCCAATGTCTTAACAAAAATATATAATCCACTTTCTTAACTGGATATGACACTAGACACTATTGAAAATTGGAACACTCTCCACATAAATTTTATGAAAAGCCTTCAGTTACTCAATTTATCTCCTTTTGCTTGCAAGTGTTCATAGAAAGAAATTCATGACATTTCTAGGCATTCAGAAGGAATAAAAGAAACTTTTAAGGTAAGACAAGCTGAAAGTTTTCATACCTGATAAGAAAAGCAGCAGTCAAATTAGTGTTGCTTTCTTGTCATTCAAAATACCCAGCACTTTTTACTAATAGTTTCCATTTTACCTGTGGCAAAACAGCTATCTTTAGAAGAAAATTAGTAAGCTTTCAGAGAATGAAATAGAGGAATAACCTTTCAACCAAAAAAATTTAAGTGGGAAAATTAGCTGATTTTTATGTAGATCTTGACAAAATGATGCAGGGGGCTGAAATGATATGACTTCATGTACAAGCAAGAGACTGGCTGGTCCACGAGATCCTGTCCAATTCTTTGTTCCTTGCAGCATTTTTGAGCAATTTCAGTATCATCTGCAATTTTAAAAAATGATGAAAACTGTCTTATAAGCAGTTTCTGAGTCAGCCTGAGATATCTGGTGCTAAAAAAGATGAGTGTCTAAGAAAATTATCATCAATTATTGAAGATCAGGAGGTCAAAAGCATTTTGGGTTATATCTTTGAGAATAATAACTTAGATTTTTAGATAATTTTGATAATTTAGAAAACCTTGAGTTTTGTTTGGAATTCACCTTTAACACTTGGGTACAATCCTTCAGTCTAATGTTACTATAAAAAATAGGTTTCATCAAAGCTGGTAAGATGAGTTCCAACAATTTTCAATGAGTTCCACATTCATCTGTCAGTCAGGTATCTAGTAAAAAGTTCTATAAAATTTGCAAGACACTAATAACTTGTATAGAAATTAACATGTTTGGACAGGTTGTAAATACTTCTCTTTGCTGCTTTGAAGTGAACTGGCACAGAGAAGTGATTTTTTCCCTGCTGTCTTCCTCAAATGCAAAACAAAGCTGTTTCCCTTGAAGTGGGAACAACTGAGCTGAAACAAGCTCTTAGAAAAATTCAGGGTCAAGACCCCTCTATTTTCCATCAGTTAGGGCAGAAATGGAATTGAATTGTCTTTTGCCACAGAAGTATACAAGCCAAAGACCAGTGTTCTGGGATGAGAATGATCAGTCAGAACTGTTGAAATACTTTATTACTTTCTTACTAAATAAATACCAGGGGGAAAAAAGCCTTACTAAATAATTCAATATGCCTTCATCTTTGCCAGATTGGAAAGAAGAAAATGTAATTCTTCAATAACCATGTGGTTATGGCAATCTGTTGATAAGTGGCCTATTTTCATTTCCATCCCTTCCCCATGTAATATTTAACTATTTTAAAATGAAAAGCAATACTTGTGACAGGAAAGAAAACCCTCTCTACATACTTCTAGAGATAGGAAATTCTCTTGGAAAGTGACACCATTATTTATTCCCTTACAAGGTAAGGGGTTTGTCCTCTGGTCTCTTACATGCTGCCTACGTGTGCCAAATGCATTCGTATGGTGCAAAAAAAAAAAAAGGAGAGAGAAAAAAAGGAAGAGAAAAAATAAGCGTCTTTCTTGCTACAGAATTTTTATTATCTTTTCCTAGCTATAATTTTTTTTCATTCACATTTGTCAATAATTTTGAATTAAATAAAACTACAATTCCAGTGAATGCATTAGCAAACATTAACTAGACTGTTGAGCAAAAATTGCTACATAGAACTGTAAAGCTTTTGAACTTAAAGCTGAGAGGAGTTTAGCTCCACTGACAGGAACAACAAAAAAACAAATTAAATATTACAAATCAGTGAGAATTTTGCCTTCATAATTCTGATTTGCTTCGTAGCAAGTTGCAAAAGTGTAATAGCTGTAATTATGTTCAAATATGTACTCCTAAACCAATAAAAAGTGTCTTATCTTGCTATGCATTTTTTCCAAATATATTTTTAGACTATAAAAAATCAGGGATAGTTTTCATTACCAGTTAAGTCAACTTCATTGTCAGCAGCATCAGAATGATGGACTGCCTTCTGCTCTTGATTTGCAAACCTGAACAAAGTCAGTAATTTCTAGGTCAGAATCAAATAACAAATATTGTATTTCAGTTAGGAGGAAACAGAAGTTAAATGCATCAATGAACCAACACAGTAGGAAGTACACTTGGTAAATAAATCATATCAATATATTAGAAATACCATGATTTTCTGTGAATAACATTTTCCTCAATGTTAGTTGATTTTATGAACATCACTGAATGCTGTCTTTCCCTCTTTTTATAACAGTATCAGTTCTATCACTTCCAGATCCGTTCTAGTTTATACATACTATGAGTATATTGGAATGAGATTTTCCAGGGAATATGTCTGGCATATGGCTAGGCATCTGGCTATTGTTTGTTTGTATTCCCTTGTCTCTTCTCTATAAATTCTTGAAGACTTTTTTGAACAAAATCTTTGATTTTTCTGTGAGCCAATGACTTCCATTCTAGGGATAAAAGCTGTCTTTACATTATCAAAATAAACAAGAATGTTTGACATAGTTTTTATGCAACATATGCATCTTATTTTATTTCAGAAAATTTCCTTTGCTTTAAAGGCATTTATGAACAGCTCATCTTCCTTTAATGTAATCTGCAAAAGATTCAAATTATCCTCCTTGAATTCTAAAGGGAATTAACTTTAGTCCTCTAATACATTGTTTCTCAACCAACTGTTAACTCTGCATCTGTGTCAATTTTTCGTTTGACTTTATAATTTCCAGGGCTATGAGTAACTAAGCTTTCAATTTGTACTTCAGCTTGAAGGTAACTCCCTGAGAAGCTGCAGTTCTTTTTCCTGTGAAGTTCTGGTATAAAACTGATCTCTTCTTGCTAGTGGGAATTTTACCAGCTGAGGTCTTTCAGTAAAATAAGCAAGCTATGCAACCACCTATGTACTATCTTGTAAATATTCACACACATTTTATTTGATGCTGTTTTCTGTTTCACTTAAGAATTCTGAATCTTAAATTACACTCTGAGACTGTTGTGTCCTTGACTTTCAGAAAACTTGATTAATTTTTTTTTTTAACAGATGAAAATATTATAGCATATCAGGCATTCTGGGCTAGTGTGCTTGTTGTAAACATGTGACAGGGTAGAATAACAAGAAGAAACAACTACTACAAGCTGTTCAGACTTGTAACTTTGCTGTTTCCACTGCTGCCCATGGAATCAGAATGGAGCAGGGGATAATGTCAGAAGATTGTAGGTTGTCTTCTTCTTTCCTTCTTTTTCCCCATCCTAAGATGCCTTAGTTTATCCAGTTATATACTTCATTAACAATTTTTTTCATATCAAACCATCATGGAAATCCTATCAATCTTGGTATAATGTCTCATTTTTAAATATGTGGTACTACATTTGATTGTGGACATGCAGGACTCTCAGGCTGGAATGACAGCTGACATGTCTTGAGCTGAGAACGTGACAAAATGGTGGAGAAAATCTTATAATGTTTCTGCAGAATTTATATATTTAGTTGGTCATATCTGTGCATGGCAAAACTCCAAAATTTGAAGTTGTGTTTTCAATTGCAGTTTATCCTTGGTCACAACTGTTTGTTAGCATGTTCCCTCCTGCCTCTTACTGTGTTATCTAGACTTGTGTGATTTCTAATTGAAACAATGTTGTTTTAATTTGTACCATCTTATGTCTTCCCAGTCTTGAAATGACTGACTCGATGAATTTATTCGATATTGCAGCTGAAATACAGTTGCTCAACATATACAATGAGATAGAGATACAAACCTGAGAACATGACTGTGTTGTTTAGGCATCAGTATCTAGTGCCACTTAGGAGTCCCTGGGGCATCTTATTAGGACTCCATCAACACCTGCAGAAGAGTAAAGGTCTTTTACAGGTCTTCTGTCATATCTACCAGCCATAGTCTGATGTCACAGTTTTCTGAAGTTCTATTGGGTAATGTTAATTACCTCTATCTAGGCAACTTAATTATTCTGCAGGTGTCAACAGATGAGGGAGTGACTAAATTCCTATTATGGTCAGTGGAGATCTAGAACTGTAATTGATTCCATGAGTATAGGCCTCCAGAGATATCTTCATGGAGTTGGCAGATAGGAAACAAGACCAAAAGAAGTTCTGTGGTTTTCTGACATGGTGGCTGAAGGTTGAGAAGAATACATCATGTCATCTTGAATATCACTAGACTTCTGTCTTAGACAACTACACTGCTTCCTTAGCCAGTGTCATCAACTCAGCTAAGATTTATGTCATCCTAAAGAATACATGTGGTCCCCACGCAATTAAGCATCTCTCTGCGTTTCACTGATAACACTAAGTGTATCTCCACTGACTATTGCAAGATCCTCTAGGTTGTGGTGTCATCTAATTTACCTCTTGACATGCAAATGTAGATGTGAAAGTTCATCTGTCAGAATCTGAAACTCAATCCCATTACTAAGAATCATTGTCTTCAGTTCTGGGAACCATATTTTTACACTGTACATATAATATTTTTAGATTTCAGAATCTCTTGTGTATTTGAACACCTGTAAGTTTAATGCTGTGTGGCAGAAAATGTATTTTATAAGAAATCATAGAATCATAAAAGCACAAAATGATTTGGGTTGGAAGGGACCATAAGGATTATCTAGTTCCAACCTACCTTCCTGGGAAGGAACACCCCCTTCTGGACCAGGTTGCTCAAAGCCCCATCCAACTTGGCCTCTGAACACTTCCAGGGAGAGGGAATCCACAACTTCCCTGGGCAACTCGTGCTAGTGTCACCACCATCCAAAATAAGGATCTCAGTACAGAGTGAAAACACCAAATCAGTAAAACAGAACAGAAATAAATAGTAGCTGGTTTTATCAATCTCTCAGTGTAAAAATAAGACACTGCATAAATCAATTTTTTCTTCATGCTTCTTCATGTTACTGTTAGGACATGCTCTTAAAGCAGGTGTTTGTTAATATCTTGTTTTTCCATACAGTAAAGGGTGTTCTCATGGATGATTCTGAAACATGAAGTATGTATATTTAGTTTCTTAGGAATTCATTTGCCATTCATGGAATAGTATAGAATTAAAATAATGAGACGAAAATTATAGAAAACATGTTACCTTTGAACGTGCACATACTAGTCCCTTTTCACTTTCTGTGTAATGTATTTCTGTAACTAACAAAAGTTACATGTCAAACATGTTTTGATTATCTACAGGGAATTATAGTAGGTCATGTAGAGACTCCATATTGTTAACCAAATTATTTCTGTAAATGAAAACAGCAGTTTGTACCTGACACTTTTCTTCTTGGAAAACAAATTCATCAGCATCTCACTATAGCATGACAGAAAAATCATTGAATGAGTCCTATGGGGCATACTCAAGGTCCAATGTGATAATCACTTTCTAGGTTGCTGCAGAAAATAAGGGTGCAAAACATCCTAACATACTTCATGATTCAGTCTTAGAGACACCAGTTTATCCACCTACCAGGGCAATGAACAAGAAAATATCTTAGAGCATAATTCTGATGCAAATTCCAGGGTATCTTGTTCTTGGAATTGACAACATTTTAACATAAAGGGTATTCTTAGAACAACATAATATGACACTTTAAAATTATTGATTATATTCTTTATCTACCTCTGCTTTTCCTGAACAGACATAACACAGTTTATGCTGGTATACCATTTCAAAGCACGTGACCAATCTAAACAGGCAAAGAAGCTGAAAAAATTGTTTTTCTCAAGTCATTCTGTACATCTTTTTCTTCCCACTGGAGTACATCTTGTTGTAGCTACTGACACCCATGAGACACCTTCCAGATGTTTTGCTGAATTTAGATAAGACTGCACATGATTAATATCACTGGATACTCAGTGAAGGGATATACAGCCTGTATCAGATTCCAGCCCACAAAGCATTTTCTCCCACTCTTCTCTGCTGTCATCTACAGAGATGAAGAACAACTTCTGTCAAGTCCCTCCCTGATGGAAAATAAAATCTTTTGCTTGCAATCATAACCTAAGGAATTAGAAAATGCATGTCAATGAGTGGAAACAGAAAGCAGGACCTAAATGTGGAAATGTTTGCAGTTGATCTGATCTGAGCTCCATCTAGCTGTGTGTTATGACACATAAGCAGACAAACAACAAACGCCTCAATGAAAGCATAAAAAATGCCAGCATTTTTATAGGCAAAAATTGAATACACTTCCAAGTGATGATCTTGTATCTAAAATGAAGAAACTGGATTGAACACTAAATAGAAAATTTAATTGGCTTTCTTTCATTATTTTCTGTACTTTCAAATTTTGTTGTTTTTTTTTTAAACTTTCCCCTGGTTACCATTTTCTGTCACAACACATGGGTCACAAGGTTTTAATGCCATTTCTAACACCTTTGTATACTGAATGCAAACATTTAGGACTGGGGTGGGCAAAAGGGGTGCACTCTTCTGGAGGAATAGTTATTTTTCAGGCATGATGTGCTCACTCATTTCAAACAGCATAACATTTCCATGAGGGAAATCAATGTTATCTACTCTGGGAAAACTGCCTTAGTAATACACACTTCTAACTTTCCTATCCGTGTTTCTGTTTGAAACAGCTGGAATGAACAGTAAGATTTGTTTCCTCATCATGTAGTCTTTTGCGTTCATTTAACATGACTTCCTAAACTTTTTTAGAAGTTCAGTTTCTCAGTCCAGAAGTTTCTCCAATATTCATGGAAAAATTATTATTACAATATAATAACTATATAATAATTAATACATATAATATTATGTAATATATTATATTTGACATATTTCATACTTATGAAAATTTCATAGTGATTCATATTAAAATATTTCACATATTCTCTTCCATCCATTTATTACTCTAGAATCTTATTCATCTTTTGGCCACATCTGGTTTTAGGAGGAGATTTACACTGAGACTAAGAATAGCAATGTCAAACTATAATTATAGAATCATAGAATAGTTTGGGTTGGAAGGGACCTTAAAGATCATCTAGTCACAATCTCACTATCATGAGCAGGGACACCTCCCACTAGAACAG
Source organism: Florisuga fusca (assembly GCA_038090715.1). Classification (NCBI taxonomy): domain Eukaryota; kingdom Metazoa; phylum Chordata; class Aves; order Apodiformes; family Trochilidae; genus Florisuga; species Florisuga fusca. Next base: position 25,532,764 of record JAAWXA010000009.1, read on the forward strand.
GTTGTCCAAAGCCCCATCCAACCTGGTCTTGAACACTTCCATGGAGGAAGCAACCACAATGTCTTCAGGCAACCTGTTCCAGTGTCTCACTACCCCCACAGTAAAGAATTTCTTCCTAATATCTAATCTAAATATACCCTCTTTCATCTTAAAACCAGTGGTTTTAAACCATAAAAATCAGCTAGGTTTGTTTTACAACTTTACTGTTGCTTTTCAGTGTTACACAAAGCTGCAGAGAAAAAGCAAATATGTACATTTCTATGAAAAAACCCCCACGATTCCTTTAGTATGAGGTAAAGCTCTTCCAGTGCAGCCTGGGTTTCATTCCATTTCAAATTGAAAGAAAAAACCACAGCTGATAAAAGCCTTTAAAGACCATCATTTTAGAAAAGCAACCAAGCTAGTGAAGGGTCTAGAGAATAAGTCCTATAAGGAGAGGCTGAGGCAACTGGGATTGTTTTGTTTGGAGAGTAGGAGGTTGATGGGAGACCTTGTCACTCTCTAAAACTTCCTAAAAGGAGGTTGGAGTGAGGTGGTGGTTGGCCTCTTCTTCCAAGTGAGTAACAATAGGACTAGACAAAACAACCTGAAATTCAACTAGGAGAGGTTTAAACTAGATATTAGGAAGAATTTATTTTATTTAGTCAGGAACTGGAATGGGCTGGACATGGAGCTGGTGGAATCACCATCCCTGGAGACATTCAAAGAACGTGTAGATGTGGAACTTCAGGACATGCTCTAGTGTGCAGTGTGGGGTGCTTGGATTTTTTTTTAACTGTTGTTGTTGTTTTGTTGTGGTTTTATGTTTGCTTTTTTTTTGTTTGTTTCTGGGTTGACAGTTTGACTTGGTGATCTTAAAGATTTGTTTCTTCATATCTTTTGACCATACCTTTATTACCAGTATTGTTTGCTGAAGACTTCAGGTAAATTTTGCCTCAAGAAATGTAAAGTTGGCTGAGAAATATCAGTGGTGAGATTCAGAAGGGACAGCTGGACACACAACCCAAAAAGAAAATAAAATCTTTCAAGGCCATACAGAATGCTATAGAAAGGGATTTAAATGGTGTTAGGGTTTTGTGGTTGTTGTTTTATGTTATTTGTTGGTTATCGTTTTTTGGAACTCACCTTGGAGAAAGGTAATTGTGCAATTAATTTTCATTTGTGTTATAAAGCTCTTTTGGTTTTATAGACTGCAAATAAAAGGCCATAAAGATATTTATGTTCTTGGTATTTTCATGCAATGGGTTTGGCAATGATTATGGTCTGGCCAATATTTTAGCTCATAAAGATTGCAAGAAGCTGGACTGATGAGCCACCATACATAATAATCAGTTGGGACTTATCATGGCACTTGAATCTGTATTTTAAAGAGCCAATCAAGTGTTCAGTTTCTTTGATTAATCCCTAATTAAACCTGGAGACTGCTTACTGGTTCTGAATGTAGTTCAGGGTTGAAGTTTTGAATTGTTTGCTTCCTCTTTAGGTGCTGAGCTTATTGGTTTTCTTATTTATACTTACCTCCCCTTTCACTTAGTAATTAGTTGTGCAAATTATGTGCTGTATTTCTGGTCTTCACTTATTTCAAACACTTGTTTTCAGAGTGGGCCCAAATTGCCTTTCCTAGCATGTAATGAGGTGAACACAGAAAAAAGCCATTGGGTGTGCATCAGCAGCATCTTGGCCTTTGTCGATTTTTCATTTGTTTTCCCTTTACCAAGGGTTGTGAGGAGAGATGCAGACAGAATAAATTTGCCAGCCGGAAAACATGTGTTTGTGTGTTTATGTATGTTTGTTCAAGAAGGAGATCCTTTTGTCACTAATGCACAGTGAGGTGATATATTTAAATGGGTAGTTGTGATTTTTTTTATTACTTTTTTTCTTCTTTAATCTATAAATCACACTCAAGACCTGGAGAAAGAAGTATTGCTTCCATTTAATTCAGCTAACTGGGTGAATGAATATCCTGGGTATACACAGTAACTTCATATACATATATGTTTATCTCAAATCTCACATTAATCTTGATGCATATTTCCTGGTGTTAATTTCTGAGATATGCTTCTAAGAACAACTTGGCAATGAAAAAAAAAAGATTAAGAGAAAGAATATAAATAATTTCTGGACTTGTATCTAGCTTGGTGCAAGACTTAAGAAAGAAGACAGCACCTTTATCCTGCTTTTCTTCTTTTCTGTATTTCATCTGATAAAATTGTACCTCCAGCATCCTGCTACAGGTTAAACAACTGCAGAACAAAATACAGAAAATTGGAGGCAGTGGCAGTAAGCAGCAGACAGAAGCCTGCTGGCTTTTCTGCTTGACATAAGGAACACATTGCTGGTTTTACCACATAACATTACATATCTTTTTACCTTTAGGGAATTTTATGCCAGAAATACTCTTGCAAGACCTTCTTCCCTAGATATCCTTGGGCACTGCTAAAACCAGCCCTGATGACAAAAGGACTGATTAGGACATCAAATATTTTTAACAAGAGGGCTCCATGCTCACTTTTGCATCCCATTTCTGGCTCACAATATAACTCCTAAAATCATTCTTCCGTAGCAAGTTGTTAGTTTAATTCTATTGATATGTCAGGCAGAAATACATGCAGTGAATACTTTGGGTATGTGAAAGTTAAATATCTAATGAGATTTTAATGCCTTCAGTATATAAAGATATTCTGTGAATTATCACTGGATTTTAGGGTGCTGTCTGTGTGAGCAAGTCCTCCTTGACTGGTTCTTGAGTGTTTGGATAGGAAGAACCTGCCCTGTCCACCTCTAAACTGAGTGATGGACCCATGCGGGGCAGAAATGAGATTCTGGACCATGGGTAAGGGAGAAGGGATGTCCCAGGGAAGACAGTAAGTAAATATCTCAAAATTGCAGTCAATTCTAAAATAAGGTTAGACTTAACACTACTTATGGCTTGCTTGAGCAGTGCTCCAAGTCCTGTTGAAGAAGTGGGTTCAAGTATTTTTAATTTACTTCTTTACATAAATGAATTAATGTTCTTTGCTTCTTTTTTTTAATGGCTGATTTTTTTTGGTTGATTTTTTATTTATATGTTTTTTTAAATCTGTTTTACTGCAGTGAGATCAAAACCAGTATCATAAGCGCCACCATAGAAATGAAGTAGGCATTGCATTTCTATAATACATAAGGCAGTTAGTTTATCCAGATTCCTTTTTGTAACAGAAAGACAATATTTATTTTTTCAGATCTTACAGCAAATGAAAAGAAATTACAGTGTAGCTGAAATGAATAATGAACCTGGGCTTGTTCATAATTTTGAGGGAAGAATAAAATAAAATTGCTATATTACTATTAGAAAGTCAAACCTTCAAGATTTAGGATTTTATAATCTTATTTTAGGCAAAGATACAACAGACAGAAAAACTTATTAAGCTAAGAATGATTCTCACTGCACAAAGTTCAAACCTTAAACCTATTTTGCTGACAAAAAGCAACCTTAATTTTCACTCTCGTTTCTAAAAAAAGGGGAAAATATGAAGCTTTCTGTTATGCTCTAGACTAATGCTTGTCATTTCACAGCAATCTGTGACTAAAAACAATAGCAGTAATAATCAGATCTGTCCACTATTGGTAGGGAAAAGAAATGAGAGATATAGGACTGTTTTAGAAAATCTAAAAGAATATTGGACTAGAACTGGGAGGAAAACTCGTAAAAAAAGGTAAGCTGCAAAGATTTTAATTATTTACTGGGCCATTGTTTGACCTAGGCACTACTCAATGTGTGAATATCTGTCCAGTAAATAGATAAAACAGGTGTATATATTTATGGTGGCTCTAAATATACTCTGATCCCAGATCAAGGTCACAATAAGTCAAAAATCTCCCCAAAAGTGTTGCCATGGTATAGAGTAACATAAGGTGAGTACTAAAACTAGAATGCATGCCATATAATGTATAGTAAAATATTAAGATTGGTTACTCCTAAGACAAAATACTGCTTATATATACAATTTACAGTATTTCACCATCACATAGGAACTGTTTGTGATGGTTGCTCTTACAGCTCTTACTGCTGGGTATAAAATTTGACACACAATGTGTCCAAATGAAAACATATGGACCTAAGTTTCTAGTGGATGACCTTAGAACAGGATCTTTTACTCCATTTGACATGTAGCATAGCTCATTTCTGTTCTGCAGTGGCAGTTCTGAGGAAATTGTTTTAGTTTAGAATAGAAAAAGCTTGAGAGACATTGCAAGGTGCTTTATAAAAACAATAATTTAATAATAGTAAAATAATAGAATCATAGAATCAATCATACAATAATTTGGGTTGGAGGGGACCTCTAAAGGTTGTGTAGTCCAACCCCCCTGCAGTAAGCAGGGACACCCTCAACTAGATCAGGTTGCTCAGAGCCTCATCAAGCCTCAACTTGAGGTGTCTCCAGGAATGAGGCCTCAACTACCTCCCTGGGCAACCTGTTCCATTTTCCCACTACCCTCATGGTAAAGAACTTCTTCCTAACATCCAACCTAAATCTACTGTTCTCTAATTTAAAATCATTGCTCCTCATCCTATCACTACAGCCCCTTGAAAACAGTTCCTCTCCTGTCTTCCTGCAGACACCCTTCAGATACTGCAAGGTCTCACCAGTGCCTTCTTTCCACTAGGCAGAACAACCCCAGCTCCTTCATCCTGTCTTCATATGAGAGGACTTCCAGCTCCCTGATTGTTTTCGCAGCCCCAAAATTTTTCTGATCAAACTAGTAAAATAACTTCAATTAGCCTACCAGCCGTGATACACTTGCCATCAAATTAAGAGGTGTCTAACAGAGGGTCTCACAAACTGACAGATTCTGTCCATATGTGAGTGCCAGTTACAGCTTCCTTCCTCACCACTTCCATGAGTAGCAAGGGCAGAACTGGTTTGGGCACAGAAAAGATACATGAGAACTGCAGCTTACAAGATGAGAAGGCTGATGATTGCTTAGGAAACAAGAATATACATGTCAATGAATGTAGCATTAGAGAATGAATGAAAAGCATTAGAGACAGAGAAGAATAACAGAAAAGAATATGCATTTGATAAACTGGACATTTTAAGCTACTGGAGTATGTTTGTTATTTAAAATCAAGTACTATTAGTTCCTTGTTGATTATTATTTAATGCTGCTAACAATCTTTCATAATATTACTGAAGGAGAAATTGAAGCCAGAAAAGATGAAGAATTAATTTATCATCTAGAGATAAAAAAGGAGTCTTGGAAAATGAAAATAGGTTTGAAATAAAAAGAACTATTGAAAAAATGCCCAGTCATTATAAAAAAAGAGGTGTTTTAAAGACAGAGCAAAACAGACTGAAGACAAAAAAGTAATGAGCTGTTCCAGTTGCCAAGTGTTCTATACCAAGCCTGACTGGATGAGCAAAATGAAAGAGCTGAACCATCCCACTGTCTGACAAAGCTACAAATGGATGAAGTGTGTCCTGTACAGTGTCACATCTTTTCTCTTACTCTGTCACTGGCAGACAGTACTAATAGTTGGCTAGAAGCTGCAGGCTATGTGGAGAATCTGTGAGTTCACAGTACTGTAGCAGGAAGGCAGCAGATGGTGGTACATAGGGAAGGGTAAAAGCCCTCTTAGCTCTTTCCTCAAACACCAGATCCAGGCCAGATTCAGATAAAGCTCTTAATGCAGCTGTCCAGTTACTCAGGAGATCCAGATCTGATAAATGTTCCTGGTTTGATAAATGTTCATAGAGCTGGAAAATGCATGTAATTTAATAAATTCACTCAAAGCTGAACATCCTGTGTGGTGGGAAGGGATGTACTTTGCTGTTTAGCTGTATAGAAATATTCTATTAGATAGGGTTTTTAGAAAAAAAAAAAAAGAGAGAGAGAGAAAAGAGAAAAGAGAAAAAAGAGAAGAGGAAAAAAGAAAAAACTAATAAGAAAAAAGAAAAAAAAAGAAAGAAAAAGAGAGACTTTGATTGTAAGCTTCTGTTATTTTTAAAGATAATTAAAAAATAAGAAAAAAAAGTAATAAGATCTATAACATGAAAGAGTATTTTAATGTGTGGATGCACCTATCTACCTGGACAGCCATATGTTGAATGAAGAGACTAGTGAACAGAATGCAAACAAAGCAACTTTCATAATATTTATAGGAATGAAAAGAATAATGCTTCAAATGAGTCTTCTAATATTTTAAAGTCTAGTGAAAAACATAACTTGAAATCTATGTTCTATACTTTGCTATGATACAAAACCCAAAAAGCAAATTTATTTTGCTTTTGTGTACCAGGACCATCTGATGGTAATCTGATCGTTTCTGAATTTGAAAACTGATCTTTGATGAGACATAAAAAGAAACGTTGTGTGTTCTATCACCTTAATTTTCAAAGTACTGCAAGTTCTAACACTGAGTATAGGCTACAAGCTTCTTAATGCAGGATGTTGATCAGCATTAATTAGCGATAGAGGAAAATACAGGTTGCATCAAAGTATTGCCTTTTTGCCTGCAGCACTGTTTGATTACCTAAATGCTGAAGAGATCCCATCTTCTGCAAAAAATATGATCCTCTCTACAACAAAAAATTCAAGGGTTATTTCTCAAGATCTTGTGACTTAGTGGCCTCTAATAAGATTGTTTATTTTTTTATATTACATGATTATATGAAAATGTGTTTGTTATTTCCATTAGCAATTTAGATACTGTTATGTTTATTTAAAGTTGCCACAGTACTTTGTATTTTTCTGGGACATTGATAACTTCCCTGTGTTTTCTCAAAACAGCCAACCATATTCCACCATATAGGTTTCCAGACATGAGTAAAAGCCTCCTGCTATAGACTAGCCACTTAAATTCATCTCATGTTTGGATGTAATGAATTACAGGCCACTGGTATAAAAATCCTGATTTTATTTAAACATGTGTGTTGAAAATATACATTTTTGACGTGATTTATATTCAAATAAAATATTCTTGAATGGAAAAATAGCAGATAAAAAGCTACTTTTCAGGATTAGAAGGTTTTTGGTTTTTTTTCTAATACATGACTATATCATCTGTAAGCAAAAGCTATTCAAATGGGTAAGCCAGGAGTGAAAGAGGGGGATGTTTGTAATCATGTGATAGCAAGAGTACTTTAGCATATAGAAAAGACCTTGGCAAGTTTCCCTCTCCTTGCGAAAATTACTTTGGAGCATAAGGATTGCCCTGGGCTCACCTGAACATTACATTCATTTCAAAGCTCAGCTCACACTTGTGTAAAAAAAAGATGTTTCACTCTCTCTGAATGAAAAGGTTCTACAAACTCTTACCATTTTAACTCAATCCAGAGACAGCTTTGAGGACCTTTTTAACCAACATTACAATATCTATATGCTCTAAATGTAATAATTTTTTATGTAGGAAAGATTCTGTGTTTTTCAGTTTTATATTTCTACTGACCTTTTCCACTCCTTTGCAGCAGAATAATCCGTGAATTTTGGTACCTGATGATAGCATAGATAACATCAGAGAATTTAAAGCCTGCTTCAAGCTTTGAGCCAAATTTAAATGAGAGATAACAAGGAAACCTCTCTTCCAGTTGACCAGCTGTTCAATTAAAATAAGGGTTACTCAGATAAGGATATGTTTTTTTGTCTGTTTATTTACATATATTCTAGAACATGTATGCATAATTTATTATTTAAAACACAGTAATGAACAATTAGCAAGGTTGTTTTACAGTTCCTTAATATTAACTGGAGATCAGAAAAAAAAAAAATTATAAGTGTCTAAGCCTTGTGAAGAAGCCAAATATTTTTCTGGTACTTTGGTTGCCTTAATGAACTGGCAATTACTGAGGCTTACTTTAATCGTTTGTGACCTGCAGCTGAAGTTATTAACCAGAATAAAATGTGCATATTGCAAGTTTCAAGAGATTTAGGTGGTCTAAAATGGAAAGGAAATTTTATTACTTCAGATTTTGACTCAGTGATGCTTAAAATATATTTATCTCTGCACACAGATATTAAATGACCCATGAATGGACTTTGATTTTCCTTCTGGAGGTGGGAGGAGGATCTTGTCAGTCATGAACTTTACACCACCTTGTGTTGCCTGAGATCAGTCTCAGTTGCATACACATTCCTGCATATTGAACTGTGTGTAACTTAGATGTTCAGAAAAATTAACCTTATAGTCTAAATATCTCATGACTCTTTAAAGGCAACAAATATTTAAAATACTTTCACAAAGGTATTCTCTCAGTTTTTGACATATGTATTTAACAGATTCCCCAAACGTTAGATGAGGTTAATTGAAGAGCTCTCTCTATTTGCCAGGATTGCATCAGACCTCTATTTTTTTCAAGGAGCTCTCATATGTGGTCATGTGGCAGCAGGGACAAAGGAGCTCAACACAACAGACAGATCTTAAAGAGCAACCTCCTCCAAGGACAGATACTGACCACCCCGATACTCAGGAAAACAAATGACTGGTCTGATGGAAAGAGGCAGTATAGAGGATGTGGAAGGAGGATGGGCTTGATTCTAATTACTTGGGAGCTAGACCACTGGCCTTGAGAACAGAAAATGAGATACGAGTCCTGTTCAGAATAAAAAGAGGCAGCTTTAGGGATACATTACAGCTGTCTGCCAGTGTGTATGGGGAGATTATTCAGAAGACCAGACACCACAGACCTACTGCAGCTGGGAAAAGACACTGGTCATAGCAAAGGTTCCAGCTGGCTACGAAAAAAAAAAAAAAAAAAAAAAAAAAAAAAAAAAAAAAAAAAAAATCACTATGAGGATAATGAATCATTGTAAAAGAGTGCCCTAGGAGATTGTGTGGTATCTGCCTTTGGAGGGTTTCAAAACCTGACTAAAGAAATTCTGGTCTAAATTCAATGTTCATCCTGCTTTGATCAGGAGCTTGTACAAGAGACCTCCTGTGTTGCCTTCCAGTCAGAGGGACTGAGATTTGGTAACTGAAATCATAAAGGGGGAAAGAGAAGAACCAGCTATTTTTTTTTTTCTGCCCCTACAAAATGGCAGGATCTCATTCCTTTATTTGTGCAGATGTGAGGAAGGACAGAGTTTAGACCTCATGTAGACTAGATTAGAAATTTTGAGGATATCTTGAATAAGCCAATATTTTGAACAGAAGCTATCTTTCAATGTATAGATAAACTTTCAACAGGAACAACATATGAACTTCGTTTATTAGTCAGTTGGTAGTGTGTGGGGTTTTTTTTAAGCTCCTGAATCTGGTTTTGGTTTTATTTCAAGTTCAAACACGATTAACATGCTGAGTATACAATTCCATGTCCCAACACTGTTTAATTTGAGCTAGAATTTAACTTTCTGAATGTAAAGGAAAAAGTAAATTCATCCAAGATCTGACAGATTTCTAAACTTGTTCACACAACAGTGGCAAGGAAGAGCACTTCAGCAGAAGCAAGAAATGGACATTGAGAGTGAAGAGTTACTGACAGTCTTATAAGGCTTGTTGTAGGAATGCTTGATTGGGAGCTAAGCTGCCCTGAATTCAGTGTCAAGTGTCAATGACTCAGACTACCTATTCAATGAAGTTGGGCATAGATAACACAAAATCATTAATAAAAAATCATTAAGTGCTAAGGGGTTCTGGCTAAATTCTGTTGGAACAATGAATGCAAGCTTGAAACTGAGTAGAGTTCTGGCTTCCCAGTTTTAAGTCTTTTAGCTATTTCTGAGATAACAATTTGAATTGACACAACTTCACAAAATGCTCAATTAGCACAACCAAAGGAACTGAGATTTTTTGTTGTTGTTGTTGTTGAGGCAAATTATTATGTCAAGTGTAGTTTTAGAGATTTAAGCCAAAATGTCTTTCAACATTACTTCATTATTCTTTGTTACAGAAATGAAGAAAACTCAGTGACACAACCCCAGATTTTACTAACTATTGACAGTTTAGAAAATGTAGAGGGTGATGGTGTGCTATGCAAAATATTATTATGGGAGTTAAGTCCTGTTTCAAAAATACTTATTTATGAGTATGTGGTCCTAGGGTGATGATGGTTATTTTTGATTAATCAAAAATAATCTAAATTAATAAAATAAAATTTAAAATTGTTGCTGCTCGTTATTTCTAATGACTGGATTGCATAATATCTGTAATAACAGCATATCCTCCACTCTCTCTGATTTAATGTGAGCCTTTATTTGAATGTGTTCTTATAAAATGAAGCATCCCCTGTTCGTTTTTCATGAAGTAAGCAACAGCTATTCTTATGAACTTTTTTTAAAAATAGCCTTTTGCTTTCATCACATTGCATGCTGTCTTTTTGTATATTTCGAAGAGCATAAATTTTACATTTGTATTTACTTTCACTTTTTTTTTTAACACATTTTGCCATTGAAAGAGTAAAGTATGATTTCCCCAGGAGGTCTCATTCTTTTCAAATTAATCACTGAATGTTCTTTTCTGTCACAGTGCAATTCAAACTGAGATAAACAGTAAGAATACATAATTTATTTTCTTTATATACTTCTGTGCTGTTAGCAGTTGCTCTTTGAAGCGTTTTTCCCTGTTTGTAAAATCTATGTCACTAATAAAGCATAACTCTACTGTACTGTGAGCTATGAATCCCACTGAAAGAGAGAGATAAAAGCCACAGGATACATTCAAACAAGGACATATCTGAATAATTCTAGGAACAACTTAAAGTGTGTCTGAGATAGCAACAAGGTGCCATAGATTATTCTTTAAAATAAAGTGACTTTCCCAAGCATAGCCTGCAGTAAGTGATTGCTGGAAGTCAGAATTGATTTTTTGTTTGTTTGTTTGGGATGATGTAGAGAGATAAATATAGCAAGGTTAGATATTTAACATTAACCTCGGTATTGATATAATGGGAGGGGAAGGATTCAGAAGGGGTGGAGGAGGCATGTTGGTGGGTTAGCAACCACATCTGAAGTGTCAAGAGAAGACATTAAGCAATCATGTATAAATGAACTGGAATTTTTTAGCAACTGACTCCAAGGTATTTTTTCTCTTTCTGTGTGATAGATATCTAGGAAAGTCTAGCTATATACCACTATGTACTGTACAATTAAAACACTGTTTTCTTTTCAGTTCATTCAAAGATATTATTTCCTTAATAGCATGAGTTCGTAACCATATTTTGAGTTTTCTACATGTAGGCTAAAGACCACTTTGCTTGCCAGGAGGTGGCTCTATTGCCACCATGTTAAATCTTGACTCCAACTAAAAACATTTTTTTATTTTTAACAGGGGTCCCACATGATCAAGCATATTATAAAGGATATTTTTATTGTCCTGTTATTATACTAGCCTTTTCATATCCATATACCTATGCCAGAATACCTACTTATTTTCTAATTGATTGCGTTATCCATTCTAGGCAGTAGTAAAGATGGTACAATAGCAAACACAATGTGTTAAAATTATTTAGCTTCTGAACAGTATTTGCTTTCAAATGTTAATCAGCCATTGGTAAGAGGAAATGCAATGTGAGAACTATACACATAGTCCAAACAGACATAATAATCTCATAATGCCAACAGCTGCTCTGATATCCTGTAGTTGCTATTGTCCCAGTTTAACCCAGGAAACATATACCCAAGATCAAAGCAAAGAAATACAAGTTTACACATTGAGAGCAAAAGAAATGCAGTGTGCTAGTATCCAACTGATAACCTGAAATATTTGCAGACATGTTTCTGTTATGGTGTGTCCACACTATCAATTTCTCCTGTTGGAGAGATTGCTTCTTTGAAGCTGTAAGATCATTTTCCCTTCACAAGTCAATATCAGACGCAACACTGAGGAACTGAGCATGTGATGGAATAAATCAAATTAAATAATTTTTCTTACACTGTTCATAGTTTATGACAAATTTATAGGTTGGTTTGTTGCATGTTTGTTTTTTCCAAGCTGAAAATCTGTTTTCCACTGAAATTATTTTCATTTTAATGAACTTTTTAAATATCGTATTTAATAATTTCCCCAGTTGCTGGTTTGAAATGAAGAATAAATCTGATAAGAGACAGAACTACTTTGAAAGTAGCAGCGAGACTCAAAATCTGAACACTGATTTGTGTTTCTTTAGCCAAGGGTTGATTCTGATATGCACAATGTCTGATTTAGTGATGTACGTTACCTGCAAGTAGGAAATCAGTTTTTAGCAGAACTGATTTCAACCTTTCACTATTAAAAACCACACACATAGTGAAACCTCAGTCCACTACCAAGTGTCGTGTTTTTTCAGGAACTATTATCTTGAACTATAAAACTAGTGACAGGTTCAAGAGAATCCTGCCGTTCTTTATAACCAAATGCTAGATGAATGGGGTTCAACATATTAAAGGAATTTGGTAACATTTTGCTTTGGACTGTTTGCAACCCTTTCCATTCTTTTGTAAATTTTAATGAAAATCCAATGCTGGTTTAGTCACACTGAAATCAGAATGATCCATTAAACTACATACCTTTTCCTTGCTGCAGTATACCATTTTTTTGTGTGTGTTTCATTTTTCTTAACACAAAAGAAGCCAAAATTAAATACTTCCTTATCTCTTTTGAGATGGAGCAACTCCTGCTGCTGCAGACAGTCAGTGTGAGCTTCAGACCCAGATCAAATTACCTAAATTTGGCTTATTTTACCAGGCAAGATGGGCAAGTTGTCAAAGTTTCCATGTCAGTAGATGGAGATGTAGAGGCAAATCACTCGCCCCCACATAGGTCTATCTTGCAACTGTCCTACCATAGAGGTTTGGGCCTGCTGTATGATCTGTCCTATGAAGCTGTTTCAGATATCATTGTGCTTTTCACATATCTTTAGGTGACAATGTTTAGGAAAATTAAATTCTTAGTTCTCTACCTAACAGTAAGAGAGTTTGAGCACATGTATAAAAATCCCCACATGAACATCTCAATTTCACATCAGTCATAGGAACCGATTACCCCTTCTTGAGATCAAAGTTGTTTTGCCTTGGATTTCAGTTCAGGGTTATTTTTCTTGAAGTCCAGTATATGATTTAGCAACAGATCTATCAATTGAGAACAAATCAAACAAAATTACACAAAATATTGAGCCAAATATTGTTATTCAAAGGAACAGATAGTAGCAGGTAGAGATTGCCCCTTCCAAAGGTCATCTCCTTTTCCACATTTGTAGAGTTATTTTCACATTTACCTGAAAAAGGATTATAAATCAGGTTGCTCTTATATAATAATATTCAGAGTACTCATATTCTAACATCTGGTTCTTCTTAATATCTACATATAAGAACCTTTTGAAATATAATTGCTTTTTTAAAAATCTGTAAGTAATTTTTTTCTTCAAACTTAGAAGTCCCATACCAGTTGTAGCCACTTTATGGGATTAAATTCAGGTCTTCTATTATGAAACATGAAAGAAAATGTGTCCTTTCAGTGATCATCTATATCTCTCATGTTATTCATTATATTACTAAATAAAATATAGCCTAAACTAACGCCAGCAGCATGACTGAAAAAGGCCATGAGTTGTTTTTGATATTTCTCTTAAATGTAATAACTGCACTCTATGTTCATACCATAAGAAATCAGTAAGCTCAACATTGTCCTGTTTTTCCATATTCCAAATGATTAAAAAATATATAATAAAAAACAAAAAAGCCACCTGATTTTTAATTTTTTAATTGTATTGCTCTTATCTTTTTTTGTTTGTTTGTTTGTTTGTTTTTAAGCATGGGCAAGCAGAATAGAAAAGAGCAAGTAATTTCTTGATTAGAAAAATTACTCCACAAAAAACAGATCCATCAAACAGGGAGTTGCACTTCCACCTCTACAGAGTGTTCTTGTAACGATAGGACACTTAATAGAAAAGTAAAATTTATGGTGACTGGTGGTCATGAGATCTTCCTTAAGGAAGAGCTATTTTCATTGAACTTCCTCATCAACATACTATCTTTCCTCTCCTTCCAACATTGTGCTTCTGGGTAGTTCCAAGGAGGGTTCTTCAGCTGCTACTGAGAAGTATTTCAACACTGGACAGAACCTCTGCAAGCTGCGTTCACATTCTCCTGTGTAAGTTGCCTCGTATTCTCTTCCCTCTGTATAGCTAAAACCCCATGTTAAATAAGTCTCATATAAACATTTCTTTACAAATATGAAGTCACAACCAACCACAACAGGTCAGTGGAGTTTTAGGAATAAAGAGTGTTATTCAGATCTAGGAAATTACTTCTTTTTGAAACACTGATAGCTTCTCACATGTAATTTTCAACTATCTGGGGGAAAAACAGCCTTGTATACTGAACAAGAAACTTTTTCTACAGAAGTAATAACAATTTTAGCTTTCTTCTTCACTCCTTTCTGGAATTCTGTCCATTTTACACATACTAACTTGGCCAGTTTTAATAAGAAGTGATCACTGCCTGTCTGACCAGTGTCTGACCTGTCTGACCTCTTGCACCAGTGTAAACTCTAAAAACAACTTAATCTCTCACTTGCTGGCATGTCTCACCAAGGACTGCATGCCAGTACAGACCTTCAGTGAAAATTAATATTTTTCACAATTTCTCTTCTGACAAATTGGTTAGATAATCAATAACATTCCAAATTCTGAAGGGGAAAAAAGGAGGAGAGCAATTGGATAGGAATGTATCTTTATAGTTGTTGGATACACAATAATTAGGGCTGAAAAAGTCTCATTTTTCTTTTTATTGTAAAATTATTGCAAATTCTCTAAGAAAAAAAAAAAAAGTGAAATGTAACAGTGGATGAGCTATTAAAATGGTATTCTATATTGAACCAGCTCGTACCTCTACGGAAGCTTATTTTCATTCCTTCAGCACCCCATTTTATTTATGAATACATTTAACTTTCTCAAATTACCTACATAAAAAAATGTCCCAGATAAATTTGGCATTATGTTCACTTTTCTTTGATTATGACTTAATTTTTTGGCTTAAATAAAACCAATGTAAAATGCAAGCAAATTAGAATTTTAACATTGAACACTACCTTTTCTCATATTTTTCATTATTTTATGTCTGCACATATAGAGATGCATTTTTATCTTGACACATCTTTGTTGAGAAGATGTCCATATATACAAATACTTGTCTCACAACAACTGTTGCATCAACCTGTTGATCAAGATTATATTTCATATTTCAGAGCCACTGAAGAACATGTTAACATGTTCTGAAACAGCTTTACTTTACAATTACTTTTTAAAGCCTCAGGGGTCTATTGGGACAATTTAAATTCCCAGGGATTCATTTGAAGGTACACTGAAGCAACCTAAATGTTTTGAAACAGAGAAGTATGCTCATATTTCATAACACACTATTGTAATTTCTGGCTTACACAAGGTCAGGATAAAAAAAGCATGAAGCTAGAAGTGCATTATATTCTTTCTCACTCTTTTATGTGTGATTGGCTTTGAATTTTCAGGAAAAATACTGGCTTTCTTTACTGAGTCTAAGATTTAAAAAAATGCTTCCTTTATGAATAATTATTTCAATACACAGTTGGCACTACTGCAATGATTATTTTCACTGGAAACAGAATTTTATTTTATTTTTTTAACCAGAAAATTATCTATTATCAGTCTGATCTCTGTAAAGAATTTAGACCCACAGATCTACAGTGATTACTGTAGATCTGCATAGTTTTAATACTTGGAACTCGTAATTGCTTTTTGTGATTAAAGAAAATAAATGAACTGCAAGTGCAGTACAAAAAGAAGAATGTCATTTGGTCTTTAACACTTTATTTCCCCTGCAAAGAAAAACAGGATCTCATCTAGGTGTTTCCCACATTTTATTTCTGGGCAAAACATAAAGAATTTTGCCCAGCACTGTGGGAATTTAAAAAGCATTTCAGGAATTTATGAAACTTAAGATGTATGAATAAGTTAATCCTATTAGCAATGTGTATCTTTGCATTACAAGTTAAGATGTGTTGTATCCTTGGAATTGTTAAGCATATTCTCTAATTCCTTGCATAGCTAGACAAGAGACTCTGAACTAATTCATTAAGTTGGAAAATATGCTACTTTTTCAAATGAACCTCCTATGGTAAATACCCGTCACTCAGTGTTCTGAAAAATTCAATGATTCACAAGCAGAAATAATATCATGTGGCTCACATGACTAGTCACACCATAAAAAAAAAAAAACAAAAACAAGCAGCTAATGGCTAAAGCAAGCAGTTGGCAAGAACTCATATGCTAAAAAGTAGAAGCTCAATATATTCAGATAGAGAAGACCTTGCAGCTAGAGAGGAATACTGTAAGCAAGAAATATGACAGAAAGAAATGTTATGCAAATGGAAGTAATCTTAATTATCTTTTGGAAGAATTCCAAAATTGCAATTGTAATGCTTCAAGGTGAGATCTATGCTGTTGGATAGAGAAGCCAACTTTAATTTATATACAACTGTTAGTGTTGGGTTCCATTCGAATCAATAAACATGAAGAGATAAATTATTTAGATAATCTTTAGTTTCTGAAAAAGGCCACTAATTTTCAGATGAGCAATAATTGGTTTCCATAACAGCATATCTGTAAATTTAATTTTCTTGCTAGTATATTCTCTGTTGCAGATATTCACTAAAGACCTGATTATCAGAACAAAATAAAGTAAGTAGTTTTTATGTAATTCTTCAACCCACTAGAGTTCCCATAGTTGAAATACAGTCAGCCCTACAATAAAATTTGGGACATTTGTATTGTAAACTCCAAATTGTCAGTTTGCTCCATGATTAAAGCACTGCAAATTGGAACTACAATAAAGACTTTGGTAAGCGTGGTTGGGCGAAGGGGAAAAAACCACCTTGCAGAGGAAGGTTGTTTGGTCATAGAATATGTAAATTTTGTAAAAGAAAAAGAATGTTGGATTTTTTAATCTTAACATTTTATAAATCTTGCTATCAGTCTCCCACTTGACAAATTAAGTCAACAACAACATTAGTAATATACTTCACTGAGTTTCTAATACTATTTGTTCAGAGAAGCAAGGGTAGGGGGAAAGAAAAACTTATCCGAGACTAATGTCAACATTGTATCAAAAACCAAAGAAAATATTTTTGTGTTCAGCTCTCTTCTACCATCCATGTGTCCTAACCTTCAACAATGGTCTTCGAAAAATTCTGCAAATTTCAACCAAACTCGATGGAGGATAAAGAACAGCATCCCTGACCAACAGGAAGGTCACAGGAAATTTCCTTACCATCTCCCACATGACAGAATCCATAGAGAGGACAAATTCCTCAACAATGGAAAAAGTTCCTGCTTTCTCAGACACCAGCTTGTGCCAGACAATCATAAGCCACAGCAGTGCTGGAAATCAAACTTCTTGGAGATCAGCAGATCATTTATTTCACTGTATTTCTTAGTTTCATCATGTGCTCTTGCACTGAAAATTTCACTTTTTTTAAAAAATTTGTGGGGTGTTTCTGTTTTCTGTAGTTATCATCTTTGAATTATGTTTCCTCTGCTCTTTAATTCTCTAGTCCAAAAAGAAACCCCAACTCAACAATTGCTTAGCTTTTTCTACAGAAAAGATCATAGAATCATAGAATCATAGAATTGTCTGGGTTGGAAGGGACCTCAGAGATCATCAAGTCCAACCCTTGACCCACTACCACTGCGGTTACCAGACCATGGCACTGAGTGCCACATCCAGTCTCTTTTTAAATATCTCCATGGACGGAGAATCCACTCCTTCCCTGGGCAGCCCATTCCAATGCCTGATCACCCTCTCAGTGAAGAAATTATTTCTAATATCCAACCTAAACTTCCCCCAGCACAACTTGAGACCGTGTCCTCTTGTCTTGCTGTTAGTTGCTGGAAAAGAGACCAACCCCCACCTGGCTACAACCTCCTTTCAGGTAGTTGTAGAGAGTGATGAGGTCTCCCCTGAGCCTCAGGAACAACAAATAAATTTTCCAAATATATTTCACCAAAAATGATCCTTCTGGAGATCATGATAATCAGCAGCATCACTGTCTTTTACCAGTCTCATGACCAAAGGGCTTTCTCATGTTACTGAGCTAGTTGTAACAAAATGATTCATCAGATACGAACAGATAAATAGCAGAGTTCAGATAAATACATGGTATTTCACATGAGCAAAAAACTCTTCAAGGAAGAACATATATTTAAATAACTTTGGGAGTCTGCAGAGATGAGATGTGAGAGAAGTGGGAAAATTACCTTTTTCAGCCTGAGTCCTAGCTGGGAAACTGAAGAGGTTAGAGATAGTCTTCTGTTCATCTTCTCCTGCATTGGTACAGAGGAATATAACAACCAACTCCTACTGAAAGTTGTCAAGAAGTCCAGTAGTCTCAGGAGCAATTTTGTCCCTGCGGTTCTTTTCTTTCACCAAGAAAAATATTTTTTTCCTCCAGAATTTACTTCTTCCATTTGTTTTATCCTTCCATTATTCATTTCTGGAGAAGAATGGAGAGAATGTGTAGATATCTAAGGAAGGTCTAATGACCTCTGTCCATATTAGGTTTGTACAACAAAATAATTTGTCCCATATCAAAACCAGAAATGTAATACAAGTAAAGGAAAACAAATAAAACATTTCTTTTGTATATGTGGGAGATGTGCCAATGCTTGTTACACAAATTCTGTTAAAATGTATTTTTCTCAATTGCATCACTGATTACTTGAGAGAATTCTTCTGGAGTAAACTGAATCTGCTAACAGAGTAGGTATGCTCACTTCATCCTTTTGAGTCAAATAGCAAATAAAATAAATCAAAACAGCACTAAAAATTCCATTAAAGATGAAGTTTAAGAAAAGTTACAACATTGAAGACTGTCTGCTTCTCCCACATAAAACTGTGTGGAAAATATTCTGCTGGTCACAGTGATATATAAACCATCCTCTGAAGCAAAGAGGTGACATTTAAGTTATCTTGCTGTAAAAACATTTCAAGAGTTAACACTCCAGCATGAGCTTTTATCTCTTACTGCTGTCTGGTTGCTTTCAACAGAATGACAACATCAGTTCATACTCACTTCATGTGTAGGAGGTTGCCTTCCCAATTCCCTGGGCTGGAATGAAGAACTGAAAAGAAATAGCGAACTAGAGTCTTAAATGTGAGATTGATATTTCTAGATGTTGATAAAATGCGTTGGAGGAGAGTAGCCACTTCCTATCTTCCTATTCTCCCCAGAGATCTGTGACTGAAGTACAAGAATACTCTTACCTTTGATTCAGCATCAGTATTGGAATGAAGAATTTCTCTCTCTCTCTCTCTCTCTCTCTTTTTTTTTTTTTTTTTTTTTTTTTTTCATTTTTCATTCTATGTATCTTATGAAGTATAGACTTTCTTCCCTTTCTTTAAGTAGTAATGACATATTTTATATTTGATGAGGAAGAAAGAAAAAGGAAAACCACTGTTATGTGTTAGTTCTCTTGCTTGTTTTTTATAAAAGCTGGTGGATTGAAGCACTACCTTTAGACTGTAACTCAAAATATCCAGGTGTTGGTATATCTCTCACATCTATCTTTATATTAATTTCTCCCACTGCTTTAAAATTAATTTCTTTTCCAAGTGTGAATTCATCCAAGTTCTGCTTCCAAGTGTTGAAGCTTTTTATGTCTTTGTCTGCAAGAATGAGCAACCCTGCTTGAATCTCTTTTACTTGAATGAGTGCCTTTATTCTTCTTAAATCACCTTTTAACCTTCCCTGCAGTTATCCTGAGTTGATTGAGCTCCTTAAGCCTCAAATAATAAAACTGATGTTTCTGATTCCCAGAGCATTTTTTTATGTCCTTTCTTTGAACTCTCTTCAGTACTTCCACACTCACCTGGACATAGACACTGGAAGTAGGCACATCCTTGAAGAGCTCTTTCTGCTTCGCACATACTAAGCCAAAAGCAATTCCCTACTTAAACTTGACAGTCTTCTTTTATGCCTTCATGGACAGTATTAATGAGACTGGTCATCAAGTAATTTTCTGAATAACTGCTTTCTGAAATAGCCTTCTCTTCAGTTGGTGCAGACCCAGTTCTTTGTTCCCTTTGATAATATCCTTACTGAAGTGTGCTAAAATAGATTTTGGTAGATTGTGACCCTTTGTTTCAAAGGGACCATTACTTTCAATCACTCATGCTCCTCATTAGTTCCAATTCCACCCCAAACATATCTAAAATAGGGTTCATATCATTGTTTAATATAGAGTTAATAAAAATGTTTTATATGTGGAACTACAGTGGAAACATCTCTACTTCTCTGTATCCACTTAAAAATACACTTTATGGTTATGGTCAGTCTATAAGCTAGTTTGAAGCCATTTATTATATACCATGTTAATTTTCTGCAAGTTTTTAATCAAGACATGGTATGATTCTAAAGCAAAGATGAACATAAGTTCAGAAATTTTTTCCAGGCTGCACTGTATTCTTGAAGATAAATAAGTAAAAATACAGGAATTTTTGTGAAACTGAATCCAATATAACTTGTTAGATGTCTGCTCTACTTTTAGTGATAGGACTGTGAACTTTGCATCATATCTCTCTGATCTCTTTGTTGCTAAAAAGATAACTTAATCCAGCGGAATTTAACAAGGAAAAGAGGTCACTGTTATTATTGGAATTGGACTCCCTGCTACTCTGTAAATTAATTTATCTATGTAGTCAAACAAAGTGAAGTTTTAGTATATCCAGCCCAGTGTTGTAGTCAAACAGAGTTGAGAAGGCCAGTGGCAGCATAACTCTAGCAGAATAATGACCATAGTCACTGGTCAGCCAGACTGGAAGTTCATCAAGCATATGAAGTGGCCCCATGGAAACTCTGCAGGACTGTAGCTATAAATGTCTCACAGATTTTTAGGTGCCAGACTATTAGTGACTAGATGCTAAGAAAATTGCCTACATCAAATCAGTAACCTTGAACACATAGACATGCACACACACACTCAAGCACCCACAACCTGCTGGATAGTTTCTGAACACAGCAACACAGATGAACATATTTAGATACGTGTTGTTCCAAATTTTCTCATGACCATGGCCCTTGGGAAGAACATGCTGCCTGAGAATTGTTTTGTAACTCAGCTAGAGGCATAAGAATAAAAGATGTAAGTTCCAGTTACTTGCTCTTTGTCTATTCAGGACATGAGTTTTGAGTATTATGTAGTGTATAATGAAAAGGCAGAAGGATTTAACTCACTTGAGTAATCCTATTTCCTAACATTCATTATCAGTAACTTCACAGCTGCTGTATGGCTTACTTATTAAAATAAAAATTAGGAGAAATCTGTTGATGTCAGATTTATTCAGAGTGGCAAGACTTACCACCTGACATATCTAGGTAATTAGAGAGGGGCTTTAGCAGAAGGTTAGAGCTCAAATATTACATGGGGTTTATTGCTTGTCATGCTGAATTGAGTCTTGGCCAGAGTAAGGAATTTTCCCAGTAATGTTCTGCACTGACATTATGTAGAAATGTTTGAACAGTTTCTCTCTTTAGAGCCCTTGTTTTTTCTCCAGATAGTGATCTCCCTTTATATTGCTGTCTCTGAAACATCAGTTCAGAGACTCATCCTTGACTAGGAAAAAACACAGATCAGTGATTAAAAAGAACCACATTTCTTTCTGGAGAAGCACGTAGGTAAGGGCACATTTTTGAACAGATATTATATTAAACGTATGCTTATGTATTTTACTAATCAGAAGTGGTATCACTAATGATGTGCTTTTTCTTCCATTATTTTATTTATTTTATTTTTATTTTTATTTATATTTATTTTATTTTAATTTTTTTCTGAGAAAGAGTTTTGTCTACATAGATATGGTAGTCCTAGAGGAGGAGTAAGGAACTCAGGATTAGTTTGGAATATGCTTTCTTGTTGCTCCTCCTTTTGAGAGCGATGTCCCAAAGATTGGAGGTCTTCCAGGTGTCTTGTTTGGCATAAGCCCAACGGCCAAGAGTTACTTATGCCAAGAGGATAATTCCAAATGCTACATTTCTACCTATTTCAGCCTGATACAGGCTGGAAAGCCATTCAGTCCTACAGGGCAAATCAGAGCTATACACAGCTAACAACAGCTGCAAAAATTATTCTACCAGCCATAGAGTAAATAAGTGAATCAACTGATTGGGTATCTGAAGGGGGCCTACAAGAAAGCTGAGGGAGGGCTTTTTACATGGGTGTGTAGTGAGAGGACAAGGGGAAATGGTTTCAAACTTGAAGTGGGGAGATTTAGGTTAGACACTAGGAAGAAATTTTTTCCTGTGAGGGTGGTGAGACACTGGCACAGGTTACCCAAGGAAGTTGTGGCTGCCCCCTCCCTGGAAGTGTTCAAGGCCAGGTTGGATGGGGCCTGGAGCAACCTGGTCTGGTGGGAGGTGTCCCTGCCCATGCAGGGGGGCTGGAAGTGGATGATCTTTAAGGTCCCCTCCAACCCAAACCATTCTAGGATTCTAAGATTCTATGATGCTATTATTCTATGAACTATATCCCATAGAAAAAATGGTCAGGAAAGAAGACAAAACCACCTAACATCCATGCTTACAGATGAGCAGAATGAGTCCAGCTCTGGGGCCTGAATACAGAATTACTACTGGATGGAGCATTAGAAGAGACAAGGCCTGGTGTTTGGCATCCACTCCTGAATGTCCATGTTAACAAAATTGAGAAGGCAAGGAGAAGAATATTTACAGGAAGAACATTCTCCTGTCATACTGGAGGATCTTCTCTAAATACAGTGCTATGCATGGCTTTGGTGGAAAGGTTATTTAGCCTCAGGCATTTGTCACTGGTCTTTGCATTTACACATAGGACTTTGCATTAACACATTGGACTGTGTGCAACAAAGCACCTCTCACACCCTGTGGTAGACAAACTTACCTTTCATCCTTATCTGAGAGGCAACTGCCATCCTCTTTGTAGTCAACCAGCTCACTTGCTGGTGATTTCAAAACAAAATAAACAGATTACAAGACTATAATCTCTGATATTCAAAAAATCAAAAACCAGATGACAACACTTTCATACCAATTTCCTTCTTCCAGAGTAGATAAACATTTTTCATCAGCAGAATTTAGGTATGTTTGGCTTTGTTTAAAATATGAATCCTACACTGGAACTTTCTTTGTCCAGATAAGCTTTGAATTCTTACTTTAAAAGAGAAAATTATAAAACAGGAAAATGCTTTGTTGTTTCTAGAGGGAACAATATAGTAGAGGTGGACTAGTAATAGAAATTTCCTCAATATGCAGTTCTATATGCTCATTATAAAGAATATTTTGTTAGAGGAAAAAAAAAAAAAAAAGAGTGATTATGAAAAGTGAATTAAAAACGATTTGGACAGCCAGCTGTTTTGGTTTAAAATGCAGTCCATTTTTTGAGACATTCCCTTTGGTTCATTTGAACATGTTTAGTTTGCTGCCCTGTCAGATATTTGCAGTGCAGCATACAACAGAAAATGAGCAGAATGCTGTGAGTGCTTTCTGGATCGCAGTTCAGCACACACACAGCTGACCCACAGCACTTAATTTTTACTAAGAAAGTTCCATAAAAAGCAGGAATTTACTCAGTTGGATGTTAGGCTCTTTGTTGTTGTTGTTGGCAAAAGTTATGGGTTTTGAATTAGAACAGTTTGGGGTGGAGGAGTGGGAAAGGTTGCAAAGTGTTTTTTTAAACACCCATTCTTCACAAATAATCATTCCAAAATATTCTTTTCTTTTTGCAGTCCTGCACTTTGTTAATTGTTGAGAGCAATGCTTTTTCCATTTAAATCTTCTGACCAGGTCAAATGGGGCTTGTTTCCAAAAGCATAAAGAAATCTTACACGGAAATGCTCCTTAACATGACATTTTTCTGGTCTAAATAGATATAATCACCATCTATCAGTGTAGAAAAAAAAGGCAGATGTTGGGGAGGCAGTTTTTAGCTGCAATTGTTCAGGACTTATAATAGTCTGTGATGGGCGGACCCTGGGCTGAACACCAGGTGGCCACCAAAGTTTCTCTATCACTCCCTCCCTCAGCTGGACAAGGGAGAGAAAATACAAAGAAAGATTCATAAGCTGAGATAAGAACAGGGAAGGGATCAAACATCACAGGTGAAACAGACTTGACTTGGGGAAAATTAATCAAGTTTATTACCAACCAAATCAGACTAGGATAATGAGAAGTGAAAACTTAATCTTGTAACATGTTTTCTGACCCCTCCCTTCTTTCCAGACTGAACTTCACTCATGATTTCTCTGCTTTCTCCCACCCAGGCAGCTCAGAGGCATGGGGAAGGGGAGCTGCGGTCAGTTCATCACACATTTTTAATGCTGCTCCTTCATCTTCATGGGTGATGACTACTCACACTTTTTACCTGCCCCACCTTGGGGTGCCTCCCTCAGCAGACAACCCTCTACAAACTGCTCCACCATGGATCTCTCCCACTGGCTGCACTTCTTCAGGAGCAGACTGCTCCAGCATGGGCTTTTCTCTGCTTAGTTCCACAGGTCCAGCCAAAAGTATGCTCCAGGCTTCCCACAGAGTCACAGCCTTCTTCAGGCACCCACTTGCCCTAGCATGGGCTTCTCCACAGGCTGTAGGTGGATATCTGCTCCACTGTGGACCTCCATGGGCTGCAGAGGAACAGCCTGCCTCACCACGTTTTTTTTCCACAGGCTTCAGGGGAATCTCTGCTCTGGAATCTGGGGCACCCATCCCCCCCCCTTCCTCTCTGAGCTTGGTGTCTGCAGAGTTGTTTTTCTCACAGATCCTCTCTCCTCTCTCTGGCTGTAAATGCTGTTGCACAGAAACTTTTCCCTCTTCTCAAATTATGTTATCAGAGACATGCTACCACTGTCACCAGTGAAATCAGCCTTGGTGAGCAGTGGAACGATCTTGGGTCCATCTGTCATTGGTTCTATCAAACAAGGGGGAAGCTTACAGCTGCCTCTCACACAAACCACCACGGAAACCCAATGTAAGTACATTTAGTGCTCTCAATTTGGGAGACTCCTTTTGACTCAAAAACAGAAACTTGCAGACTTCTTAAAGTGAAATTATAAGTGGTACAGAAATTCACATTTGAGAGGAAGGGCAAAGAGGATAACATTTCACTGATATTTTCCATTTCTATACAATAGCTCAGAAACTTATTGCATTTTTATGCTCCTACCAATATACATATTCTCACATACTGGACATGAAAAATGATGTTCATATGCACATATCTTTCATGCATTTAAAGTAGACTCCCCTAGGCACAAATCTTAAGGAGAAATCTGGTTCCAAAGCTGTACCTTGGAAATCTTAAGGTTCAGATATATGTCCTTTTTCATCAGTGGAAGAATTCAATTTTTTAATATAAAGCAAGTCTACTGCAGAGCTGTGTCTACATGGCAACGGGTGAAGAAATACAAATTTAGAAGATCTGTGTGGCAATTTGGGCTCTGTAATGTCCTGGTTAAGATGTTCAACTCGGAGTTGCCGAACATTGTGTGTATGTCTTTGTCTCAGTTTCTTGTTTGTGAACCTCAGTGACAAACATTAAAGAAAGGAGCAAGAACTACTTCCCACCTCGTGATGATCTGTGGTTTAAAATACAGGATTTTCTCCTGAAAATGAAGCAGAATTTCTTTCTATACCAGCAAAGAAGATATTACAAAAGATGGTCCACCATGTGCTAACTCCAGAAGACACAATATAGGCTGCAATACAGAGACCATTTTTGCACCTTGTCAATTAATACATGCACTGGAATCAAAGGACATGCCAGAAGTAGGTATGGTCCATTATATGTCTCTACATCTTTCCTGTAATTTAGAAATTATTTATTTTTCCTAATTTTAACTAAAGTGTATACATCCTACATCATATAAGTTTAAATTACATTACGATGGGAGACTAATCATGATGGATGATGTAGAAAGCAAGCAAAAAGGCATTGAAAACATGATCATAAATCAGACAGGAAAGACTAGCTTCAGGAAAATTAAAAGCTGACACAAGGAAAAAAATCTGATTAAAAAGATACTCTCAGTCATAAAGGGAAACACAGAAATCATTCCTGTCAGTCGCATATAAATTTGTATTACATTAAGCTTTCATTTTTACTGTAAAATGTCAAGAACAACAATAAAACCCATACAGGGATATTAAATTCTGTAAGTTGTTACATTATTTTGCAGGAAAAATCTAACAATTGCTTCTAATTGGTCTAGTATCAGTGTGATGGAAACAATGAATTTATTTGTAGCCTTCTTATTAGCAGAGTACTAACGTGCATAGAATATCATTCCCTGAATTTTAGTATACTTATAAACAAGTGGGAAGTTT
Source organism: Florisuga fusca (assembly GCA_038090715.1). NCBI lineage: Eukaryota > Metazoa > Chordata > Aves > Apodiformes > Trochilidae > Florisuga > Florisuga fusca. The sequence continues at coordinate 25,559,036 of JAAWXA010000009.1, forward strand.
CATATGTAGATTGCTATAAAGACAAAAAAAAAAAATTGAAAAACATTCTTGTACTATCTTCTCTTTCTAATGTCAGGACAAAAGTGTGGATTACATATTTTTGATGTTTCAAGGTATTTCAAGCATATTTCTTTATGGCATAAGATAAAGTCTATGGGGATATTTGTGCTGTATTAGCTTATTTTATCCTTTGTAGCAAGAATCTATAAGAATAATTTATCAGTGAAGCTGACAGTCCCAGACAAAACATCTTTCAATACAGCACAAAGACAGGCAAGCAGAAATTGTGTAACAAAATATAAATTAGGACAATCATTTGGTTTAGAAATGCTCAAAAGTAGTGTAACTATCAAAAGAATTTCTGAAAGATGGATTTGTGAAAGAAGTTTGTGTCACCTGTTAGAAAGCTCAGAATTTGTGAATGTGATTAAGGAAAGTTAAACATAAAATAATAAATTTTATCTATATTTATGTATTATGCATCTTTTAACTACACTGAACTGAGGAAAGTAACTGATAGTTTATTAGGTGTTAGATAAAAATTAGATATTTAACATAGAGGAAATATAGAACACTCTTTAAAAGGGGGTGTACCTAAGGCCCTCCTAACATTTTTTCTAATTTTAGTGTTACTTGGAATGTACATATATATAGGACTATAAATACTAAATTACTGCCTTATGTTACTGTATTTTCACCCACTGATTGGAATTTATACCAGTTAAACGGTTCTGATAACTAACAAAGAATGTAATGGAAAAAAAAAAAGTGTTTCTTTTAAAGGTGCATTTTTAATTCCAAACACAAGATCCTTTGTGACCTGCTCCACTACAGAATTTGAGATTGTTAAAATTAGCATTGTTAGACATAACTTTTTGTGACCACCACCTGGATAGGAATGCATACCTTGAATTAGATGTCTAACTTCCCATCCAGTGTGTAAGAAAAGCCAAGAAAAAGAACACCATGATAAACAGGAGTCTGCCTGGATCAACAACCAGCGTCTTCAAGTACAAGAACTCTCCAGTGCTTTCCTTCACAGTTTTCCACTCAAAGGAAAATAACTTGTGACTGTGTTCAGCTTGCATAGTTGATGGGAGCAGAAAAAGAGCTATGAATATATTCAAATGATAGTTTCTTTCTCACTGTGTCCTAACATGAGTACAATGGCAAAGATGCTCTGATCCAGTATCCTTGCATACGTGCATATACATACAAGCACACATAAAAAGTAGTTGCCCTTGAACACAAAATCAGAAAACACTCACAAAAGGATCATGTTTTTATAAGTGTATGTCTTTTTTTGCAGTTTCCTGAATTTCCAGTTTTCCCTCTCATGTTCCAGTTGACATCTGTGCTTGCTTTCATACTAAGCAAAACTGTGACAGTATATACAAAACTCTGATGCTGAACAGGTGACTTGTTAGTATGGTTTACATTTTCTTCACTTGATTTCAGCAGTTTTAGCTACCTGGAAAATTGTGCTTTCACTGATGTTTCCACAATAAACGAGATATATTGCTCAGTCAGCAGTTTTGAGGAAGTGGAGGCCTCCAAAAGATTCTTACTGGTACATGTGCTGACTTAAACATAAAAATATCCAGGAAAACTAGCAGCTTGTAGAAGTCAATTTATTTCACAGAACATGTATTTCCAACTGATGAAATTACTTGCTTTGTCTGTAATGGAACCTGCATCATTATTTAAAAAAAAAAAATAAAAATAGGCCTCTCAGTGAAACAAGATATTCAGATCAAGAATTACATCTGTGCTTGTGCTTTCACAGCACTTCGTACAGTGTGGAATATGGAGGAATTTTTAACATAACCAATGTTCTGTTGTTTAATAATATTAAATTAATTTCTACTGAGATCACAGAATAGAAAACATGGATATTTACATCAGAGCACTGCAACTGTCTGTTTCACAAGCACAATCAGAATTACTTTCCTATTTCTCAGGCTGTACATTCCTCTGAGTGCAGGGAAGTGGTGGAGGACAATCTAGTTCATTAAAAGCACAAGAAACAGCTTTATACAGTCGGTGTTTTCAGAATAGCACAAAGGAGACTCAACTGAGCTTAAGGTCTGTGCTCAGTGTTTGTTTGATTATAGTCAATCTCAAATTAAAAATATGGATAAGATTTCAGAGTGTTATAGATTGATTGATCTCATCAAAGAGATAAGGTTACCCTCCTTGTTGTGTTGAAAGGAAAACAAGAGATTCGAGGGTCATATGGCACAAGAGAAACCAGTCTTATACTTGTATGAGATTTAGGCCTGAACCATAAGCCCCAGGCTTTGTTAGTAGCTTTGTAACTAATTTCAACCATGGAGTGGTAGGGTGAGGAGGGGAGGGCAGTAAAACTCATGTTAACACATTATTAAGTCTAATTTCTCCTCATGAAATATTAGTGCAACAAAACCATTGCTTCAGTGATAGCAAAAAATTACATTTGTTGAAACCAACAAAATTCCACATAGAAGATGCTTTTGTTTTCAATTAAACCTCCACATTTGTGTAGTAGCTAGTATATAATCAGTGAAGAAGTAGTGCTTACAATAAGTAGAAATGGTTGCAAAGTCTTATTAGAAGTTAGGTATGAAATATGTAAATTAAGGGAACAAAAAATTAATTTTATTTTTCTCTTCTAAGTATGTAAATAGTGTATTTTTATTTCTTGTTTAAAAATCCAGTAATCCTCAATATCTGAAAATTATATGTAGTAAATGATTTTTTTTTAATTGGAAATAATTTAGTAAGTGAAGACTAAAGTGCATGAAGATTGGATTGTAGTTAGTAGTTGATATTACACATTCTTAAAGGAAAGGAAGATTATTTCTCTTTAAAGTAAATGCAGCTCCCCTGAATAAGTTCTGGCATTTTTAACTTCCTTCATAAAATTAAAAAAAAATAATTATCCCTTCTCAGATTCTGGGTACAAGTAACTCTCATATTGAATTTTCAAAAGGCAGTATACGGTAGAAAAACTGTTTTAATTACATGCTGGAGAGGAAGGTGAAAAGTGTTCCACTTAGAGGGACCAGTTTACTGCTGATAAATAAATAAATAATAATAATTTAAAAATTTAAAAGTAAAACAATTCAAGGACCATATTTAAATGTCAGTAAGACTATTTCTGAAGTATTTAATTGGGAAGTAAAAAACATACTTGTTCATAGAAGAAATAAGAAATAAAACATTTTGGACATATCTCTATAAATAACTTTTAAAATCTTTATTCTGAACTTCATGAAAAATGAGATTTTTAATGGTCACTGCACAAAACTGAGGGTAAATTCATTCATAATTTTCTTCATAACCTAAAAAACCCATGGGAACTCAACATTTTCCCATTTAGCTGGCTCCAGCAATAGTTATAATAGTATCTCCTGAGTTAAAAGTAGTGATGTGGATGTTGCTTCTTGATATTTAGCAGCTGTCACAAGTCTCAGTTACACTGGCAATGTATGTGCCAGAAGACTTCCCACCCACGGTTGTCTCCCTTAAGAAGTGAGGATACACTCACAAGTCCTTGGGCAGGAACCACTGCAGAACTTCCTTTCCAAGCCATGGCCATGAATTAGGATGTGTGGTTATGTGTAGTTTCAGAGGGTCAGATTCACCCCTCTTCCTGTCAATCCACATCTTCACACTAGCACACTCTCACTCTCTATAGTAAATGAAAGATGCATCCAACAGAGTCACTTTAGCATCTTGTTCCTGACTAGAAATATCTCTTCCAGCAGGCTGCTTATTGGCAACTTTGATTTTCTTAGTATTTTCTTTCTAGTGTAGCTTTGATTCAGGCCAGCTCCCGTGTGTTTCTGAGCAGTCCCTCAGCACTGTTCAGGAATAACCACTGATCAGACACATGATTCTTCTGTACTGTAGTTTATGAGATTTTAATGAAATTGACATGAGCCATGTGCTGCTCCTTTTCCTAATGTTCAAAGACTCATCATATTTTATTCATTAACATAGATATAGCCTTCAGGATTGTTAGAGATCACTCCTGTAGCTTAAACCCAAGTGCACATGGCCTGACACCAGCTAAAGCATTTACTCATTTCTGCTTACACAGAGCCTGATGCTGCTTCACTGTGTCCCATTTTTATCTGGCTTCAGTGAAGTCAGTAGGGACTGACAAGCAAGCAGAGCTCTGCGTATCCTGAGACAGGAATGCCTTTAGGCAAGGAAATGCAATACAGAAATGAATTCTTCCATAACCTCATTTACTGGGCACCATGGAGGTCGTAAATTGGTGACTGATCTTGGCAAGTGAACTCCCAGACTATCAGGCAGCCACTGGTGTTTCAGCTCTCAGTGGTTCACCTCATTACACTCTGTTCATTTCTGTAGAGGATTGTTTCATTATAGAGGGTTCCCTGGAGCACACACTCTTGTTCACATGCCCTTGCAGAATGAGAATGGTAGCCAGATGCAAGGTGAAGCTCCTGAGACCATTGCCACCTGCCACACTATGCCAAATTCAGACTCTTTTTCAACTGTAATCAATATTAAACAGCCAGGGACGTTTTTGTGACTTTTCATCACAAAGGCATTTATATCTTCCTTACAATGCTAAGTAGTTCTATAATAAGAAGCAAATAAAGAAAACATTTCTGTTAAATGTTATGCTACTCTCCAAGGGATTCATGTGCAGAACAGAGTTTGAAGCAGAGTAATACTCATGAGGCTTTTAGATCTCACAGCATCTTGATGCCTACAGGAATGCTGAAATTTACTGTAGACTGAGGAAAAATGTATCATATAAATAAACACAGTCTGGCCACTGAACTTATCTGTTAAACTTTAAATATTTACCCAAACACTTCAGACAAATAAGCAACACAAATAAATATTTTTCATTCCAGGTTGAGGGCACAGTCTCTGCCTCTTGTGGGTATGTGAGCTGGGAACCTTCAGTCTCTGTTGGGAAGCGGTGTGGGTATGAGTCTGGAAGAAGCTGATTAAGGCTTCTGGGACCTCTTCATCCCCCAGTGCCCTGACAACTCAAGTCTTAAAGTGTATAAAGCATTATTCTCACATATTTCTGGCATATCCATCTGAAGAGATGAGGTTTGGCTCTGGTATACTGGAGCGATAGTCAATCACATATAGCAACACTTACTGATAATCTTTTAGTGAAACCATTGAAATTGATTGGAAATGTGTCTCATGGAGTAACTAATTCATCTCTGGAAGATAGGAGCAAATTCTGCTTTCTGTGGGAACCTATGTTACAGAAAATAGCAGTTTTGGAACACACTGATAAATCTCTCTAAATGTATTCCCCTCCTACCTCCACTGCATGCCACCTTGTATACGATGAGCACACTGTTTACAGTATATAGGTAAATAATATATTATTTTGCCAATCTACAACTGTTTGAAAGTAGGTTTCTAGTCTTAGAAACCTATTAGGCTCTCTGCACATTTGTTATATATTGGAATATATCACAAAATCATAGATTAATTTGAGCTGGAAGGGAAATTTAACAGCCATCCAGTCCAAACTTCCCAGCATGAGCAGGAGCATTTTCAACTAGACCAAGGTGCTCAGTCTCCTGTTCAACCTGACCTTGAATGTTTCCAGAGATGGGCCACTAATGTTCTTTTATAAGGAGGGAGACTTTCCATATAAGCCTGTTCTAAAGGAGAGGTTTAAAGAAAGACTAAAACACAGCCTTTCTCTGATGTGCCTACTTTTGCAGCCACTCAAGGAAGACATTGGCTAGATTATTTTTAATTTCAAGTTTTTAGATGGTTGAAGATAGATGAAAAAAGTCCTATGCCATTAAAGAGAACGTTCTCTCAGATTGCTCAGTTAGTGTTCCCACCTGTCACCAGTTTATTATATGAAGGAGAACCTTTCTCTGGAACCTCTGTATTCTAATTTTAATGCATCTAAAAACTCTCTCCGAATATGTTTTAAATGGGATATATTTTTCTTTTACTTGCTACCAGTCACTTTTCCCATGGTTTTGCTGCCCTAATTTATACTGGAAGGAAGAAAAAAAGATTTCTTATCCTTTTAGTAGTGAAGTTCTATATGTAACAGAGTCAAAACACAAATTCGTTACACAGTAAAGCCAATTATATCAAAAAACATTGCATGGTATGTTTGCATCTGATGAGAAAGAACAAAATGTAACATTTCAGGAGGGCCTATGGCAGTTCTGGTTTTATGTATGTGTAGTGCTAAGAGAAGTATTTACAGTGTCCAGTGTGCCTTACCCTAGTTTTATGGTCTTATAGAGGTAAGAGAATAAAATAATATCTCCTAAAGAAAACTCATTTATGGCATCAGAATATTGGGTGTTTGTAACAGATTTCTTTTTTTTAATAGGAATTTAGGGAAATTAGTCCATAGTTACTCTGCAGTGTAAAAGCCTGCATTTAGGTGGTATGGAATCTTCATGAAGAAAAAAATATTAATACTTTACTTTTTCACAGACATAGATATGAAATAAGATGCTGACAGAAGGACTGTTTCCTGTGAGATGAAATAGTAAATGAATTTTCAAACTGACTGAGGTGCCTTGTATCAGGTTCATGAGACTTTAGGAAACTGACATAATTACTGCTTCAAAGTTTAAAAGGCTTTAGTTCTTTTTTCCTAATTTTTCTCTCCTGGTTTTCTCACATAAACAATTTAAATATTCTACTAGACTAGAGATTGAATCAGATTTACTGTTATGCTTTTTAATCATAATTAATGCCATGGAATTATTTCCTAGAGCACAGACAAGGTAGCATTTCCTTGATTACAATACTGGATTTTTTAATATCAAGCCAATAAACTCATTGTCCAAATCAATCAGGATTTAAGTTCTGGTATATCTCAATGTTTTCACAGACTTCTCTTCAGAATCCACAGTATTGCCTTGGTTCACTAGGATTTTACAATTGAAATCCTGATTCTGACCTTGCATTAGACCAAGGTTTCCTCCATGAAAGTTTTAACAAATCCATCTCAGCATTTCAGCTCTGACCTTCTCTCTCAGTCGAAGAAAGAACATTTGAAAAAATGTTAAGCAAATACCATGTGAAAATATGGGTGGTTTTTTAGCTTCAAACCAAGCAGAAAGTTGGAGCTTTGACTTTCAAGATAACCTTGCCTAGGACAGTTAATGAAACTCAGAAGAGGGTCTGCATTTGAATTATATACAAATGTAAGCATTTTAAAAATGTTTTTTGTTTTTTTTTTTTGCTTGACAACATGCCTGTAAAATAACAATAAAATCCTTTTCTCTGTTTCCACTCTCAAAAGCTCTGTTGTCAGCTTCTTATTACAGGTACTAAATCATCTTGTTGCAGTCAAGACATTTGAATTAGTATTACGGTATGCCTTTTTGTCCTCATTTTTGTTCTGAGCTGGTATGAGCGTGCTGTCAGAACAGAACAGGGAAAAGGACAAGAAAGTATTGAAAAAAAATATGCTGCCATAGGAGCTGCATAGAAAATAAAACCTAAAACATTGTGAAAAGTGGCATAATGAAGTGCTGTTATTTCTCACAATTTTAACCAACTTGAGGATTTTTAGTTTTCCAAGATTTAAAGATTTAACATCATACTTTAAAAATTCCATTTAATAACTCAAGTGAGTCCTAGAACTTGAATATCACTCATCTTTTGAATCCTGTCAGAGACTACTACATCACTCTATAGAGTAAGAATCTTTCCTGTGATGTCAGATGTCTTTCACTGCAGCATGAGCTTAGAGTCTCTCTTGCTATTTAAAAAACAGGCCAAGATCACTGTGATTACAAAAGCATACACTCTAATGAGTGTGTGTTTGGGAGGAGAGGTAAAAATATTGCAGCTTTCCATGTCAAAATAAATTTCCCTTTATGTGAGTTCAGTGTCACTGGCAAAAAAACCCTTCCTGAAATGGATTTCTTACTCACTTAATATATTCTTCTGGTGTAAGGGAACCATTTCCAACTAAACATCTTACAGAAAGATGCTTACTGATTCAGCTAAGAACATTTATTCATAATGAGTCCTGATTACCAGAAAGATTTCAGTTTCAAACATCTCTGTCTTGTTTCCAATCAGCAGACAAGACATAGACTGACAGGTTGAGAAGGTATGTACCAAATTCCAAGGTGAGTTACAGCCTTGTATAATGATTCTGAAATTCACAGGCCTTCACAGGTGTTAGATCAAATGCAAACTATAATTCTGTACATACGATCTGTTAATCTGATTTCTTTTTCTGTTTACTTTCCCTCATAATATAAAGGAAGAAGAGGTAAAATGAAATTAATTACAAGATTTGAAGTACACTTTCTTCACTGAATGTATCTGAATTAATTTTATTAGTAATGTGCAGGATACTTGCTTCAGAATTAAGTTTTTAAAAGGAGACTTTAACTGAACTATGTCATGCATGAGTTCCAGCACGAGAACTCTGAGAGTTATTGCAAAGTATATTGCCTTATAACAATATTCCTGTTGAAAATAGTCTTAACTCAGACCTATTTTCTTTTTGTAAATGCATGGCATTTTCCTCAGATTTTATGAATAGCTTTAGAACTATAGTGAGGAAAAGAGCGAGGAGCAGCTGAGATCAAAGTGCCTCTGACAACTTAAGTATTTTCTTTCTGTCCCCAGAAAAGCTTTATACCTGTAAATGTCACATGTTGCACTTACGTAGCAGTATAAAAAGGAAAGCATTCCCTGTTTTTATTCTGCTACCTTACTTCCTGTTCTGTGGACATCTGGTAACACTTCAGCAAGTGAAAGATCAATGGAAAGATATGCTTTGATTTTGGCATGTTTGGGATCTGGTCCTTTGTACCTACCTGGTTTTATCACCCAATTAGCCTACTCCTCCTCTTTGAAAAGGATGATATCCCAGACCAAATTTTTCTTTTTTTTTTTTTTGAAAGACAGTAAAGATATGATAAAATCTCAGAATCCAATCTATAAATATCTCAGTAAGTGTAATACTTTCAGTGATTTCACATTTCCCCTTTTTTATGAATTAAAGAATTTAGGTTTTTGATGGATCTGTTGATGGATTCACCACTTTGTGATGGAGTGTTAGTGGTCTATGACATTCAGATGACCGAAAGCTACTGCAGAGTAAAGAATGTCTGTTACGTATATATAAATATGTATTTATATCTATGTATATATACAAATTATTATATTTGTACAATTATTTCATTTGTATTGAGCTTCCTTTTTAATGTTTTGGGTACAATTGTTGAAAATTTGCTCTTTAATCAGCACTTCCGATAATAACACAACTATTTAATAACTCTGCTGTTTATTTTGAGACACATCTGCCACATTTGAAGGAAAATCAAACAGGAAAAAGAAAGATGGCTATAGCTCTGAAGATAGATTCAATTTTGGTAAGTGTCTAAACTAAATTGGATACTGTGTTACAGAAAACCTCTTCCAGTTACTTCACTCCATTGACCTCAAAGTACTTGTCAAAATGACTGGATTATAACTTTTTAGGAGAATAATCAAATCCTCAAGATTATGTTTTATTTTGAAATTACTTTGAATTTGCATAAATATTTCAATCCAAAAATTTGGGTATACTGTTGACTGCTTTTTGTTTCCAAATACACTCTAAACACATGTGTTGGTTTCTTGACCACCCTGGTAAGGGTGGTTGAATATAATCCTGGCTACTGATAACAGCTCAACAACAACAACAACACAAACAGCTAAAATTGTTCACATAAAAAAGAATTTGGCTCATAATTTGGACCATCAAATGACTTCCAGCCAAGTTACGAATAAAAATTTCTGGTTTAGTACAACAGTGCAGTTATACAAGTATGTGAAGTGATGAAAACATAATTAAAACAGGGACTTAGATGACAGTTTTCCGAATTAGTATCTCTCCTCTTCAAAGATATCTGCTAGAAAGGGAAGGTGATGATGTCCACAGACAATGCTGGCAGTGACCTAAGTATGAAGTAAAAGCAGCATAAATAAATTGATGTAAAAAAATGAGATTCTCTATTCAGAGATAACATATAAGCTTCTTGTATTTTTAGTGTTATCTGGCAGAGCTTAGCAAAACAAAGACGAAGGAAAGAAAGATGAAACTAAAAATTGATGTAGAATTCATCGATATTTAAAGATATACAGGACAGAAGGCTGTGGAAAAATATCTATAAAGCACAGAATTTTGGATGTAGATATTGAGCATGATTATGATATCCAGCAGAGGAAGAGGTAGCCACAAGACAAACAAATCAAGAGCCAATTTGCTGGACTGAAGTAATATGACTATAAGACAAAAAAAATCCCCCCAAAACCCCAAACAAACAAACAAAAAAACAACCCAAAAAACAGACAAACCAACCACAACCAAAAGCCTAATGATGTAAAGAGATAATAGCAAAGAATAGCAATTTGTGCATACATAGTCTCACAAGAAGGGCTTTATGATAGCAATATTTTGTGACATTCAGAGAATTTATCAAGAGACAAGGAATCAAACATCATGGCACCTGGCTTGGGGACTGTGGGTTGTTCACAGGTAAGAGTTCTACACTGAGAAATTATGTTAAATTGGATGAAGTAATGTACAATCTGTTGCTGATTCCCCAGGTCCTTTTGCTTTCTTTATACTCCTCATAATTTTTAAGTGTTGTCTCCTGCTGGAGGTAAACATGGTAAGAGTAATGAGCTCCTAGTCCAATACAACATGGCAAATAGACATATTTCTAGTAAAGGCATTTTTACTAAACAAAGTAACTGATTTATTAAAGTTGCCACATAAAACAAAAGTAGGGATAATGTATTTCTTTTCTTTGAAATGTTTACCACAAAAAGGGTCATAACAAATGTTTGTAAGCTGAAACACACCTCATCTTTCATTTTCAGCTTTAGCAGCCTTACACAGTTGAATCCATCCAAATAAGTGTACCAACAAAGACACAAGACATTTAACAGTATGTTTCTTTTAAAACATAGGTGTTTTGATGTTTCTGTTATCACTGACACAGTGAGATAAAGCCAACAGTTTTAGTACTACTCCTTTCTTCCTAAAATAACCAGAACACAAGTTTTTTATATGGAATACTAAAATAAACTTCAGATACCCCTTTCCATATTCATAATCCTACACTAGATGCTGTTGCTTTGTCTAAAATATGTTTTGGTTTAGACAAAATTTAAGATTTTCTATGATTTTGAACAAAAAGATACTGAAAGCAATCTTGAAGCCCTAATCTTATGAAACAGAACTTTGCTTTAATGACCCCTCTAATATTGACATAATATTTAGTATCACATAAATTAGAGCAGGTTACAAAGAGCAAGGTATCCAAAAGGATGTACTTCTGCTGGGGGTAACAAATGATATAATAGCCTCCTCTAGAAGGAAAAGACAGTCCTTCAGGGGTGGCTATACCAGTCTAAATTTGATATTCTGAGCCCTGCCTGGAATAGGTTTTGTTTCCCTGTTGACTGAAAAGAAAAATCATCAAGAGTAGCAAACCAAGAAGACCAGCTTCTGTGACTAATCTCCTTTGAATTAAAACATCTTGATTTACAATGTATTGGTGTGGCATTTGTTCACTGGTCAAAGTCTCATATGACTAACAGAACAATTCAACTACAGAATTCACACATGACTTTCATTAGCCATCAAGCTGAAAAAGAGAGCAATGTCATCCACTCTTGAGAAGGGCAAAAGAAAGCAATTTCTAGAATCTTTCAAATCAGGCAGCTAGTCCCTTCAGTCCTCTAACTGATAAGCTGCTACCTGTATGAATCCTCTTTCTGAGCTGGAAACCTTTTATATCTGCCAGATGGAAAACAGGCTACTGGGTTGTTTCTGGTCTCTAGCACCTATTTCTCTTGTCAAACATGGACATCTGCCCTTCTGGGTCTGTAAAGAACTAGCTGGTCTCTTATAATCTTGCCCACAGAAATCATTCCAGTGGAGTACAGATGTTTTAACACCCTAGCTGATGATTCATCTAGTGCAAAAACTGCACTGGACTTGAAGAGTTATTTCTATAGCACTCCTTCATGTAGAATATACCAAGGAGATTTACCATAAACTTTTTAACCTGTAGACATTCAACTTATTAGAATAAGTAGTTAAAACCTGTCGTCTGTTCTCAGTTAAAGCTAAATCTGAGCAGCATAAAAATAATTTTTAAATCATCTTTCTGCTTCTTCTGGCACCTCCCAAGAGGTTGAGCACAGAATTAGACCTCTGTGTTATCTATAAAGCACTCTGAAGCAAGCTGGATGCTTTGTACATCAAATAAAATGACACGTCCTCTGACTTTAGAAGATAGTCTAATTTTAAACTTACTGCATGTTATGGGAATTGAATAAAGGGAGAAGGACTAAGGAAAAAACCTACTACACAAATATTAAAATATAAAAAGACCTATAGCTTGTAATTTTCCTGTCAGATATTTGCTTGCAGTTTTTTTGTAGTTTCTTTTCCACATATTTTCCTCTAAGCTGAAGGTTAAATAAGTGCCCTCTGTGTTATCTTTATCCATGTTTTTCTGGCATCCCAAATTGGCATTTCTTTCCCTTCTGGGCAGTCATCCAAAACAACAACATATCAGTCTCTAGTTACATATCTTTGCAAAAACTCTCCACCTGAAAAAAAATCTGAGGTGTATATATAGAGAGATAATAAGGGAGGAACATGTCATACAAGAAAAAAATGCATGAAAACAAGGAAAAAAACCATGAAAAATAAAAATAATAATAATAAAAAAGTCTTATTCATGTATTTGCATAAATGCTTAAAGTATAAGCCAGTTAGCAAATGTCACTTTCCACTTTTTAATATCTTAAACAAATTTTCTTTTTTTGTGTGTGGGTTTGGTGGGTATTTTTTGTTGGTTGGTTAATTGGGTTCAGGTTTTTTTGTTTTCATTTGGTTTTGATTTTTGTTTTTTTTAATTTTGTGTATGTGTGTGTTTGTTTTGGTATGCGTGTGTTTGTTTGTTTTCCTCAAGGAAGGCTTTCCAGGTCTTCTAAAAAGAATCGAAAACCTAGATATTTTGATCTAAAAGTCCCTGGACTTTTAGTTTGGTGTGCCTCATGTGTTGTTTCCAATTAATTCCCTTAGTCAGTCTGTTTGTAGTTTGTAATGATCTTCTGTATTTTCACTGAGTGTAGCAGGTCTCAAGATCTTATCTATACCACAGGAAAGGAAATCTGGTGGCTGAGTAGAATGTACATATTAAGACTAGTATCTAAAAATTCTCTCCATCCCTAATAGTACTAGAATTAGATTCCACAGCTCCGTTTTGGAAAAAAGAGTAGAACACTTTCCCTTAGTATAGACTTTACATTTTTAAAAATTAATGCTAAAATAAAGAAAGGAAAAATTTGCCTTTTACTATGAGATTAAGCTATAAGCACAGAAAGTATTAGTTTTGTTCTTTTGTCTCTCAACACATTTCAGCTAACAGAAAAGTTTAATCTTTCCTGACTTCTTTCTAATATAGGTGAAAATTTTATGAGTCTTGGATTCTAAGATTTTAATGACCGTAGAGCACAGAAAAATCTAAAATAAGTCACTAATCACTATTCATTCACCTTTTTTGTACATACCTATTGTTATGATACTAGTCTTTGTTTGAGAAGTGATATTTATGCAATGTAATTTAATTGTTATTTATTTCATACTCAGAGATTACATCATCACCCAGAACACAGTGATTTTAATTGAACTGTTTCCAAAGGTCACCATTTACTAAGGACATACCATAAGATAAAGGTGAATGCATGATAGAGAAGCAGACATAAAGGTGCTCCATTTCCTGTCAAACTGCACTGAAAAAAGCCCTTATACATCTCTTCTATCTACTCACATCTTTGCTCTGAACTTACACTACTGATAATTTAAAGATCTACTTCTTTATTCAAAAATGTAACTGTCCTTTTCACCTCTTCTTTTCAATTTCCTTCTGTTTCTCATTTTGATATTCACTTTGTTACAAAAAGACAGATATCTGTCTTTTGTAGAAAGATCTTGACACATGAACCAATGACATTAAAAAATGAAACACATTCATCAGTTAGAAAGACACTAATTTATACTAGCTTTATTCTAGACAGTGAGAAAAGACAAATGTCTATTTTATATGAACTTCAAAACCTCACATCTAACTCCCAGCATTTTACCTAGAATAAAGACTAGACTTACTTGAAATGGAGGAAATATCAACTTAACAGATGATAGCAATAGAATTTTTCAGGTATTGTTACACTAGAATGCCAACTTGTTCTTAAATTGAGTAAAATACCCTTAGGAAAAGATAATATGTCCTTAGCTATCTGTAGGATACTAGGGCTTTTTTTGTTCTGCAGTAAAAGGTTTTATTAATTACAACTAAATATAGCAATCTAACTGACAATACATTATTTTCTATGATCTCATAGATTATAATCCTATCTAAATGCATTCTATATTTGGAATTACTCACCATTAGAAATGTCAATTCATATCTTCACTGCTCTTGTATTTTAATAGTCTTATAAGGGAGCAAACAGATTTGTATGGAACTTTCCAAGAATTAAAATAAATAAATACCATAATAAAAATATTTTTAAAGATTAAATAAAAAGGTGACTTACGTACTGTGAAAATATCACTTTGGTTAAAATGAAAATTTCATTATAAAACAGAGTCACTTGTGTGAGGTGCTGCAGTAATTTGCTCCACGTGTTATTACAGTGCTAATCTGTGACATTTTGTTTCTGTTCCTCAAGCATGAATCAAGTTTTCCAACTTCCCAAGATAAAAATTACGTACATAGATTTGCATCTAATTATACAATAAGCGTTAAAAAATTAAATAAAAAATATTGGCTTTTCCATTTCCTTCATGCTGTCAAATTTATGGGACCAGACTGTAAGAAGCTGCATAAGCAAACAGTAAAAGTCAATTCAAGTCCTAAAGAGCTCTCAGTCAGCCATTGCTCTTCTACAGCAACAACAAAAGAAGATTCTGTTTGAAGTACTTTAAACCTCAGGTTAGTTAAATGAGAACATGAGCATTAGACTGTTTTCTGGTGCAGTAAAGTGAAAGGGAAATCAAATGACTTGATGGAAGGAAGGAAGGAAGATGATGAAATCAGATGGAATGAGAGTATATAGCAAATTGAGCATGAAGCCTACAGCTCTTAACAAACAGTTCAGTGACCTAAATATAATACTATACATCCGTTATACATGACTAAGTCACAGAAAATATTTTCTAGCTGAAGTTAAAACTGCTTTATTTGCACAAGAAGCTTGAATATAGTATGTTTCTCTTTCTGACTCAATGAACACAAATTACTGTACATGTATTTGTCATTATTAATTTTAAAATCACCTTCTATGTGTTTTCTTTATCATTTGAAGAAAATACTTGTCTTAATTTTTATTCCTTTTTGCTTCAGCAAACACTTCTTGGAGTATTCTCAGCTGACAGAATATTCTAAAAAAAATTAACAGACAAAGGCGAGAACACAGCTTCTGAATACTTTTTTGTGAATTAAATCTAGACTGAAACATGTCAAATTGAAAGAACACTCATTAACTGTTAGAAAATATTAGCGGTACAAAAGGATATCAATTTTTTGCTGGTACAGCTTCACATATATGATCCCTGCTGCAAATGTGTTTGATCCACTCACATTGTTTTAGGTAAACAATGAAGGAACATTGTGATCTCCATGTGCTAAGAGTAAAAGCTACAAACGTATGCTAAAATGCAGACAAGTTTGCATGAGCATAATGCATGTAAGTTGCCAGTTAAAATCTGTCTTTTGTCCTTGGTGTAATTTGTATCATGAATACAGGTCATGTATGTGCCATAATTTTCCCATATTCTCCAGGGTGCATATTGTAACAAGCATGGCAATTTAGTATTTAAATATAAGCCAAACACAATTTTTTAACTACATACAAAGTGGAAAAAAAGAAAAAAAATCACTAACAATGTCTAGTTCTAGCAACAAGATTCAATGCTAAACAAACCTGCAAGAGGAAGAGGCAGTTTTCAGACATCATAAATAAGTTCCTATGTGCACTCATTTTTTTTTAAATGTGAGAAAGATTAGAATTTACAAGCAAAAAAAAAAAAAAAAAAAAAAAAAAAAAAAAAAAAAAACCTGATGATTTCCAGTTGTCCCTTCATCTGTGTCTCATGGTTCTGTATGACCTAATAGACCCTGAGAATTTAATTTCTTTGCTTCATGAATACATGAACCCTAGCACAGAGTTCAAAGGAGGTGGTTGTGTTTATAATATTATATAAACAATTATCTTGTTTAAATAGGATAATTATATGGGAAATGATTTAGTCTAATACATTTTTACAGTTACTCACAATGGATGAAAGCAAAATGGTATTCAGAAGGCCCTGCTTTAAAGGTTGCAACGGTGGATTTTTAATTCAAAGTGTGTGGGTGTTACTTTTGCCTGATTGCTTACACCCCCTCTCATGTGCCACTTTGTAACATTGTTCCTGCTCCTTCCTTTCCAGCAGCAACTTGGTGCCATTCAATTTCTTACCAGACAAGCCTCACAGAATTTTGAGTATTCAGAGTACTATCCAAGCCTCAACTTATCTAGACCAACAAGAACTACAATTAAACTAATTAAATTCCTTCAGTGTGGCATTTTAAATTACTGTGAATGGGCAGAAACCTCTAGCTGAATGATGAGGTGTATAACCTGATGCCTCCTCTTTCACTAACATCACTTTATATTGGCAAGATTTTAATGAGCTGATAAACTTGTTCTCCGGCACTATCCAACAAATGATGCTCTATTTATAAGTGCATAAAGTAGTACATCCAGTGAGAAAAAAAAGCCATTAAATCCATTGCATACTTTTCTCCTACATAGATTGCATGCAAATAAGACCAACTAGAGAAGATTCTGTTACACAATGATACTGGGGATAAACTACAGTAATTTTTCCACTCCCATATCTTCTTTAAGTTATATATGTAAGAAAAATATTGATACAGTACTTGTGCTTTTTAAAACTAGAGATTATTTTCTAATGGTTAGGAAGTAAAAGAATTCAAGAAAAGTACAAGTCAAAGTCAAAGACAATGCCAAATGTACATAACATTGGTAACAGCTCAGACTTTTTCTCATCCAGCTTTATACCTGTG
Organism: Florisuga fusca; assembly: GCA_038090715.1. Taxonomy (NCBI): domain Eukaryota; kingdom Metazoa; phylum Chordata; class Aves; order Apodiformes; family Trochilidae; genus Florisuga; species Florisuga fusca. The sequence goes on from JAAWXA010000009.1 coordinate 25,576,174, forward strand.
GCAAAGTCTCCCAAATTCTTTCACTGTATTATCTTGTTTCTTTTGTTTGTTTGTTTGTTTTGGTGTGGTTGATGTTGTTGTTGTTTCCTTGCTTGTTTTTTTTTTCTCCTACTTCACTTGCACCCATGTTTGCATCCCTATTATAGCTCATAGATGAACAGGCTTATTGGTATACAGTTTCTGAAGACTATGAATGTGTGAACTGATGGTTTAGCAAGACATAAGTGGTGTGCCAAGAGCCTGGAGCATCAGCTCTGAAATTCCTGGCTGCTTCAGTGATCAAATGCAGAGTCCCAGATGCTGTGTTTATGTTACTATGTAGAGCACCCCTCAGGGTAGCCTCAAGGCCAGCAGAGCTGCCCATCTACTTTGCTTGTTGAATCACCTGAAAGGCTAGCTCTGGGGAAAACCTGCTGGTATTCCTGGACAGTAATGGGAATTTTCAATGTACCAAATCCATAGGCAACAACATTTGTATGTAGCCTTCAGCTATTCCATTTGCCATTTCAGTGACATCAAAGATCAAGAAAAAGAAAATAGTCTGGAGATTATTCCTTGAAGGTGCCCTCGGGTTATTCCTAAAAGGATTCAAAATCTTTACTGTCTTAAGGGCAGAAGGGATTTCTGCCAGCCTTAGTTTTGGTTGCAGACAAAAGATATAATGGATGCCAAATGTGTACAACATCCTCTCATTCGCAGCAAATCTACAGTTTTCACATTAGATACAGTTTACAGGTATTCACAGAGTGTATGCTTCTGAAGTAGTGCAATATATCACTATTGTTTAAAAATCTTACTCTAAAAAAAAAAAAAAACCAAAACGGCCATGTGATCCAAAGATTAAACTTTTCTCAATCCGTTGATCATGCATATGTTTCTGGCTTGATAAACTGAAGTGCTTAAGTTAACTTCAGCCTTTAGCAACTTTTAAACTATGATGAGGGTAACCTAAGCTCATATATTTTATTTCACAAGCAGGATAAGAGAGGAGCATGCATGGATGATGACTGCAGATCACAAAAGTCATTAAAGAGTAGTAATTTTTAGTAATTTGTTTGAATTGCTTGCTCACACATGAAGATACCAGACCAAAGAACATATGCAGAAGCTGAGCACTCTTTTATTTCTGCCTCTTTCTACCCTTAAGTGATAATCGTCTGATCACTTTTCTCCCTGTCTGTCCTTGTATCTTCTCTCATGACGGAAAAACTACTGGATAACAGAACGTTCTTTCCTCTGGAAAGCAAGCAGGGGTCAGAAATGCACATGAGCTTGAAAAAAAAAACGTCAGGGATCTGCAAGTGCAGTCTATGCACTTATGTTGCTAAAGGAAACAGATAATTTGAAACAACGAATCCATGAAGCTGATCACCACACTAGTTCCCTTCTTGAAAAAATGGAACATTTCAAGGAGTTAAGGCACTAGTAAGTTTTTCCAGAACTGAAAAAAAAACTTGGAAAAAAAATTAATTAAAAAGCAGGGAAAGGCTGTTTTCAATCCCAAGGAATTTCATTATGAGATTAATCTGAGGCTCTGCCACAAAATTAGAGACTAAAATTACCATCTACTCTGCTAGTTCTGGACCATTTAAATACCATCCAAGATGCTTGCTGTCCATTTTCAAGCAGTATAAATCTAGTTATTAATGGCTGCTATTGTGGTGTAAAATATTTCTGCATCTCTAAGGTACCTGACTAGTGCAAAAAGGCATTTTATTTAAACTTACAGTATTTAAAATTAGGAGAGTATAAATAGTATATCTATGAAGTGGCTTATTGAAGGATGTAAAGCTGTGGTGTTACAAGGGAGCTATTTACTAATAAGTACTTCTGGTGTATTTCCCTCAACTGCCATCAATAAATATTTTTTAATAGATAATCTACACAATGATATTGAAATCATTATAGTCAAGTGTATAGATAAGAGGTTGCAGTTTCAAACATGCTACTACAAATGTTCATAAAGCTCTTCAAGAAATGGTCTCTTTTCTATTAAAAAATGCCTTCTCTAGGTTGTAACTGGGAGCAAATAAAAGTCTATGTTTACACAACTGGATGTTTATCCTTGGAAAAGATTGAGCCAAAAGAGGGTTTAGTGATTATTCTAGATGTGTGTCTCATTATGTAATAACACAATGCTTGGTAAAATTTGCCATAGAAAATCCTACAAAAGTGTCCATACGTCTTTTGGTGCAATGTACTAATTTGCTATCCACTCTGACAAATTCACAAAAAAATTAAAAGTACTTCTAAAATGATCCACAGAGCTGTAAGAAAAACTTTGGCTGCATAGCTTAATAATCTAGTATAGTAATTTATGACAAAAAATGTTGAAGAAATTTAATGGATCAAAAACGGTGGGTACTTAAATATTGGGCAAAAATTTAGGTGGAAAGAGCAAGGTTTTCGATATTATTGAGAGGAGAATAAAAAGTAAGTAGCTGGAAAGGGATCTGAGAAAATCCACCTTTCAATAAGAGAATAATTCCTATTAATGATAATTAATGTTGATACAGCTTACCAGTGAAGATTGTAGTTTAATTATTGCTTAGAATGCCTAACACAAAACTGGTGTATGTTGTTAAAGAAATCCTCTGATCCAGGTTTGAGACATATTCTTCATCCCACAAAAGATCACAAAAGCAGAAACAGTGCTCTTTCTAGCTCTAAAGGGCTGTAAATATGAGTTTTAATTCTTCCTGTTTCTTCTCCACCTCTGTTAAGCTCCATTCTGTCTGATCTCTCCAAGCACATGTAATGCCTTCATCACCATATATAGGAAAAATGGCTTTAATCAAATCTCTTGCTTTATGTCTTCTCTGGTTGTGTAATTTGGCTTCTGATTTTATGAGGGTTTTTATTTGGGTGGGTTTTAATATGGTTGAAGGTGTCCTGCTTGTAAATGACCAGTCAAGTCTCTATTTGGATCATTTAACTGCCTCTTTGATGGCCCCACTTAATCACACCTGACCACTTTCTCAAGCAATGTCTATGTCCAAGAAGTGACTGATCCTATTTAATTTACTTCTGTGTAATTTTTTTGATATAATATCACTGACAAGGTAACAACACAGCTGGTGTTAACTGGATGTGTTCCCGTCATCTTTGTGCCTTGTTTATCTCTGAGTCCAGACAGTGGTAAATGGCCAAAGGTTTCATGTCCTTTTCTGGGGCAAAATGTGTTCTATCCCCAGTGTTTTACACTGCTGATCCCTCTACTCCCATAGTCAGATTTAAAAACCCATTCACTTTGAACTCAAGTACAGAAATTTATTTCTCCAACTGACCTCATGCAGGAAAATTCAGATATATTCTATTAAGATGTATAGCTAGAAGACACGTCTCACATAAACCAAAAATGCGTTAGAATTTCAGACATTTTAACCAGACATATTTGCAGCTGCACTTGCATTTGCAATTGTCCTGAGACTTTGTTTATGGTTACTGCTCAAACATGGTTTCCCTCAAGATTTGGAGACTACCAGTGCTGAATTTCAAACCAAAGAATATGTGTGGCCCTGATGCACACACAACATTAATGCAATCATTATTTTGTTATGGAAGAAATGTGTACAGTAGGCAAAGTCCTTAAGCTACTCCTTAGCTTACTGTTTCATTAATATAAAAATGACAAGACCAGTATTCAAATATAAACAAATTAATTATGTATGTAAATGAACTTCTAATTTAGTTATCCTGAAATACAGCAAGGTTAATAGAATTACACTGAAGCTATTACAGCTGAAATGAAAATAAGATTTTCATGTTGCTGTTTTAGAGACTTAGTATGAACAGTATTCCAATGGCTTTCCAACTTGATTCATTCACAGAGAATGTGTTCAAAGTAATACCATAAAATGTACTTGCTCTTTCTCTAGGCTTCATACATCTGCTTTATTGTTTGCTTTAATAACAAACATTTTTATTGAGGTGTGTAATAAATATAACAGACCGCATCCTGCAACCTGCAAGCTACAAGAAAGAATAGGATCTGTACAAACAGAGGAGATAGCCTCTGTAAGGATAGAATGCTGGGGCTCATTTGTCTCCAGATATGGTTTGTTTCCCTGTGACAATCAATAGATAATTTGCCCTAGGGACAAGTAGTCATTTAGGAATGATGTCCAAGCCTTGTGTCATAGGGCTCATCTCACTTGAGCCAATGTTTCTTTGTGATCACTAAAAAAAAATCTATTACTTTGGTATGATCAAATACATTTGTGTCCTACAATATGTCAAAAACTGAACTGCAGTTCCTACTAGGGAACTAGAGGAAGGTATAGGTTAGGCTAAATTTGTCACCCACACTATGAAGATTACTATAATTTTCTTAGCTGGAGGGTTTTAAGACTTTAATAATAAAAACAAGCACTCACATATACATAGAGATTTGAATAGACAGAGTTTATTGTATTTATGTGACAAAGTTTTTGTAGCAGCATGGGTTGCAGGGGTGGATTCTGTGAGAAGACACCAGAAACTGGCTCCATGACAAAAAGAGTCAGCTGCAGCCAGCTCCATGATGGACTCACTGCTGGCCAAAACTGAGGCCAACAGTGACATAACACATTTAAGAAAGAGTAAAATACAGTGCTGGGATGGATGGGAGAAACAGACACCCAGGTCAGACAGGAATGATGGGGACAATGTGCTCCAGGAGTTGGAGAGAAGATTCCCCTGCAGCCTGTGGTGAAGACTGTGGCGAGGTAGTCTGTCCCCCTGGAGTTCATGGAAGTCCATGATGGAGCAGATATATATCTTCAGTCTGTGGAGGACTGTCCACAGTCAAAGAAGAGGTATTCCCAAAGGAGGCTGTGAACCCATGGGAAGCCCATGCTGGATCTGTGGACCTGTTGAAAGAGAAGCTCACTCAGGGGCTCATTTTCTGGCAGGACTTGTGACCCCATGGGGGACCCTTGCTGAAGCAATCTGTTCCTTTTCTGGAAAAGACCCGCAATGAAGAAGTTCCTGAAGAAGGACCAATGTTGAAGTAGTTCTGACTGTACCCCATGGGAGACGCCACATTCTGGAGCAAGGGGAAAGCAACAGGAACAAGGAACAGAAGGGACAAAGTGTTCTGAAAGGATCACGATCCCTGTTCTCCATCCACCTGTGCTACTCAGGAGGAGCGTTTTGGGGTAGTGTCGGAGTGTTTTGGAGGCAGGGGCTGGGGTATGCCCCAGGGGTGGCTCCTGTGAGAAGCAACTAGAAGCTCCCCAGGCTACTATTCCAGCATGACTTGTAGCCAAGGCCAAGCATATATGGGAATCTGGGTGTATATCTGGATATACTTCTGTGAGTAACCTATTCAAAAAAGGAAAAATGAAACTGCAAAAAGAGGTGCAGAGCAGAGAAAAGGAGGAGGTGAGAGCAATATCTCCATAGATGATTTAGATGAGGGGATTGAGTCCACAATTAGCACATTTGCAGAGGACACTAAGTTGGGGGGAGTATCGATCAGCTGGAAGGCAGGAGGGCTCTGCAGAGGGACCTGGACAGACTGGAGAGTTGGGCTGATTTCAACGCTCAACACGGCCAAGTGCCGGGTCCTGCACTTAGGCCACAACAACCCCATGGGGAGCTCCAGGCTGGGCACAGAGTGGCTGAGAGCAGCCAGGCAGAAAGGGACCTGGGAGTCTGGATTGACAGGAAGCTGAACATGAGCCAGCAGCGTGCCCAGGTGGCCAAGAAGGCCAATGGCATCCTGGCCTGTATCAGGAACAGTGTGGCCAGCAGGTCCAGGGAAGTGACTCTCCCCTTGTACTCAGCGCTGGTGAGGCCACACTTCGAGTACTGTGTCCAGTTCTGGGCCCCTCAGTTCAGGAAGGAGATTGAGGTGCTGGAGCAGGTCCAGAAAAGAGCAAGGATGCTGTGAAGGGACTCCAGCACAAGTCCTGTGAGGAAGGGCTGAGAGAGCTGGGGCTGTTCAGCCTGAAGAAGAGGAGGCTCAGGGGAGACCTCATCACTCTCTACAACTCCCTGAAAGGAGGGTGTAGCCAGGGGGGGTGTCGGTCTCCCAGGCAGCTCCCAGTAAGACAAGAGGGCATGGACTTAAGCTCTGCCAGAGGAGGTTTAGGTTAGATATTAGGAAAAATTCTTTACAGAGAGGGTGATCAGGCATTGGAATGGGCTGCCCCAGGAAGTAGTGTATTCTCTGTCCCTGGAGGTTTTTAAAGAGACTGATGTGGCACTCAGTGCCATGGTCTGGTAACCACAGTGGTAGTGGATTAAGGGTTGGACTTCTGTGATTCTGTATTAGGCCTGACAATTTCTCAGGGTCAAATGGCTGCCAAACACAATCCAACAGTACCATGGGTAGGACTCTCTCAGGGAGTCAGTCAGGTAATCTCAGTCATTTCAGCATCTTATAGTGAATAATTTCACATAAAAATGTGAGAATGAAACTTTGTTTCAAGCTTCTCCCCATTTGCTCTATATTCCCAATGATCAGAGTGTGTACCAGTGGATTAAGGGTTGAACTTAATGATCTCAGAGGTCCTTTCCAACCTGGATGATTCTGTGATCCTGTGTGAATGAGGAGCCCCAGTAGCACTGACTTTCAGTAACGTATGGGTTTCTCAGTCAGCAGATGGTTTTGAAAGATACAACTTTTTTTATTTAGGTAAAAGCCAAAGAACTAGTTATTGACTTGGAGAATGTTACACAAGAGAAATGGACCCACATCCCTGTTTTTTGACTCTGAGTCCAGGCTTCTAGCAAGGTTCTGGCAATTCCTCTCTGCTGGTAAATGAAATCATGTCATCCATGTCTGTAACTTAGCTTGTTTTAGGCAGCTGGGCTCTGTATTTGTAGAACAGCCATGGAAAAGAAAATCAGATTTCTTCTATTAGAGCTTGGTTGTGTGAGATTCAGAGCACTTAATCTGTTCTCTGTAGTCAATGGTATTTCTGTCCTGTTCTCCTTTCACATTGTTAACTGAAGTTTTGGTACAAGGCTAGTAAAAGTGATGGTCACCTTGAATCAGGCCTTATAATATCTAGTACTATTAAAGCAGCAGAAGTTATGGATTCCTCAAATTAACTAATGCCTGAGGAGAGATACCAGGAAGGGAGGAAGTACCTGAACAGAGATTTCCCCTTGCAGCCTGTGGTGAGATGGAAGGATGTCCCCCTGCAGCCCATGGAGGATCATGGTAGAACAGTCCGTGAAAAACAACAATGGGGTAGACAGGATCTGCACCACATGAGGAATCACAGTGGGCATATGTGAAGCTACATCCATGAAGGACTGTGGTGGGGCAGACATACCTGCAGCCATGGAGGACTCCATGTTAGGGAAGGTGACTCTTCCTGAGGCAGGCCATGAGTCCAGTGGAGGATTACAAAGATGATTAAGAAACTGGAGCATTTTCCATACAGAGTTTGAGACAGCTGGGACAGTCTGGAGAGGAGAAGGCTTGGGGGCCTACCCAGGGGGTGCAGATCTTAGCAATGTTTACTAAACATCCAATGGGAGAGAATGAAAATATGGGACCAGGTTCTTCTCAGTGATGCCTATTGACAGAACAAGAGATAATAGACACAAATGGAAAAACAGAAAATTTCGTATGAACTTAGAACACTGGAAGAGGTTTCCCAGAGGGGTTGAGGAGCTTGCATTTCTCAAGCTAACAAAAACCTGAGAGCAACCTGCTCTAGTTGATCCTTCTCTGAGCAAGGGAGTTGAATTCTGTTGTGTCCAGAGGCCCCTTCCAACCTCAAAAACGCTTTGATCTTGCTATATAGGTACCTAACAGTGGACTTTTTGAACTGAGTCAAACAAAGCCTTAATGGAGAATGAACACTTTCTTTTTGCTGGTTGAACTAAACTTTATCAGGGTGTGCAGTTTACCTTGTTTTTTTGTCAGGCACCTGTTTTTTGAAACTTTTTCTATAGAAATTTAGGGAATCTTTAGAAAACCTAAGCAATTTATATTAGTCAGGAACAAGATGCACAATTTCCTGTTGAAAATAATCTTTTGTTCACATAGATTGGATTTTGTGACCTCTGAAATATTTTTAAGTTTACTTTATTATTAAATTGCAAATAAAATAACATTTGCTCCCCTAATTCACTATACCTCTGATTCTCTCTGATACCTCTGATTTTACCATTGAAATATTGTGTAAGTAATGAATTTATCAGCTTTTTTTTAAAACTAGATTTTTATTTATAGTACAACTGATGTTACTGCTGTTATGTTTTCTATTATCGTTGTCTATGAAACTGGGGGGTTGTCGTGATAGTCTAATCTCACTGATTTGAAATTGTCTCAAAAGAGCAATTTTAAAGTGAATAGCCCTGGCTAGAGTGGAGGACCTGGCCTGGCCAGAGCTGAGCAGGGGGTGACAGAGATAAGAACTAAGAACTAACGACTGGGTGGAGACTACTCCCCTTTTCTGAGGGGCAACCTGCAATCCTGGAGGGACATCCCTCCAGGCACAGTTACCCTGGCCAGGGTGGAGGAAGCCACCTTGGTTGTACTGATGCTGATGTACCTGGCTGAGGTGGTTGGAAAGAGATAAGACCTGTGTGCTGGAAGCCCCCCCCTCCAGGCTAGCCTGTTTTCAATGGCTCTGATGCTAATGAACCTGGCTCCTGAAGCAGCTGACTGACAGATGCCCTTCGGAACAAAAGGAACTCAGGGGTATGTATGCCTGTCCATGCTGTGGCTATTTGGTCGTCTCAACCCATCAACATCTCACATCAGACCCTATCCAGGATCAGCACCATCTTGCAGAAACTCACTGGACAGCTGCACCCTTGGTGGTGACTCTCTCTCTCCCTCATTCTTTCTTCCCATTTTCTTACCCTTTTTCTCCACTTCTCTCTCTCTCTTACATCTTCTTTTCCTCTCTCCCTCTTTGGCCTGGCTCCATAGTTTTGTTTGTGTCAATTGTCAATTGCACCCGACCCTTCTAAGGCTGGACTTTGTTTTGCAGATCCAAAACAAAGATAAATTTTCATGTTACATCAGACCGTAACAATGTTAATCAACTGAAGAATGCTAGCTTAGCAGATGATATAATAAAATGACGGGGTGATAGCAATCATTAGTTTAGAACTAATAACATCTATAAAATCTGTTGTGTGTAATTTACCTATAACAGTGAAGGCTCACTGTAATTGGTCTGTCATTTTTTATCTCTGCAAAATATGCTCCTATCCTCATTAAAAGAGCTTTTGTTCAAGGCATTTTGTAGGTGCCTTAGATTGATTCATTGAGTTCTAGTAAAACTGTAGGTGTCATCTCCAGGAGAAGAAAACTAGAATAGGTCAAATATGCTCTTTTTCTAATGTCTTCAGAAGCCACAGTTTATTAGTAGAGAGGATATTGGCTCCAAGTTTCTTAGCTGTGAAATGATTTCAAGTGATTTCGTTGCATATCATTAAAGACTAAGTTGAAGTGTTAATATCAGAAAACTTTAAAGCTAATTTTTGAGGAACTGTGACAGATAGATGTAGTGAGATAAGAGTAATGATGTGAAATACACCCTTTGACAAGTCTTGCGTTGTCTTTCATGGCTGAGAGACACTGCCATTTTAATCTAGTTAGTTTCCATTTTTCTCACTTCTTCCTGTGATTTTTGGAAGCCACTCTTCCTTATTTCAGTGACTTACTGGTTAAAAAAGAAGTCAGAAGCTGCTTCCAGAAGGATAATGTGAAAGTAACATGCTGGGAGAAGAGTTCCACCATCATCTAAGTAATAATTAATTATCTTCATTAACAATAATGCAAAGTCTACTGATTAAAAAAGTATTTCTGAGATCAAGACTCCCTGTTGAATTGGATTACATATACACCACTCTCTAGTTTTCTTCCTAAACTTGCAGTAATGAAGCAAGAAATGTTGCTGTAGAAATTCCACCTGGGTTCAAAAAAGTGATAAAGGGAAAGAGAAAAACAAAATAGAACTTGTAGAAGTGCTGAAAATGTTTTATCTGTCTTGGAGTTATTAACCTCCAGCACAGACATTAGTAATGATCTGAAGAGTGATAGAAATTATTAAAAAGTTTAAAATAATCCTATGTACCTACACAAAAAGTGTCTGATAGGTCAAGAAAGTAAGGAAATGTAAGTAGCTGCCTGGGTTGGACTCTGGATCTTTTATTGTAATAAGCAGCTGAATAAAAAAATATCCAGTGCTTGTGCTTCTAATTCAGTCAGTATAACATATGTTTGTAACTTTTGAAAATAAGGTAGCCATATTTTGTATGATTATCATAACAGAAAAATTATTATGGAATCATGGCATCATGAAATCATGCAGGTTGGAAAAGATCCTCAAGATCATTGAGTCCAACCATAAGCCTAACACTACAAAGTCCACCACTAAACCATCTCCCTGACTACCACATCTACACATCTTTTAAATACCTCTGTGGATGGTGACTCAACCACTTCCCTGGGCAGCCTGTTCCAGTGCCTGATACCCCTTTCACTGAATAAATTTTCCTAGTATCTAGTCTGAATCTCCCATGGCACAACTTGAAGCCATTTTCTCTTGTTCTATCACTCGTTACTTGGCAAAAGAGACTGACACACAACTCTCTCCAGCCTCCTTTCAGGCACTGGTCACGAGTGGTAAGTTCTCCCCTCAGCCTCCAGACTAAGCAATACCAATTCCCTCAGCTGCTCCTCATTGGAGTTGTGCTTCAGACCCTTTACCAGTTTGGTTGCCCTTCTCTGGATATGATCCAGTTTTTGTAGTAGGGGCCCCAAAACTGAGCACAGTATTGGAATCTCAGCTTGACCAGTGACAAGTACAGGGGGATGATTACTTCCCTAGTCCTGCTGGATGTGGGACTTTTCCAAATTAAGCGATTCTATAATTCTTTTATTTACAATAACACCAAACAGTTTTACTTTTTGATTGCTCTGAGGGACCAGGAGTGTTGTTTTGTTTTGTTTTGCTTTTTTCTCCCATTAAACTATCCCAAACAACATCAAATATTTCCTACATTAGTTGCAGTGAAATGAAATTTTGGCACCCTTTATGTACAGCCAGGAGCAGCTCTCTTCTCCTGTCCTTTCTACCATCTTTATGTACAGATTTTGATTTCTGGATTCTCCTAAAATGGCTCAGTTTCTTTAGGGGTCTTTGGTGACAGAACTTTTTAATATCCTGGATATGTGAGTTCATTCCAGCAACTGGATCTTCATTTTCTACAAGTTCTAAAGATGCATTAATATAAACACATTTAATGCTCTATGGCATACGAACTCACTAGCAGGGCTCAGGCTATGCTCCATATTCTCCCAAACAGGGAGCTGCATGTTAAGATTCAGCTATAGATTTCATTAGATCCTAAATTGTAAGACAGATAGTGATAGACTGTGTGAGCCAAAAGCCTGCCATAGAGTATTTGAACAGTTTAATCACCAAAGACTCATAGAATGGTTTGGGTAGGAAGGGACCTTAAAGGTCATCTAGTTTCGACCCCCCTGCATGGGCAGGGACACCTCCCACCAGACCTGGTTGCTCAAAGCCCCCTCCAACCTGGCCTTGAACACTTCCAGGGAGGGAGCAGCCACAACTTCTTTGGACAGCCTGTGCCAGTGTCTCACCATCCACAAATTAAAGAATTTCTTCCTATTGTCTAACCAAAATCCTCCTCTTCAATTTTGAAACCATTTCCCCTTGTCCTCTCACTACACATCCCTGTAAAAACCCCTCCCCCAGCTTTCTTGTAGGCCCCCTTCACATATTGGTAGGTTGCTGTAAAGTGACCTTGGAGCCTCCTTTTCTCCAGGCTGAACAACCTCAGCTTCTTCAGCCTGTCTTCACAGGGGAGGTGCTCCAGCCCTATGATCATTTTGCTGGCTCTCCTCTTGAAAATAGAATCAAGTTCCACTGTCTGGGCATGTTCCCAAAGTAGCCTTTGACTTTTTTACAGTACTGTATTGATTTTGGATGGAAAGACTGCTCTCTATAGAATCTGCATTGATTCTTCCTCCTTTACTTTCTCTCTCTCTCTCTTTTCTTTTCCCCCTGCCAGTTCCAATCTTTACAGTCCCTGATGTTAAATCAGATTTACCAGTTCATGTTATAGTTCTCTCTTGGGCTATTTTTAAAACTGGTGTCCTATTTGATCCTTTCCATCCTCCCGATTTTAACTGGTAGTTAGCAATTTCATATTTGACTGCCTTTAATGTTCCTGGTTGAATATAATATCTTCATGTCAGTTTCTTATTAATCTCTTTATTGGTTCATATTAACAGCCATTTACTGACACTTCAAATTGAGACTGTTCCCTCACTTAAAAAATATGAGCACCATTATGGAGATGTGTTAGGACAAAACAAATACATTTTTAGCTCTTCTACAATGGTCAATTCTTCCTTAAGGGGTTCTTTAGCATGGACATAGTCTTTGGACCCTCGTCAGTTCTTTGTCAGTCTTCCTCACTTCACTAGACTTAAAAAAAACACCAAAAAAATATTAGAAGTTTTAATGTTGTTAGTAAGTCATTCTTAAACACCTACAATGTTTAACTCACCTGTATATATCCTCTTACCAACTTTCTGCATTGGACCCAACATTTTATTCTTTTTTTTCTTTTTCTTTTTTTTTTTCTTTTTTTTTTTAATTTATTACAGTCCCCTATACCCAGTTGTTTACTAGTCTTTTTAGCATTTTAGATAGATATTCTGTAGAGACTGCCTCACACATGGCTTTCGAATTGCTATTCACTTGGAGAATTTAGACACATTAACTCTCTTCATTTCTTTCTGACTCTAGTGTTAACTTTTTTATTAATTCATATGTAGTTTTTCTTTCTGAAGTCAAACATTATTGTGGTAGATTTCAGTAGCTATTTTTAGCACACAAAGTTGTTCAATTCTAATATTTTTCAATGGTGATCTACTTAGGTGATTTGATGGACACTTAGTACTAGGTAAGACACTTCATCAAGTGTCCTCAGCCTCAGGAACCCATCAGAGACTTTACATAGGAATCTAGAATCAGGGTTAAAAACCTGGAGTCACTCCAAAATGTATAGAGAACTAAGCATCTTAGAAAATAATGCTAAAGTTCCCATGATCATAAAAGATCATTTTAAAACAAAACAAAATAAAAAAAAAAAAAAAAAAAAATCACACAACAAAAAAAAAGACTTGACATTGTGGTTCTAACTCCACTTTTTGTCCTGCCTGAAACAAGAATTTGAGGTAGATCTACCAGTCTATCGAGGTTCCTCTGCATTACACCCTGAAGGCAGGAAAAGACTGATATTTCTGGGTGGACTTTGAGCAGCACTGAATCCTTTGTGGTCACGATGGTGGTGATAAAAACAATGTTGCTGTCTGTCATATATAAGGAAGCTTGGCATCCAGGCAGACATCAGGTCTTGGTCTTCTTTATCTTGTGTGTTAAATCTGTACATCTCCCAAGCCAGCAGAGTATTTTCATCATGAAGTTATCATGGTATGTTCCACTCTATGTCTCAGACAGAAGCACTTACAAAACTACTGGAGCTAGACAAGCAAGCAAAAATATGTGTCTGTATAAAGACATCCCACTGGGAGTCAGGGGTTCTGCTTCTTGTTCTCTGTGCAGATTTAGATGTTGCAAGGCTTAGGCTCTATGAGGTACTATGATGCCTATGAGGCTTTTTATAGCTAAAAATTCTCCCTTCTTCTGAGCTATTACAGAGTTTTCTGCTGTCTGAACTGCAGAAATGGGCAACAGAAGTAGCTGGTTAGCATTTTCTTTTGAAGCATTAGCACAAAAAAATGAGGTGCTTTAAAACAAACTGTTGACAGTAAGAGAATAAGGATATAGAGAAGACACAGTGGTGACCCCATTAATCTTTGTATCTGTCCTCATTATCCCTACAGGGTGCTGGACCAACTCATTTAAACTATATTTTTACCTATAGAGGTTAGAATAGATGATCCTTGAGGTCCCTTACAACCTGACATTCTATGATTGTATGATTCAATGCCAGCAAAATTCTTTCTGGTCTACCCAGCTGAACTACTGTCCCCATTCTTACTTTAATGCCCATTCCCTCCACAGGAACCTGGTTCTTTACACAGATTCATTACAGGCCAGTCTTCTGCTTAACATCGTCTTCTATAATTTTTCACTGTTCATTATGCTAGTACAATATTTCATGACCTAATTCTTGACATAACCTTCTAAACACCTATGAAATCAATGTTTGTTTGCAAGCAGTTATGAAAACATTTTTTAAAGGTAAACCCCTTTTATTTCAGGTAATTTGATTATACTTGTTGTCAGTGTCAGTGTAACAGTTGTCAGTGTTCTCAAGAAGAAGGAAATTTAAAATGGTTACCTTTACCTTTCCCTGCTCAAACTGCAAGTTTATTTTAGAGCACAAACTAGAAATTTATTGGTTTGGGGTTTTGGGTTTTTTTTAAATTATGCATTTTTATTTAACAACAGCCACTATTTTAGCAAGTGTCAAATTTGGATGTAATCATCAGCCTGTTTTTTCAAAGTCTTATACCTTGTTACCCAACAAGATGAAAACCCAACACTTAGATTGAATAAATACATCTCTGGTGTCTTTTCAAAGCACTTCTTTCACTATAAAGTTTATAAAAAACAAACTTAAAATGTCACCATGAAAGACTAAAGAGAACTATGAGGCCCGTTTAGAGTCTTGCTGTATCAAGTAGCCTAAATAATGCAATATATATTTTATAAATGAACAATTTTTATGTTTCTTCAGAAACAGCAAAGGTTGGGCTCAAAGTACACCAAGCAGTTCTCAAAACATATAGCAAAGTGTTCAGTGTGTTCTTTAAGTGATAAGTTCTTATTGATAACATCCTGAAGCACAGACTGCCTTATTTTTCCTTGTCTCCAAATGTTACTACAACAAATACCTTTTACTGATATTTATGAATAGACACTGACATTTCAAAATAAAAATTAAGTCTGTAGATTGTTTTTTATTTGATTTCTACATGACTGAGGGCACAACAAATGCCCTGTAATGAAAGTATTTTTATAGTGGTTGAATGTCAATATTCAGTATGTTAAAGTTCATTATAATGCTGAGTGTACTAGGAAATGTATCAATTTGTAATTCTTATGGCTGATAATGCCATCAGAATAAGTTCTGTTTTATTGCCACACACAGCAAGAGGAAGATGACACTTCTAAATAAAACTAAAGTTGTTTTCACATTTCTCTTTACTGCCTTCCTGCATGACAGAAACACTGAAAATTATGAAAGTTGAACATTAAAATTTAGTGCAATACCCACATAAATATTGTAATTCACAGCATACTTGTAGTCTATCACAGCCTGTGTGGTACAAGTATCTGGAGAATTTCACTTTATCTTCTCTTAAGTCGTATATGAGGGGGTTGGAACTAGATGTCTCCTTCAAATCCAAGCCATTCTATGATAACCTGTTCCATGGTTTCATCAGTCTCATTATAAATAATGTCTTCCTTACATCTAGCCTTGATCTAACCTCTTTTAGTTTAAAATCATTATCCCTTGCCTATTGCAACAGGCCCTGGTAGTTTTTTCCCATCTTTCTTACAAGTCCCCTTTAAGTAGTCCCCCATGGAATTGGGGGTTGGAACTGGATGATCTTAAATGTCCCTTCCAATCCTGAAAAATCTATGACTGTAAGTACTGAAAGTCTGCAATAAGGTCTCCCCAGAGCCTTCTGTTCTCCAGGGTGAACAACGTCGACTCACTCAGCCTGTCTTCACAGGAGATGTTTTTCATCACTGACAATTTTTGTGGTCCTCTTCTGGACCAGCTCCAATAAGTCTTTCTTGTGCTGAGGACTGAAGAGCTAGACACCGTACTTCAGGTTGCAACTCCTCAAAGTAGGGGAAGAATCACTTCTCTTGTCCTGCTGGCCATGCTTTTTTTGATAAGGCCCATGATACAGTTGGTTTTCTGGGCTGCAGGTGCACATTGCCGGCTTGTGTACAGCTTTTAATCCACCAGTACCCCAAAGTCCTTCTGTGCAGGGTTGTTCTCAATCCCTTCATCCACCGGCCTCTATTGATGCCAGGGATTGCCCAGACTCCAGTGCAGGACCTTGCATTTGTGTGTTTCTGTATCTCATAAGGACATATATTACACATGAATACAGGAATGCTCCCAGGATTTCCTACTATGCACTGGATAGCTTTGAATCATCACAGAACCACAGAATTTTTGAGGGTGAAAAAGACTTCTGAGATCATCAAGTCCGGCCTGTGACTTTACACCACCACATCAGATAGGTCATGTCTCTAAGTGCCACATCCAGCCTTTCCTTAAACACCTCCAGGGATGGTGACCCCAGTAGAGGCAGTCCAGTAGAGAGTGGTAGAGTAGTGTGTAGTTGTAGAGAGTGATAAGGTCCCCCCTGAGTCTCCTCCAAGATAAACAACCTCAGCTTCTTCAGCCTCTCCTTTTAAGACTTTCCTCCTTGTCCCTTCACAGCCTCATTGCTCACCTCTGGACCTGCTTCAGCACCTCAATATATTCTTGAAGTGAGGGGCCCAGAACTGTGCACAATACTTGAGGTGAGGCATCACCAGCGCTGAGTACAGAGAGAGAATTACATCCTTAATCCTGATGGCCACATTATTCCTTATACAGAACAGGATGCCATTGGCCTCCCAGGTCACCTGGGTACATTGCTGACTCATGTTCAACAGGTTGTCAACCCGTACTCCCAGGTCCCTCTCCCAGGTCCTGCTTTCCAGGAACTCTTCCCCCAGCCTGTAGTGCTTCATGGGGATATTGTGGCCAAAGCATAGATCCCTGCACTTGGTCTTGTTGAACTTCATACCACTGGCCTTGGCCCATCAACCCAGCCTCTCCAGGTCCCTCTGCAGCATCTTTCTACCCTCCAGTAGATCAATAGTCCTCCCGCCCCCAAGTTGGTGTCATCCATGCCATGATGATGTGCCATGAATCATGGCACACCTTGATCAAAGGGCCTCATGCAGAGGTACAAGGAGTAAAACAGGCCTTAAAGACAAGGTTTAGAATTTTGCAAAGCTTCCAGTGTTGTTGATGCAGGTCCAGGAGGGTTTTATTACTTGGTCATCATACTGGGTCAGAGTTGATTCCAGCTCTCAGTCTAGAGAGCTCATTCTCTTTCAGTGCCTGAGTTCTAGCGCTGTCCATTGCATTACAATGATAGAAGGAAAGGATCAGAGTAATTGCTAAGAAAAGTTATTCAAGTTTTGTTTGGTTTTTGTTTTGTTTTGTTTTTAGAAAACGTCATACATAGGAAGAAGTTCATATGTTTGTGACTGCTAGAAATTACTGATTAATATCAGCTCTTAAAATTAAGAAAAATCTAAGACACTTCTCCGCAAAACAAGACCCCAGAAACATATCATGGGATTTAGGCTTCTCCATTATTAGGGTCAGAAATCTAATTTGAACGAACTGGTGAGTTATTCCTGCAAAAGGAGATGGTTTCTTAGGAGTCAAACACCTGGACTGGGATATACTTTGTGAGATACCGTATGTATCTCTTGAAGCCCTGCTGTCACGACCTGGACTGGGCAACCGAGGGAGAGTCAGATTGTAGCCCCCTGCTTTACAAACTCTCAGAGAGGACCTTAGGTGCAGCTGGAGCCAATCTTCATCTCAGACCTAGCCCATCCCAAGAGAGTGATTAAAATGTTAAGGAAGCACTCAACTGCCAGATAACCCTTGATCAGATTAAAAAGTGAAACAGCACCCAAGGACTGTATCTGAACATGAGCTTTAATTATAAAAGCTTATAAAAGGTGATACTTAATCATGAAAAGTCACAATATATATATGTTCAAGCTGTACAACCTGGAAAAAAACCCACAGCAGGACTTAGTTTCCTTTGTGATTTTAGGAAGGAAAAAAAGAGAGTGAAAGAGAATAGAAGAAAAAAAGTTAGGAGAGATAGATAATAAAAGTCTCCAGTCCTGGATCTAACATTGGGCTAGCCAACTGAGGACAGTTGGTGTCAACAAAGCTCCAAAAGCCCATCATCAAAGCTCCTTGTTTTATAGGCCTGTTTCCTTTAGGCAATTTTTTCTCAACAATGAATAAGTGTGACTGACACATATGACCTCCTCCTCTCCTCCATCATTATCTCTGTCAGTGTCTCCATATGCAGGCCAAAGGCTTTCATATCTGTCAGGCAGTCCTTTATCAAGCAGTCCTTTTGTTTTGTTCGAGGGTTTACAATGGTTTCAACACCACTCCCCACAACAGGACCTTCACACCTGCTATAGCTAGGATGGGGTCTAAATACTCCGCATCCTTGTGCTGCAGACAGATGTAGGTAAGCTGTCACAAGTGATGGATGTGAGGTAAACCACTTAAAGAAATGAAGTCAAGAAGAAAACTAATGAAGGATGTAAAGGGAAGTTTTTTGTATAGAGACTAAAAGATAGAGGAGCTGCTGCTGTCGGTGAAATTCTCAGACACTGAAAAAACGCCACTTCCTGGACAGCCTCTACTACACCTGTTTTATTTATGCTCCTTATCAGTTTCTTAAAAACTAAAATTTAATGAGAGCTCAAGGGGACAACTAGCTGTCCCCAAGTCTTCTGTGGCCAGAGAGCAGGCAGGTGTTCACTCTCCAGGCTGCAGCATCAGTACAGGATTGCCTACTGGGGATAACAGCTGCCTGAGAATGCAGGAAGAAGACTGCATGAGAACCTCTGGGCAGTCAGCTCAGGTTTCTTGCCAACACATCTGTGCCAGTCCTGGGTTACTGACTGGCACATAGTGGGAGAGCTGAGGAGGGAAATCTCATGAAATCTGAGATAACCTTGCTCAAAATAAGTACTCTTTGAAAATCTGTAAGAAAAGAGGTCAGAATATGCCAATGACCTCCTTCCTGCTCTGCCATTTAATCTGCCTCAGGTGTCCTATGTTACCAGTCCTCAGGTCTCACCAGAAGAGTCTCATTGCTGTGTGATCCTTGGGTAGATGGGGATGCATATATTTTGCTCTGGGCACAGTGTGCTCCTGTACATGCAGCAAATATCCCTCAGTGTGTATTTTGGCTAGGGTTGGCATTACAAGGATATCAGTGCTGCCCAGGATTTTGTTTTCCTAGCTGAGAAATGTGGGAGCCAAGACGATGTGATTTAACCCATCTGCTCAGAGAGAAGGCAATTATTTCCTTCTCTCCTGCTCAGCCCTTCATGGATGTGAAAATCTATTAAAGTAAACTCAATCTTTGCCTGTTACCACCTGTGCTTCCCCCACAGGAACCCTGTCTTCTTCTATTTCTGTCTGCAGTATCAGGGAGTTCCAATATGTTTAGCCACTTGCAGCTGCCTCAAGACACAGAAAAATAATACCCCTCAAAGATCAAGTGAGGAAGAGGAGGGACATGATCAGAAAAAGCCAGAAGATCAGCCCAGAAGATCCACTGTTCCCACACTGCAGGATTCTTGGCTGGAAAAATCAGCAGCTGTGTAGTTTTGCAATTTCATTTCAGCAACAGTCATGGTTTAAAGCATCATCAACCATGTTTGATGAACGCGTGTGCTCTGGCAAAATACAACCATCACAACAGCTTCAGCTGTGCGCCTTTCCTAGCAAACTGTCATGTAAACCAAAGTTATTCCTGTAAACAGGAGAATTATTCATTGACTTGAAGGTATCTACTCAGAGAAGAATTGTAATGTCTATTCTGAGGGTTATGTCTAATAGTTGTTGAGACTCAAAACTTTGGCTTTTTTAGACATTTACAATGTATGGTATACTTTCTCAGGCTGGAACTATCTAGTTTTATCAAGCTAAAATAAAGGTGGTTAAAGCAATTGAAAATCTATTTTCCTAGCTATTGCACAATTTAAGTGCAAAGTTAAATGCTAGAAGTAGACCAGACGAGTGCTTTGGCCTGACATAGCTGAGTACAAGGTTGTGGTCCATTAATAGCAGTGGGGATAGCACAATTACTGCAGTTACAGAAAGCTGAACCTTCTTCTACCATGGGAATAAATGCCTTACCAAGTGTTGGACTTTACAGGAAATACTAGTAGCTGTGGATCTTAATGTATCTTAATGTACTTTAATCAAAACTATGCAAAGCCTCACACACAGCTTATTTCAAAACAGCATAAGTCATGGCAGCTGCTTTTAAGGTAAACAATTAGAATTGTTCTAGATAATGACGGGTTTAATTTATTTTTTCCCAACAAAGTCAGATGAAAGGGTTGTGAGGCTTCATTTGTTAATATTATTGCAAAGCAGTGGTTTTGTTTCATGCCACTAACAGGCTGAACTAGAGACTGGTACACTGTTTATAACACCATTACAACCAAGCTTGTATTTTCTTTTGAAGCAGTGACAGTTTAAAATAGGTCCTCTGCTGAGGTAATTAGGGAGGAGGATTAATCCCAAATAATTCCATGTTGAGCAGACATCATCTTAGCTAAAGGGCTTGATTTCCCATCCTGTTAAATATTTGGAGCTGGTTAGAAGATAATGGTGAAAATACCAGTAAAAGATTACACCAGTAATCTTGGTTGCTGTGATTACTAAACCAGATCAATCTATAGAGCCAGATACTTCCTTGAAATCTCAGTATACAGACAGAGATAATGAGTATGCATTAGACATTGTGTACACAGCCCTGATTTCATACTTGAAAATGGAGTAACAGAGGTAGTGAAGCTCCTGAACAATTCTCTGTGAAAAGCCAAGTCACAAAATAATTTAGTTTGGATCACCAATATGTAGTTTATGAGATCTTGAATAAACAATTGCCTCTACATTCACAGGGAACACTATAGAAATTCTCTCTTGGATAAAAGAAAATTAGGGGGCTTCAGTAATGTAACCCTGACTGTTACCAGATATTTCTGTTATACTATAATACCTCTGTAGTGCTGATAAAAAAACCCCACAATCTGAGGCCAGTGTTAACTGTGTGTTTTACTTCTCATGATTATTTTATTGATAGACGCTGATACTTTCTCCCAGGGCACACTGAGAAATAGGGAAGAGGGAAACTTCCTACAAATGTGTAATGCATGGATGTTCTGTCAGGTAATGTGTGTTTAAATATGAAATGCTGAAGTATTTTCTCATACATAAGTTTCCCAGAGGCTAACAAGATACAAAGAGTAGCAGGAGCTAAATGTTATGTGGTAGTCTGAAAAAAAAAAAATCATTATTTCACACTTTCCCCAAAGAATCCTGATTTTGATATCAAATTGTAGATGGTTTTCTAACCTAATAAGACAGTATAACACACGATTCTAACAAAATCAAGCTTTAAAAAATATTTTTCCAATGTTGTTGAAGTGATTGCTATTAATTACTTGCCTCGGAAAAGCAATTTACTATGTACAAAGATGTCTCTTCTGAAGGCTCCTCACAAGGCTCAGGGTCCTTCAGATTTACCTGGGGGTATTCCATCACACACAGCTCAAGAAAAAGCAGTGACTCCTGTGTTCAGTATTCCAGACAACCAAGTCTGATTTCTTGCAGGGACAGCCAGTGCTATAACCCTTTACTGTAGCTCATTCAAATTAATTTGTCATCAGCTTTAACTTCAATGTTCCCTTCTTTCATAGGCAGCCTCAAACCAGGACAATGTCAGATGTCTCCACTGTCTGACCTTCCAAGGATTCTAAGTACACAGCTCCTAAGTACCAGCTCCTAATCCGGGACTGAAAAAGTTTCAGTCCTATCCAACTGCAACTGAATACTGAGACTAAAACCAAAACCAACAAAAGAAAAGCCCCACACAGCATGAAGGCAATATACACCAAAAAGTTTGCTTGAGCAGGAGCCGTAACAAAACATTTTGATGAGTATATTTTCAATCACATTTATATGCAATGATAGATCTACAGCAGAACCATGGGACTGTCGTGGTGAGGCCAGACACAGCAGTCTGTTTATTTCTGGATCCAAATGCTGTAGCAACTTGACAGTACTACAACAATGTGAAACACATACAATTCAACATATGTGGTTGAACTACAACCACAATCTGGATGTTCAAATATAATCTAATATTTTCAGACTCACCAGTTCCTTTTCTACCAGGAAACCTAAAAGTTTCAGACTTATATATCTCATTGTCTTCCAGTCAAAAATATTTTTGATATGTCCTCTTCCATAGCTTTTCTTAATTTTATTCGTCAACCCTTCTCCAAGTGACCCTAGAGAAAACGAGTTGAGTAACACAAAATATAAATTGTATATCAGGAATCATTAGGAGAGAAATGAAATGCTAAACATAGAAAATTACTGTGTAATTGAGTAAATTTACAGTTCACATGCTACTTAAATACCAGTTAACTACCTCAGGAATATAATTGAGGTTGAAAGGTGAGATTCAAGAAGTTCTCTACATCAATCAGGAGGATGGAGCTTACATGCAAGAAGCAACTAAATAAACTAGGACTATTTGTTCTGAAAAAAAAAAGCAACCAAGAGAGGTATGATACAGGTCTACAAAGTCAATGGGGTTGTGAAAGAGTTAACAAAGTGCAAAAACGTAAGGACAACAAATGATGTTTTAGCAATAATTAAAAAATAGTGATGCCTTCTATAATATGAGTAATGTGTAGGAGTGCTTTTTCACTGTAGAAAGCTAAGGGTTTAAACTTGTTCAAGGATGGAAAAGATGTGTTTAAGAGAACGCCAATAACACACAGAAGTGGTGTATGGCTCAAAAAGACTCCAAGGCATAAATGCTCATGGATTGACTGCAAGAAAACTACTGTATGTCTTGAATCTACTCTCCTATCTCTGCCAATTTTTTAGCTGTTAACACAGACAAGTTACTTGTGTCTTTGTCCTAAACCAGTACAGATGCTCTGTGGCTCTCTATGTCATTTCTTTAAGTGCCTCTGAATCTTCTCAAAGCAGCTTACAATCCCTTCATCTTCTATCACCATTCTGTTTGTGTTGCAGCTTTTCAGAACAGATGTTTGCAACTGGGGGCTGTCATAGCTAGAGGAAGTGAAGATCTTTCTCTGGACAGGTGCAGTGTAGGACAGATTACTGTGTTACAGTAAGGTTACCCTTCAGCTAAAACAGCTTTGATTAATTTAACATCCGACAAACGCAGACACTGACAATCATTCTGTCACTTCATTGGCAGTTATGTGGTTCAACTACAAGAATGTGTCTAGGATGAAAATAAAATCAGCCAGATAAACAACACTCTGGTTTATACTGATCAGAACACAAACCATATTTCCACTTCAGCAGAATGGGATATTGAACTTGTGGTTCTATGTAGCCCATTCCTTTATAGAGGGCTCTTTCACTGAGCTTATTGTTATATAAAGCTGATTATTCCATCCCAAACCAGTCAACTTCTCTAATCAGATATTTTGGGGTAAACAAAACCTATAACCCATGAAAACACACTTTATTGATATCGTGATTTTTTTTTTAATAGGCTTTTTGTAGAATGAGGAATGAATGTATATCTTTTCCTTGTCAGCTGCCCTAAGATAAAATTATTCCTTCCTGTCAAAATAAGTAATTTAAAAAGAATAGAAATGCAAGCAATGTAAAACTTATTTGACTGTGGCTGTTTTTCAATGAATGTAGAAGTAGAATGAAAAGGAACTGGAAGTAGAAGTGCATGGAAATATCTGAGGTTACTGGTCAAAATTCACTAAGAAAATCAGTTTATGATGAAAACTAATCTTACAATGTGTTCTTAATAGAAGTGGGCAGAGGGTACTGCACACAATAAAATAGTGGGGCTATGGTGTGGGTCTACAAAATGCCGTACTCAGAGGAGAGCCCATGCCCTGTTACAGCTTCCTCCCTCGAGAAAAGAATTACAGAAACTCATTCCACATATGATTGTGGAACAGAGTTTGTTATAAGCAAAAATCTGAGCCAGGTTTGGAGTTTCCAGGAAGCAGTTCTGCTTCAAGATTCAAAAACAAGTTGTTACTCTCAGTTTCCTGTCTATGCTCTTAAAAGTAGATGAAACCCTCTAACTAAAAATCTCCTCAGACCTAAAAAAGAAGTGGTCAGACAATGCTTCAATGCATCAGCCAGTGATCCTGCCATGATGCCTGCCTTTGAAGACAAAAGGAAAAATATCTGCAATGACATCAATGCTAGGGTTTTGAAAGAAAAACCTAACATTTACAATAGCATCTGCCTTCACTGCAACAGTATATATTGTTACATGGTAGGTAAGTAACTTTTATAAGTTTGAGAAACACACTCAACAGACCTGAAAAATGGTATTTCAACAGTTTGGTCTCCAGGACAGGTTGGTTTGTTGTTGTTTTGTTTTGTTTTGTTTTGTTTTTTTAAATCTAACTGCTGAATCAATTTTAGTAAGCCAAGATTACTCCAAGGGAAAGAGGATATATGAATTACAGCTACCATGGTTAAATTATACATATAAATGCAAGCCTCATTTTTTTCCTCTTTAAATTTAGTGTCACTGAAGTCAATACAAGGAAAAGTTTTCCTTTAATGTTTTTAATGTTGTTTGTGCCTGGAAGAGTTTAAGCAGTTTTCCTTTCAAAAGTACGCACTATGATAATTTGCATTTAACTCAGAAGGTCTAGGTCTTATTCATAGCATATATGTTTTCTAGAAATCACATGTAGGTAACAATAATCAGTGATGAAAATGGCTTTTTATCCAATCTCTTTAACTGATCTCGTAACAGCAACAGATATGACAGTTGCATTCAAGAAAACAAATTAGTTTTGTTGACAGAACACCTACAGGAGTTAATCCATACTTTTCAGGACATTGTCTCCATTTTCCTTCATCCCCCACAAACTAGTAGTTTCTTCCAGTTTTAATGCAAATGCAAATAGGCCTGGCTCCATTTTGAAGACTCACTCTGCCTTTATTTTAGTGTATTTATCTTCTCGATATGCTAGACATTACAGATGTGAGTACTGAAAAGCAGTTGACTTAAGACTACTTCTCCAAACTGCTTCTTTTAAAGATTAATTCTTGCTTATTTTATTAATATACTTTCCTGTCAGATAAATATATATATATATATTTTATGAATATGCTTTCCTTACGATGCTGCCAATCTTGAGACTTCCAGGAACAATTTCAAAAGAGATATGAAAAAATGCTGAAATGAATAAAACCTCAAATACTCACAAAATTTATCAAATCGTATATAAAGACTTCTGCCTAAAAATTTGTTAGTCCAGCAAAGAACTGGGAATGACTGAGACAGAAACTGCAAATCCTCTCATGTAAATCTGTGGTCTCCTTGCTGAAGGCTCTCATTTTCCACTTACCAGTTTCTTGGCTGACTTCTGTAAACTCAATTTCAAGAAAATTCTTTTAATTTAGAATTATAAAAAATAAAAATAATTATCTGACATATCAAATATATCTAAAATTTAACTTAGAAAAAAAATCAACCTGCACTGAAATAAACATATAAATTTTAAATCTATTTTCCAGAAAAGCTGTAGTTTGTCTGAAGAATTTAAGATAAATTAATTTCATTTTATAATCAGTCCTTCTTTATTGAAAAATGTGTCTCTGACAGTGACTGTGTCAGAAATGTTGCTAAATGAGGAGGAACATCCAAGAATAAGTAATTATTTTACATGGCTCAGTAATGGTAGAAATAAGTGTCATGAGCTGTAGTTTAGGAAGTAGAAGTTTCTCAGCTACTCATGGACTGTCACATGTAAGACAGTATGTGAATGGACTATTGAATAATTCTTGCATAGCTTCTAAAACCAGAATTACTAAAATATCTTGTATTTCTAAAACAATAATTAAATGCAAAAAAAATAAGCAAACTGGTGCCAGAAAAAGGAAAATCAGTGCACTGCAATGTCACATCAATTCATATCAATCACTTAAAGATGATCTTATATTCCAAGATTTACCCATTGTAGAAATGATACCTCTTGACAAGACTAGAGTACCCTGTGTTGCCAAATATGTCTAAGCTCTTAGTTGAAATGGTCACCTCTTTAGACTGAGACTTAGCTGAAAAGGACATAACTTTCTCTGTAGTCACTGATGCCTTAAATACATGCAAATATCAAAGTTTTTCCAAGTTTCTTAAGCACCATCCACTTGGAAGTGTAATAGTCCGTTCTTTACCTGATGATTTTCAAGGCAGCAATGAAGCAACACTGGAACTCTGAAAACATAGAAAGTATAATACAATCAAATGACTTAAATGTTGACAAAGTATTTGTCATTATTTGTGGATGATAATTCTACTGCTAAATTTAGGATAATTCTATCCACAACTTGATGGGACATGAGAATATATACATTTCCAGTTAATTATACAGTTCATATACTGCATAATATTGGAAAGTAAGCTTTAGGTGAGACATATTATAATCTTGCAGACACAAGTCACTGATCATTATTGTTCATGTACCGAAGAAGTTTTGAGATTATAGGAGATATTTTACTTGCCAGATGTGAATACAGGGGAATGGTCAAGCATTGTTTAGCTATAGAAATTACTTTTAGTTCCATTAATAAGAATTGCATAATTGCTGCTTCTGGGATAAGTATGATGAAGTTAGAAGTTGTAGTCATCCTCATAATGATGAAATGCTAATACTTTTTTCACAAAGGTTTCCATTAGTAGGTTTTCATTAAATAGTCTTTAGTTTACATTTGTCTGATTTTGCATGTGCTGGTGATTGTGAAATGGGACATTACTGTATCTTAATACAAAGAAAGATTTTGCTACAAAGCTGGTTGATAAAATTGCATCATGGCAATCAAAATAAGTAAAATGGAATTTTATTCTCTGAAATTAATTAGATTTCAAATGCCTCATTTCATATTTTAATGTTAGCTAAACCTAGTGAGTTAGATTGTCCAAAAAAAGGGAAATATCTGAAAATGACAGCAGATTAAATATAGATTCTTAAGAGAAACACTGTGTACTTGATTGAACACACACTTGTGTGTAAACAGGACAGACTAGAGGAACCTGCTACTTACTCATGTTACATATAACCTTCAAATGAAAATATATTCCAATTTTATGTTTTTAAAAATGTTAATAATTGATTGAAAAATACTGAAATTCATTAGAAATTATGACCCTTTTAAACAATACACTGAATTTTATGACATCATAATTTTATATTTAAGGGAAGTAATTTTATATTTAAGGGAGTTAAATTTGTAATTATCTCTGTAGTTTACTAAAAGAAGTGGAATTGTAGTAAGGAATTCCATAATATAAAGGATTCATCATTTTTTTATGAGGTCACTCCTGAGCAGGCAAAGCTCACATTGTTGCTTTGTAAGAATATATTAATCTTTAGGATCTGTTAGGAATGAGACAGAATGAAGGTACAGATTCACTCTGTATGGAGAACTCTTCTAAGCAATTGCCAGTTTTACTCAGGAATAAGGTCTAAAGCCTTCATTCTGCTGGCTATTCTGTAGTGTGTCTGAAGAATTTGTGTCCTTTGGCTTCGCTGAAGCATGATAATCTCCCTTGGCTGACTGATCTGCAGTATCAGCAGAATAATATGCTGATAAAAAAGCAGTTCTTAACCAACCTAGTAAAATATATTAAGCTACGTTCTGCAAAATAAGCTGACACTGTCCACAAAGGACCACATCCTATGTCTGAATCCCCTGTAGTAGGGGCTATTAAGAAATCCTATAGGATACAAACTGTTTACACATGACTTTAATATCATCTCTAGATCTTTTCACGTCCTCTACACATCTGATGGTATCATTCAGGAAAGAATTTCCATCATCTCAGTAAGACTACCCAACCATAATGGGAGACATTAGTCTACCCCATATGTATTCACAGCACTATGAAAACATTAGGTAAGAGAAGCTTGTTGTACATTACAGGAGCAAGAGCAGCACTGTGGAGGTGGAAACCAGACACGAACAACTCCACAGTTTCTCTCACAGATACTACCAGTGAACCTGGAGCAAATTTGTGTAACAGAAGCTAAAAATTAAAATGACTGAAACAGGATTTGGCTAAAGACTTTTTTCCAACAGATAGTATTTGTTTAATTATTTAAGAAGTAAGGCTTTGAACCATTCCCATGTGTTCTACCACCGGATACCAGAGAGAAGAGACCAGCACCTCACTCTGTCCTTCCCCTCCACATGAAACTGTAGAGAGCAATGAGGTCACCCCTCAGCCTCCTTTTCTCCAAACTAGGCAAACCCAAAGTCCTTAGTCACTCCTCAGAAGACAGACCTTCCAGCCCTTTTGCCAGCTTTCTTGCCCTCCTCTGAACATGTTCAAAGACCTCCACATCATTCTTAAATGGTGGGACCCAGAACTGCACACAGTACTCCAGGTGAGGCCACACCAACACTGCATACAGCGGGATAATCATCTGTATGAGCAGTTGGTTATTCTGTGTTTGATGTCCCCAGGATGGTGTTTGCCCTCCTGGCTCCCAGGGCACATGGCTCCTATCGAGCCTGCTACTGGCCAGCATTTTCTGCAGGGCTGCTCTCCAGATACTCCTTTCACAATTTCTGTCTGTGCCTAGCATTATTCTCTCCTAGGTGCATTTAAACTTGTTAAATTTCATCCCATTAATCATTGACCAAGTTATGTGTTGCTCTCAACAGAGGCATGATAGAAAAACACTGAATCTGGGCTCAGCACACCTTGCTACTAAGCACAAGAGATATGCAATCAACCCCGTGTCCCTTGCCAGCCACCTGGTCTATCAAATTCGTGTGAGTCATGAAAGGGAGTGAGCATTATGCTTTACAATTAACTCCTGAGTATAATACGGGGTTTCCTCCTCTGCAAAATTTGGTCCAAAGCACACAATTTCCTTCAGAGAAAGGAAGGAATATCCTTCAGAGCTTGGATATCCTTCAGAGTACAGGCAGGTGAGAGGATGCAAGCTGCATTCTCTGGTCATGTCTACTTCGAAATCCCAGAGTTACTCAGTGTCTCTATACTATGGCCTAGTTGTAAGCCGGCTACTATCTGCAGAAAGCCAAATTTACTAAAGCATTCATGTGTGCAGATTCAATTTCTCAGAGACAAATTTCTGCACAGGATATGTCTTCCTATGAACTAACTCATAGCTCATTGAGCAAAATCTTAGAATTTGCAATATGCAGAGGACTTTTCAAGAGTTTATCTTAAAACTGTGGTTTTTCTCTAGAGACTCACTCTTGTTCACTTCCCATGGTCAGAAAATGAAATATTGCATTGTACAAAAGTTGTCTCATTTTTTAGTGAGACAATTACAATCTCTTTGGTGAATATATATCTCCCATCAAAAAATCAGTAAACCTGTGTTTGCCAGCTCACAATGTCAAGTATGAGCCTCAGGAACAGGAAGCTTGTGGACTTTTCAATGTTCTTGATCTTCTGATCCTAATACTTCCCTTNAGCCTGCTACTGGCCAGCATTTTCTGCAGGGCTGCTCTCCAGATACTCCTTTCACAATTTCTGTCTGTGCCTAGCATTATTCTCTCCTAGGTGCATTTAAACTTGTTAAATTTCATCCCATTAATCATTGACCAAGTTATGTGTTGCTCTCAACAGAGGCATGATAGAAAAACACTGAATCTGGGCTCAGCACACCTTGCTACTAAGCACAAGAGATATGCAATCAACCCCGTGTCCCTTGCCAGCCACCTGGTCTATCAAATTCGTGTGAGTCATGAAAGGGAGTGAGCATTATGCTTTACAATTAACTCCTGAGTATACTACTGGGCTTCCTCCTCTGCAAAATGTGGTCCAGAGCACACAATTTCCTTCAGAGAAAGGAAGGAATATCCTTCAGAGCTTGGATATCCTTCAGAGTACAGGCAGGTGAGAGGATACAAGCTGCATTCTCTGGTCATGTCTACTTCGAAATCCCAGAATTACTCAAGCCGGCTACTATCTGCAGAAAGCCAAATTTACTAAATCATTCATGTGTGCAGATTCAATTTCTCAGAGACAAAATGCTGCATAGGATATGTCTTCCTATGAACTAACTCATAGTTCATTGAACAAGATCTTAGAATTTGCAATATGCAGAGGACTTTTCAAGAGTTTATCTTAAAACTGTGGTTTTTCTCTATCGACTCACTCTTGTTCACTTTCCGTGGTCAGAAAATGAAATATTGCATTGTTTGCCAGCTCACAATGTCAAGTATGAGCCTCAGAACAGGAAGCTTGTGGACTTTTCAATGTTCTTGATCTTCTGATCCTAATACTTCCCTTGTTTAACAACCTGCTGTGCAGCTGATTTCTTTTATATTAGAATATATGTAAAGTGCAGTAATTAGCAACACAGGTAAACAACAGAACATCAACATCAACAGAACATCTGACATCAAAAGAACTAGGATTGACCTTTCTCATGTTAGTTTATTATTTTACAGAACGATTTGAAAAATATAGCCCCTAGAATTGAATATGCAGAACATAAATAGGAAAGCTATGTTTTTACCTATGACCACTGGAGTCTATTGAAAGATTTCATATTGACATCATCAAACTGGACATTGGTTTTGAATCTTGTTTTCCACTGTCCTGTTTGGAATAATTTGTGGATTTGGGGTTTTTTTGTTTTTTTCAGACAAAGGCAATGCAGTAGAGTTTGCAGTACAGTAGAAGTACTGCAGTATGAAACTGTTACTGTAAGACAGAATAAAAACCTCATCACATTTTTTCTAACACAATGATGTGCGAAATATTTATTCTAACACAAGTACCCATTCATTTCACCAGCTGTCCAGCAAGTTAGTTAAACAGACAGTTGTGATCACTTTTTTTGTTCCTAGCATCCTATGCCAAATTATCAAAATGAGACCAAAATATTCAGGCTTACTGCATGCCTTGGTTCTGCAGCTCATCATAGTGCACACATTTTTGGACAGAAATGAATCATTACATCAACATTCAATGTTTTAGAAAGAATAGCTTCTACGGTCTTAAGCATATGCACATAAAAATAGATATCTGTTTAGGGTAAGAATGGTACAATTAATGGTGAGGTGGAGTGAAAAGCTACCTTGTACAAGTGAACAAATGCCATTATTTTCTAAGTAGCTGAACATTGAGTTTTTCATCTATCTTGTGCAGTCAAGAGGTCAGTTGTTCAAAACATTTTATCTAACATCTGTGGTGATAATAGAAAATCAGCAACTGGATTGGTAAATTCTACATTTTTCCCATCTTTTTAAGGGTAAAACTGAATCTCTACTGTTTTAGAATCTAGGAAAAGAAAAAAAAAAAAAAAAAAAAAAAAGGGAAGAGAAGGGAAGGGAAATATCTAAGGCAGCCAATGTAATTGAATAGCGACTCTATCACCTTTGCAAAGTGATAGTAATAGGGCAAGGTCCCTAATGAGAATGTTCCTGTTTGGCAAAAAGCAAATATCATTCCCATCTTCAAAACAGCCAGAAGAAAGGCAGGAGGAAGTGCAGGTAGGTCAGCTTCACCCAAAAATAAGGGAAGTCTATGGACTGAGTCTTCCTGGAAGGCATCTACAATCACATAAAAACCAAGATGACAGGGAACAGCCAGCACAGAGATGCTAAGGGTAAAATTGTGCCTAATCAACATGAGTGCCTTCTGTGATGACTAGATATTTGAGTGAGAGTTAAATACTTGAACTCCCATGGCATCCTTGTAGCTGAATTAGGAAGGTGTGGACTGAATGTATAGTCTTAAAGTCTTACTGGTGAATAGAAGTCAGTTGCAAGTGTAACTGGCAGCCTGTAAAAAGTGAAGTCCCTCAAAAGCCAAAGTATAAGGAAAAGCTGAGGAATCTGTATTTGTTCACCTGTAGAAAAGAATTAAAATAGAGGGTTGTATTGCTGTCTTCAGTGACCTGAAAGGGCCTGTAAATAATATGAAGCCAGACTGTTATCACAGTTTCATGTTGAAAGGGTAAAAAGAGTAGTCATAAATTGCTGTAACAGATTTTTTTGCAAGGATTTAGGGGGAAAAAAAAATTAAATAAAAATACTAGTTTTCATAAGCAGTAGAGACATCAAAAAGATATGGCCATGAAGATTATAGAATCTGCACCACTGGAGATTTTAAAAACCCAGAAATACATGCCCTGAGCAACCTGACCAACTGTCAGAGCTAGGCCAGCAGATGTTTGAATTGGAGTGCTGTAGAAATCCCCTTCACCCCAAATCATAAAATTAATTGAATCCCCTTCACCCTATCTTTTCTGGCTTGCCAAGATAACTCTTGAAGGTTGGGGTCCCAGATACCAACTACAGTTAGCAAACTCAGTCTACCACCTGGTTTTTGTGATTTTTGGCCGTTCTGGTGAGCAAATAGTTTAAAGTCCCTGAATGTGTTTGGTTATACCAAGAAATTGTGAGAAAAATAGATTTTAATAAACATGTTGCTTGCAACTTCTGACCTTTATTGTGCCTAGAACTGACAGTAGAATATAAATGAGTCTCTCTGTTGTTTGATGTGCAACAAGGAATAATCTCTCTCTCTTTTTTTTTTTTTTTTTTATAGCTTTTGAGTTTACTATTAGTTTATAATTAAGAACTGTAGCAATAGTCATAGCATGAACAATAATTGTTGTAAAAGGAGGTTTTTTTGAAGCTCAACTTTGATAGCAATTGCTTCTTTTGTATGCTCTTTCTTTTAATCAGAGCTAATACTATTTCATCTGAAAACCTAGCCCTGCTGGCTATCAACTGATGTACAGCCACACAGACTACTACAGAGCTGAATATTTTACATGGAGAACAAAGTTCGAATAGAGGCATTAAGCAACAATTCTTTAAATCTCTGTGGGAGGAAGTTTGGGTTTTATGCATCTGAGGATCCCCTGGTATTGGTGTGACACTGGGGTCTGCTATGATGTAGAGTCAAAGAAGCTCAAGAAAACCTTTTTGAATGGCTAAAGCTCTTTAATACAGCAGAATTCTCAAAATTATTAACTTAAGAAGGCATAATTACAGATGCATGCAGTTAAACTAAAGTACATCCAGATATTTTTTACATGCTACCATATATCAGAGTGTGAACAAGCATATTTTAAAATGACAGGCTAAAACATTCAACTATTGACCTTACACATTCCAAGATAAACTGTTGAAATCAATCGCTTAAATTCCTTTTGCTTTTTAAATTCCCTTTGCTTTATTTTACCTGCAGAATTATCTCAGGAACATCCCTACATGAAACAAAAATGTAAGAGAAAAAGAGTGGGTTTGATTCTCTCCTATTGCTGGGAATAAAGAATACCTTGAGAGTGTATGTGTGTCCGTGAGAGGAAATGTATTTCAAATATCTCTATCGTTATTTAGAAATTATTAAGGAGGGTTTAAATGGAGTACGCAGCTCACTGATCACACAGCTCATTGATCATTGCCATTTTTATAGCAAAATGCATAGAGACTTGAGGAAGAGAAACCTTGTGAACTAGCAGTTACTTTTCTCCATATTTCTTGCATTGAGTATAAACACCTTCCCCACAGTGAAGGCAGCATGAGAATGGTGAAGGAATGTTATTTACTCACCTCTACAATTTAAAACATTGAGTCATAAAAATAATAAAAACAAAAAAGTATTGTAATGGGACACTCAATTAAGGGTGCTAAGGAGAAGAAAACCATTGGTGAGTGGTAAATCCAAGCTTTGATATTAGGAAGAGATCTCCTAATATTCTCTCACTGATAATATGAAAAATCACTTCATGGCCCTCCTGGATATGGAGGTAAGTCAGACATAAGTAGAGCAGAGTGGAAAGAGAGATTCTAGTATTCTGCTCTAAACTGTGATGATCAAGCATTGGGCTGAGTGACATGTATTTGTGATCAGCCACAGTCCCATTATTTACTACTCATTCTACAGCTCATTTCTTCATCTTTACCACCGTCATCTCCTCCAAAATGATTCAGCTAGTCCTATTTACTCTTCCCCCGGGGATCTCAATTTTGCTGACTTTTTACATTTATTTGTTATTCATGATGTCGCTGCCCTGGAAAATTCCACCTTGGTCAGCAGTTCTTAAAGGTAATGTCTCTCTTTACACATAGTTTTTCACTTCTGCCATTTCTCACATTGTTGTCATCTTAGTTTAGCCACTAGTCAGGGTTGTCCAGCTTCATTCAGGGTGGGACATTTTTGTGAATATTCCAAAACAAGGAACAACCCATAAATGCTAATTGTTTAATGGACAATTTAACTATATTAGACAAAATATTAGTCCTTAGGAGAGGAGAGCAGAGCATACTACTGTCATGAAAGAAGCTCTCTACTGGCTTTTGAACAAGTTTTACAAGAAGAAAACCAAATAAAGTAAGGAATCTGAAGATAAGGATTTTTGCACTGCCTCCTGATCAGCTCTGTATCTTTCCCTGAGTGTATGAACTTCCTTTGTTACTGAGCCTGGTGTAAAGACCTCAGCGTGTACTCCTCCTAAAGACAGTTCTGAACCCTGAGTTTGTATTACCTTAGGAATCACAGGTCCTTCAGACCTGATTTACAGGTCTCTTCCCTTATGGTGCCACTGTACCAAAGGCATCATTACTTTTATGTGGAGTGCCTCATCCTGCAAAGAAAACTCTTCCCTCACATTAGTTTGCAACTTGATCATAGTTCTCTAAAACAAATAACCTTGGTCAGAATCTGGAAACATGTTTTTTTCCCAATTTTACTATAGAAATGTAGAAAGGATAAAACTTTCTAATCTTTATGGTGGGAGAGTTGTTTGTGTTGCCAAGTAACAGATGCAAAATGGCAATGAACCTAAAAGACAATGTCTTTATTGATGAGGAAAACTCTGAACTGCCACCCTATAATCACAGCTTCTTGTTTTCCTCTTTTGTTTTCAGTCTTTCCAGTTTTTAAGAACAGGGGTGACATTATGTGTTGGCAGGTAAATACTGAAAGAAGGAAACTGCTGACAGATCAGAATTAGTATAGTCTGTGAACAAATTAAGTAACCAATTTGTATTTCTACTTTAAGTAACCATGCTAGAGTTTACAAATAAGGTGACATTTGTGAGGAAAAGACAAGACTTTCGTTTACATCTGCTGATGGTCATCAAAGAAAAGGAATAAAAAACAAGCATTTTTTTTCAGGCAGTACTTTCATGAATGTCTGAGGTCTTCAATAAAACAGACAGGGCCAAATTAATATCTGTCCCTTAGTTCTTGACACTTTCTACTTTTACTTCACTTTCTACATGTTGGACAGAACTTCAGATAGACTGAACATGGATTGTTCCATTGGTTCCAGTAGAGACGTAATGATTTATAAGCATTGAAATCCAGCATCGTGTGCTGGCAAAGGATATAAATCAGAGCAGAGACTGATTCATTGATTTTCCTCCCACTTCCTTGTCCATGCTTTGTGCTTTGCAGTGCTTTCCATTTTCTCATCTTACAGATATTGTCTGCAGTCACTCCTGTCCAGAGATATAGCAACTTCTAAACAAGTACATCAGTAAAAAATTTCTTTCACATTTTCTTTCTAATCCTAGTAAAAAAATTGTGATATGATCTCATTACTTCTATTTTGACTATTTTAGATAGTGATGCTGTAATTTAGTGTAAATAAAATATAATAATCTATAATGACTGTGGTGCTCTAAATAATTATTATGGATTTTATTAGCCCTAAGTGGACTCAGTTCTTACTTTTAATCTGTATGAATGACCTGCCATCTCTATATATCAGAGCATTAGTGGAGATTTATACAGATAATCTAGTGATTTATTATGGTTCTCTAAGATCTGCAGATGTAGTTTATGCCCTGATTTCAAGCATGAATGGTGTCAATGATTTGCTTGAACTAAATAATTTGTTGCTAGAAACTGAAACAGAGACTGACAAACTGGTTGCTGTATTGTGAGCAAATAAACCTGCTTGTGCTTAATCAGAAAAAAAGAAGTCTCTTTTAAATTTTTTTTCTGGGATGAAACAATAAGTAAAATAATTCCAATAAATAATATATAAGAGCTTGCTCAAATACATGAAAATAAATCATGGTTATAAGCAAATTAGTCTTGAACTTGGTTTGTGTACTGTTAATTTAATATGACAGGTAAATCCATAAAATGGTTATCTGTACTTATGATTATGTAGATAAATTTCTTCAGTTAGTTGCAGAGTCACGTCTACAATGATTTCAGTTTACATCAGTGTTTAACAACTCCTTAACTTCTCTTTGCACTAAACAGTCAATGAAATGCAGTCCAGTCCTATGTGACTTAATCAAACAAAACTTCAATGAACATCAAATATTTACATTGTCTGGGAAAACACTGGAGGTTTGAGTCACTGATTTATAAAGGGATTTTCTAACTGCCTTAGCAATGTTGTGAAACTGGTCACCTGCCTCCATAGGTTAATGTTTGCATATTTATAAATTTGCAAAAGAGTTAGGAATGTTTTACAGCAAGTTGTTTTAATTACCTCTGAAGAATTTAATTACTTACAGGTATGTATCACTAATTTGCCTTGACTTTTTTAGAATAAAAATGCAGTGATCCACAATTCTTAGTCAACTTGTAAATTAGGGAAATATTTCATACATTTGATTCCTTTTTGTACAAATGCTTCTGTACATTTTTGGTGCCTCCTGTAGTTTGACTCATGTTTAACAGTCTCAAAAAGTACTGCAACATCACAGGCTTCATTTTGTGCTAATAATAAAAAAACCCTTCACATTACTGTTTTGTTTTAATCTGCTGAATTCTTTGATGCCATGTCCTGAGCTGCTGTAGTTGCTAGCTGAAGCATCTTGGAATATGCATTTCAGAGTGACACATCCCCATACTTCCTCTTTAATATACAGGTAGACTGACAGAGCCAAAGCATCCTCAGATGAACATAGCACATTTTGAACAAATAATGGCTGTTCCATGTTCAGGTTTTAATTCCTTTCTTAAGATTATGACAAAAGGTTGGTATGGTTCTAGTTCTAAGAGGTGAGTTTTGTCAGCACAAATGTTTCCATAGCTCTAGGAAAAAAACATTTTTCATTTGAAAGGTTTGACAATGCTGTGCAAATCTTTTTGGTATGCAGAGGGTCTGCTCCATGATTTAGCATTACTTACAGACAAAATAAACATTATTTTGACGAGGACAAGTGGCACCACTCAATAATATATCAGGTATTTTTAAAAAAATAGTACTGGAAAATCTATCATTTGTTTCCTAACACCCAGAGCAGTCTTTTCCTTGGCCTAATTTTCAACACATCCTTAGTGTTATAGATTTTACTACTATTCAAAGCACTGCTAGTTTCCAGTCAGCCACTACACAACTGCTGAATGAAGTGGTAAAGCATAGGTCACCCTGCATATCCGTCAGTAAGGAACATTTTAAGAATGAATTGGATATATTTCAGTCCTATCTCCAGTTGCTTATTTAACCAAGATAACTACTACAGAAAAAATAATGTATAAGGCTCAATGGGACATATCCCACTGTGCTTAAAATATATATGCATATATTATTTCACAGCAATAAAAGTGTATGTTTTTTAATCATCAAATTCTTCATGCCGTCTGTATCCTGGGTAATAAAAGGAACAGAGAATCCATCTTAGTTTCCTAATATCTAAATTTATTTGCAATCCATGTTTCAATAATTATAATGCGTATATTACCTTATCTGCTTTTTATACAAATATTTGCATATGGAAAACACTAGTAATGGGAAAAATAATTAATTTTAATATTTCATTCTCTGTTGTGCTGTTACATTTGATTAATAGCAAAGTTCATTTTACCTACATTTAACTGCTGAATGTGCAGAACTCTCCAGCTCCTGCCTCAGCATCCATGTAATTAATTTTTACTAAAACCCCTTAAAAAGGTGCAGAGAAGCTCATAACTGTCCCCTGAGTGTTTTTGATGAATCAGTCCTGTTGTGATACAGTATGCACTCACCCACACACTCACATGCTTCTTAGCCAGCTTCACAGGATAGCAAGAATTCAATAAAAAACTCACATAGGCATCTAACATAATGGGAACCAGGGAATGCTGGAGTTCTCACACTTCTTTCCAGAGTGATATTTCACTCTTACACATTCTCAGTGCTCCAAGCATTTCACTAGAGGTCACTTGCAAAAAACAAAAACAAAACACCTCAATATGAGCCTCAGTGAAATGAAAATTACACTATATATGCTCCAAATCAGTATAACTGTTTCTCTAGAAGTAGAGATTACCTTCCTGGGGAATAAAAGATAGAGTTTCCAACATATGTTTACATGTTTCTTGTGGGTTGGCCTTGGATGGCTATAGACTCTCATCCACAAGCGCTCTCACACCTCCGTGACAAAATGGGGGAAAAAATGAAATGAAAAAAGCATGTGGGTCACTGTGAAGACAGGGAGATCACTTAGCAATTCATGGGACAAACAGACTCAACTTGGGGAAAATTAATTTATTGCCAATTAAAAATAGAGTAGGATGATGAATGACCTACAAATAGAAGAAAACAAAACCATATTAAAAGAAAACAAAGATCTTTCCCCTACTGCCCCCTTATTCCAGGCTCAATTCACTCCTTAATTTTCAGCTTCTCCACCTTCTTCCTCCCTGAGAAGCACAAGGGTAAGAAGGATGAGGACTTCCATCAGCCAGTAACCCTTTTTATCTCCCAGTCTTTCTCCTCACACTGTTAGCTGCCTCCAGTGTTGGTCCCTCTCAGAGAGTGTAGTCCTTCAGGAACTGCTTCAACATAAGTCATCCAAAGGCTACATCTCCTTTCACAAACCTCCTCCACCATGGTTCTCCATAGGCAGTGAAGGGACAACTGACTTCACTCTGGTCTTCATCAGAGACTGCAGAGGAATCACTGCTCTGTTACCTGGAACACCTGCTCCCTCTCTTTCCTCACTGACTTTGGAGGCTGCAGAGTTGTTCCTCACTCCTTTTTGTTCCTTCCTCTTCTGTGTCATGGTGCAGCCACCCTGATTAAGGAACTGTCCTGATCTGAGCCAGGATAGAACCAATTTTCCTTAAAGTGATTTTATTTTTTCAGTTAAGTCTCCTCTACATCACTGCACTTGCTGAAATTAACAGCAAGTTTCTCAGTCTGTGTCTGCTTCTAGGACTGAAAACGCTTGATGTTTATTGTTAAGGCTAGAGAACTGAATGCAAAACCAAGGCCACTGCTCAGTTCTGTAAAACATCATATGCTCCAAAAAATAAAGGGAAAAAAAAGAGGTCATACCTGCGACCTCCCCCCCTCATCCCCATAAGGAGGAGAGGAGCAGACAGGTGACAAAAATTGACCAAAGTGTTCCATCCCATATGTATCATACTTAGTATAAATCTGAAGGCTCACAGAGGCCTGGGAGGACTGTCTATTTTTCTACTTTTGATGCTGATCTGTGTGTTCGTGAATTTCATGTGTTCCTGCATACAGGTCCCATCTTCTGCTGACTCCAGGACCCCAGTTCTGGGGCCAGGCACTACCCTTTGCCAGACACTGGAGACAAACCTGTGGCAGCCACAGATCCAATGTCTTCCAGGCTGAGGAATGTGGCTGCTGCTTTCCCACTTGCAGGTTGAAGCATCAGTGAGGTCAGAGGTTGTCATCTGAGGGCTTTGAAGGTGATGGTCTTCAGGAACCCTTCCAACCCAAACCATTCTATGATCTCATGGAATTCATGANAAATGAAAAAAGCATGTGGGTCACTGTGAAGACAGGAAGATCACTTAGCAATTCATGGGACAAACAGACTCAACTTGGGGAAAATTAATTTATTGCCAATTAAAAATAGAGTAGGATGATGAATGACCTACAAATAGAAGAAAACAAAACCATATTAAAAGAAAACAAAGATCTTTCCCCTACTGCCCCCTTATTCCAGGCTCAATTCACTCCTTAATTTTCAGCTTCTCCACCTTCTTCCTCCATGAGAAGCACAAGGGTAAGAAGGATGAGGACTTCCATCAGCCAGTAACCCTTTGTATCTCCCAGTCTTTCTCCTCACACTGTTAGCTGCCTCCAGTGTTGGTCCCTCTCAGAGAGTGTAGTCCTTCAGGAACTGCTTCAACATAAGTCATCCAAAGGCTACATCTCCTTTCACAAACCTCCTCCACCATGGTTC
Source organism: Florisuga fusca (assembly GCA_038090715.1). Taxonomy (NCBI): domain Eukaryota; kingdom Metazoa; phylum Chordata; class Aves; order Apodiformes; family Trochilidae; genus Florisuga; species Florisuga fusca. The sequence goes on from JAAWXA010000009.1 coordinate 25,616,149, forward strand.
TCCATAGGCAGTGAAGGGACAACTGACTTCACTGGTCTTCATCAGAGACTGCAGAGGAATCACTGCTCTGTTACCTGGAACACCTGCTCCCTCTCTTTCCTCACTGACTTTGGAGGCTGCAGAGTTGTTCGTCACTCCTTTTTGTTCCTTCCTCTTCTGTGTTGTGGTGCAGCCACCCTGATTAAGGAACTGTCCTGATCTGAGGCAGGATAGAACCAATTTTCCTCAAAGTGATTTTATTTTTTCAGTTAAGTCTCCTCTTCATCACTGCACTTGCTGAAATTAACAGCAAGTTTCTCAGTCTGTGTCTGCTTCTAGGACTGAAAACGCTTGATGTTTATTGTTAAGGCTAGAGAACTGTATGCAAAACCAAGGCCACTGCTCAGTTCTGTAAAACATCGTATGCTCCAAAAAATAAAGGGAAAAAAAAGAGGTCATACCTGCGACCTCCCCCCCTCATCCCCATAAGGAGGAGAGGCCCCCCCCCGTAGGGAGGAGAGGAGCAGACAGGAGAGGAGCAGCTTTCACCTTGAGAGAAGAGACAGGCTCCCCCTCACTAAAGCCCTGTTTCTTCTTGCCTGCCAAGTTCATGTTTTGTGCCACAGGGACTGAGGAACAAATAGGGGGATTCTTAGTGAATCTTCTGACAAAAGACACTTCTATAGCTCACTCCCTCCCCAAAACATGCCACGTAAACCTAAAGACAGGCCTAAAACCAGGCCTATTGAGATGGCAGCAAATCAAAGATGCAGAACAAGAGGCATGGAAGGGGCAGCGCCTCACACCTGCTACAACTCCAAAGCCCAGACCAGTTTGACAGAACTCCGAGGAAATGAGGATCCCTCTTCACAACACCCTCAAACCATACCTCATGAATTCCATGAGATCATAGAATGGTTTGGGTTGGAAGGGTTCCTGAAGACCATCACCTTCAAAGCCCTCAGATGACAACCTCTGACCTCACTGATGACACCCCACCTCTCCTGTGCTTTGGTCTGAAAAATGCCCTGACACACCCCTCCTGTGAAAACACTCCCAAAAACTTTATTTCACCCAAAAACTGTCACCGGCTCAGAAGGACACATACCCATGGCTGCCTAAGACTGCTGATCTTGTGACTTGTCTCCCAGTGAAACCATCCGGCTCCCACAGGATGTGTGGATATCATCTCTCAAGACCCAAGAACTTCAGAGAATCTGGTTGCCCAGCACTCCATCCTTCATCACTCATCCCACACCACAGGAAGACAACTGTATCCTGGGATTCATCAAAAGAAGAAATTGTTCCATTTGACAGTGGAGAGACATAAACTGGGTCAATAAGAGCAATTGTGGAAACCTCCTGAACAGGAGTGTTCACGAAAAAAGTTGACCAAAGTGTTCCATCCCATATGTATCATACTTAGTATAAATCTGAAGGCTCACAGAGGCCTGGGAGGACTGTCTATTTTTCTACTTTTGATCCTGATCTGTGTGTTCGTGATTTTCATGTGTTCCTGCATGTGTTCAGCTCCCATCTTCTGCTGACTCCAGGCCCCCAGTTCTGGATTTTTCCAAGGCTGCCCTGCAGCCTTGGTGATGACAAGAGCATTAGAGAGGGGTGGGGGGTGGGGGTATGATAGTGGCATGATAAATATGTATATATTTAATTATTTTGTACCATTACTATTTCATTAAAGCTGTTGTAATTTAGTTTCCCATAACCCTCTCTCCTTAATCTCTCTCATTTCCAATCCTGGGAAGGGAGAGGGCTTAATGGAGAGCATCTGTCAGTCATTTAATTTGTCATCCCAGCCAGCTCTGCAGGTTTTCAGTAATGTTTCTGTTGCTCATTCTTTTAAAACACTAAAGAAACAGTTGGCTAGGATAAATATCTACATTTATTACACCTTTTAAAACAAATAAGCAAATATTGCAACTGGGCAAATAATTAATTTGATTTCAAAATAAGTGCTATTCAAATAAAATTGAATGCTTTCATGTTTGCTAAGTCAATTTTACAGAAGATTGACCCTTATGTAGAAACCCTTGAGGAATGATATTCAATAGACCAAATATGTTTAGTCTAAAATCCAAGTAAAATGTACATAACACCAGCTTATTTAGGTAGCCAGGGGTTATGAGAAGTTGTAATTGAATCAGAAAGTTGCTACTAAGAAAATACCCTGGCCAAAATATGAACTGAATTAATAAATGAAGCTGCCTGTATTTCCTCAGTTGAAGACATTTTCTCCCGTTTTCCTGTTATACATAGTTTTAGTATTGCTGATGTAGAAATGCTAATTTTTATTTCATAATTAGCCCCATATGCATTGCATAATTATGAGCCTAATGAAAAACATCATCTTGGGCAGTTTCTTCATGGCACAGGCTGTGTTGTAACACAGAAGCAAGGTGCAAGTAACCATCTAGTGTTAAATTGTCCCAGTTACTGGCTGCCCTAAGCATCGTGGATGGGCACAGTAAAGACATGTTCCACAGAACATGGAGTGTCTTAGCAGAGTTACCTTTCTCATCCTGTGGTGTTTGAGAGATAATTTCCAAGAAGGCTTTCTATACACTGTTGCTCCCTGGCTAGCACATGTCAAAATTGCCTGTTAGTGAAAAACTGAGCAAATGGTGAGGCTACTTGGTTGCAAAGAAAAATGAGAAATTCCTCTTAATCCAAACTATTGAGGAAATTCCTGTAAGCAGCTCCAGAGTTTTGAAATGCGTCATAATTTCAATCCTTTAAACATAATTTGGATCAGTATTTTTTTAAATGAAACTAGAAATTCACCTTTGGTTCCTAGCTCAGATCATCTGTATGTAAAAGCTTCAATGTAATTTGAGAGGAAAGATGCTCAGCTAAATGCAGTAACACTATTATTCTTTTAATGGTTGCACTGAGTTAAATAGTATCACCAGGCATCCAAATGTGGAACTTAAGCCCTATATTTTGTTTACATATAAGCAATCAATAAACATGAAATACTGAATGGCTCTACAACATATCTCCTCTCTGTACCTTATTTTTCAATTTGTTTCTCATGGTCAGTTTCTCAAAACTTTCTTTCCACATTTTATACAATGCATCATTGTTTGCTTTCTCTTTCTTTGATAACGTTTGCTGTTTTTTTTTTTCTCTCCTCTTGAAAATGCTTTGAAAATTCTGTTGTCATTACACGTTCTACAAAGATTTTTATGCCTCAAATAAATGGCTGTTCACGACTAAGTGATAAAAATCCCATGATATTTTGATGTATTTATGATATTTCCTCTCCCTGATAATCCATCTTGTCAATTAAATTTAAGTATTTGAACAGTTCATAGCAATCTTGCCTACTCATTTGAGCACTCGGTGGCACAGTGGCAAAAAGATACTTCTAAATCTCAGAGGAAAATTATTGACAGATTAATAACATCTAGCAGTTTTATTTTTAGTTAATATATATGAAACTCTAGTATGCCGTATTATATGAGGCTATAACACTTCTACACGACCTCTGCATATGAAAAATTGCTGGGCTGAAAAGAAACTTAAAGGGAATTGAAACCTTTGTGTCCTACCTAGCCTAGAGTCTGCAGTGACAGAAAGTCTGTACCTGCACTGGTAATTACCCAGTGACAGTTATGCCTTTCCCCATTTTCATAGCCTCAAGACAGAACAGTCTGTCATCCCAAAATAATCACTCAGTCCTGAGGTTTGAGATTTTATCTCTGCCTGAGAGACAGTTTGAGAAGAAAATTTGCAAATACTTGAGTGAAATACCAGTGGCTGAAATTCTGACTTCATTGAATCAGTATTTTTTTAACTTAAACTAAAAATTCACCTTTGGTTACTAGCTCTTATCGTTTGTATGCAAAAACTTTTGGAAGGTTTCTTCATAAAAATTAATGATTTTGGCAAACTGAGATAAAAACTAAAGGTAAATGTATTACAGGACTGAGTGAAATGAAGTAGCATTCATTTTCTTGAGTTTTTCTTGATAAAAAAAAAGTGGAAGCCCTATTTTAACCTTAGCTACATAATACTAATTACTTTGTTTACCTCTCTTAAATATATTATTTTATCATAACATAATGCAAGGATATTTCTTACCTAATGCTGCCTTTGTCCTTTATCCCAGAGTTATTTCAGAAATAGGTACTCTTGTACCTTCACATACAAGACTGCCACAGTAAGAATTTTTCTCATATCTAGAAGCACACTGCTTTATCCATTCCTGTTCATTTCCCCAATCTTCCTGCTTAATCTTCCCAGCCAGCATTCGGAATATATTTGCTGCTTTGCTATCATGTTCTGACTCTTTATCTGCTTCAAATTCAAACATATATTCCCAATTTTCTGTACTTTATCAGGCTATTATCACAGTGACATGGAACAGGGTACTTGAAGACATTTAACAATATTTTTATTTAAATATGTTCAAAATTTGGTGGGTATTGCATCTACATATTTGAATGCAGAACAGAACTTCTAAAGACCATCTATGAAATTCAGCTACAAAATAAAAAGGCAAAAAAGGTGATGGAAAATAGGACAGGATACATGAAATTTAAATCTTACATTCCTTGGCACTTTGGCAACCCCATGAAAAAATGTGCTGCTCCTCCAGGACTGCCTGCCTCTGTCTCTATCTTTGCTACCTAAAATGTTCTGAGTCTGTCAGAATTTAAATTTCCCACGTATTTTTAGAGTGGAGGAGTCTGTTTTCCTTCTGATGCTAGCTTCTTCCCATGATTCTTGCAGTTCAGGTATAGACAGAGAAAATCACCAGGTCCCCAGACAATTTCCTCCAAACTATCCTGGCTCAGAACCGCATTCATAACGTATATCACTTGTCTCTGTTAACAACACACGGAATTTTCAGTAGTCATTTTGCACAAACTGGGAATGCCCCAGTTCCCAGCCCTTGTATTTGACCTTTAAAAAGGTATAAAGATTAAGCTTTAAATTGTCAGTCTTCAATCCACAAGTAAAATTCATTTTGTCTAAATGAGAGTTATTTTTAACATGGATGCTTCAGTGTAAATTGAACTGTCCTCCAGTAGCAATTATATAATTCTAAAAGAGAGCAGTATCATACAAATTTCTCATGCTGGTCAATGGAGTGGTTCACTTTTGTTCATCACTTCTGTATTGGAAATGTGCTTTACAATACACATACCATTGGATATATATGTCCAGAATCTGATTTTCATACATTCATCTCATTTTAAAGCCTTTTAATTAGTCTTACATATAGAAAATCCCAGCGGAGTAAAAGAAGTTAAAAGAAAATAAGAGGTATTTAATTATTGCAAAGAGCAAATAAGACAGAATTAGAAACAGGTAATGGACAGCAGAAAAATAACAGACAGGTAATTCCAGCTGTCCCTCAGCTTCACACTTATTGTTTCCAGTATTTTCACACAAAGACACAGTCTTGTTAAGTGGCATTTATAGAGAAAACTTGCCTAATATTATTTTTCATCCTTCTCTGAAATGACAATAATCTTGCAACTCTAAAGATCTTAGAATGCCTTGCTAGGAATCAATGTCTTAAAAAATAATTTACCATATTGAAAAAAGCACTAAAATAATGAAGATTCAAGACAAACTCCTTAAAAATCAAGACCTCCATGCATCCTTGAATGTAAGTATGTGACATATGTATATCTTTAAAGCACAGCTAAGGGTTTGACAGTTTTATAGTGCTACTGGTTTTAACAGCCTTGACATTCAACAATCCTGTTCAGTCAGAAAGTAGATCTGCCAAAAATCACAGGAGTGGAAAAGTGGAAAATAATCAATATTTGGCTAGCATCTTGCAATTTATAACAGTATGATAGATATTCACTTACCTGTTTAGAAAAATGGAAATATGGATGTACAGTTTTAGGACCTTGTAAATCATCTAAGCTTTCAGGCTCTATTGTTTTATATAATATTAAAATGACATGAAAATAAGGAATTCAAATATGAAAAATAAGACAACAAATTCATAGAGTTCAACAACATTATCAATGACTGGAGAGGTTTTTTGTTACTTAACAAATACAGAAACATACAATCTTGTTCCTGTACAGTTCCCATTTACATCGGGGCTGTCACTTCCACCAGTTCTGGGGCCAGGCACTACCCTTGGCCAGACACTGGAGACAAACCTGTGGCAGCCACAGATCCAATGTCTTCCAGGCTGAGGAATGTGGCTGCTGCTTTCCCACTTGCAGGTTGAAGCATCAGTGAGACTGAACACATATGCCAGACACACACACAAACACACACACAATGGACAAAAATGGTTCCAGCTACAACAGATGGCCACAGACAATGTTGACTTCAACAGCATCTATATAAAACTCACATAAAACATGAACAAACACAGAGCTTCTTTCAACAGCACACATATATGACACTCACCTAAAACATAAGAATAGACATCCAAGTCTTCAGGCTGAAGGTCATTAGTGAAGGCACACACACGTGACACTCTCTGGGTTCACATGCACACTTGGGGTCCCTTAAGTATGAGCAAGGCCCCTCCATCAATCTAACATCCCTGAATGAATCCCAGACCATGTTCTGCACTATGGATTACCTGCTAGCCAGATAGTCCAGCCCAAAGGTTGTCAGTGAATGATTCATACACACACATATGTGCATATGTCTTGAGGAATATATAGACCTTTCCTCCCCTACAGCTGGCATGTCACATGGACCACATAGGTGGTCCTGCTGCAGCCAGAAGTACCCAGTCTGTCATTTGCCTCTTTTTTTCTGGTGTGGTTTTGGGGCTGCAACAGCCTTGTCTTAGTGTCTGGGGTCAAGACCCTCACCCTCACACACTCTGGTAACAGACACTAAGACCCCACTCTCTCTGGTACCTGACACCAGAGTCACTGGCATGCAGCTCACTCACATTAGTCCCCACAGTAGCTGGCACTAGTCCTTGCAGCACTCACACATGAAACAGAGAGTGAGATTACATAGACAGTTAAAAGATTAAGTAAAATAGGACAGATTAAGGTGATCAGACACCGTGCTCAGTCAGACAAGTATATGGAGTGCTACACACACAATGGACCCTTCAAGAACTCCTTTCTGACTACTCCTCCTTTGTTCCTTCCCAATTGCCTTCCCCTGCACATTCATTCATCAGTCTGCATATTCCCATTCAGCACTACACTCCACCCTCCGATATCCTGGACTCTCAAGTTTGCACCCATATTGGTTACAAACCCAAAGTTTTCATGCAGTTTCTTTATAGCGCGTCAGTGTGACTGATGGGGTTTTGAACTTGTCCTTGTCTTGGTTAAGTTTGTCTCTTAGCTCTATGTGTCTGTTTTGATTGCTGCTTCCACCCTTTAATCATTACCTGCGTTTGTATTGAAAATGTCCTTGATCAGATAATCTTAACAAGGCAGATACTCTCACCTCTACTTTCTTTAAAGATCCTGCATACCCTTACAGATCCTACAGGGAGAACCATGGGCTCTGAAAGAGAATAACACTAGTGCAAAACCTGAAATAAACTCAATTAAGACAGAACAAACTGAAGTGCTTGATCTGGTATTGCTTGATTATGAGTCTCAATTGGAAATGCAGTAGAAATAAGAGAAAACATGCTGCAATCATCTAAGGTAATGTGGATAATAATGCTTTGGGTTTTTCATAATACAACTCAGTACGTCTGTGAACTGAATCTTTACTACAGTTAAGAAAGACCTAGTACTACTGCCAAGGCTTCTGTAACCTACAAAGGCACAAAATTCAAGATGTGGTTTGTAACACCCTCCTTTTTTCCGGAGGGCAAACGCTGTCAAAGTTGTTGATCTAAGATATGGGGCAGTTAACAAGCTTGTAGCCAAAGACTGCAGAGGAAAATGGAGTTCAGGAAGAATCAATATTTCTTCTAGATAACAGTAGCCAAGGCCAAGTAATACATTAAAACAAACAGTTTAAGTATAAATATCAATGTGCTACCTGACAGGATGGCAATAGATGTGTTTTAACAGCAAAGGTATGCCTCCTGTCATACAATTAGGAATAAAGTACCAATAAGCTAGAGGCACTTCTTAAAAGCACTGAAAATGTCTGAAAAGAGCAATTGAAAAAAAGACTTTGGAGAAATAGCAGTACAGGCAGAACTCACTCAGCTCCAGTTGGATATCAGTACTTGAAAAATGTTTTCAGAATCTCAAGGGACAGGATGCAAAAGTCTTATTATCTCCAAGACAAATAGATCAATACTAGTAACATTTGCAAGATTGAAGCAGGTCACACTTAGGAAAGGAGATGGTATCATTTTAATGAGGAAAGAAAAGATCACAACCAGGACCCTTAAGAAGGAAACAGTGAAAAGTCATCCGTAGTACACAAGATTTAATGGTTTCTCCTAATGAATACTGTCAGTGTAAGACAGAGGTTTGGTTTTCCTTGGAACTAAAAAATTATGCTTTTTAAAAAATATACTTATATATATATGTATTTAGTTTTTTTCTAAAAAGAGAGAGATGAGAAAGATTCAGTGAATTCTAGCAGGTTTGTTTTGGTTTGTTGTTTTTTGTTTCCTGATATCCTTATATTAAATGAAAACCATATAGGTAGAGTTACCAGGGCAGAAGCAGCATAAAAACCCCCTACCGCTCACTGTCTGTCCACGAGATGACATGAGTGTGTAGGTTTGATTCATTTTTATCATGCATCGTTTCTTCCTAAGGAATCAAGGAAGAGAGTAAACCATAGCAAAAATTAAGTCAAGTTAGAACAGCCTTCTGCCAGTGTGAGGCAAAGGAGAGAGATGACTAATCTGCAACAAATATATTCACCATTCCTTATTCACAGTGTGTCCTGCAGCAGTGCTGGAATTGCTTCCTATATGTAAAGAAAAGTCTATGAATCAATAAATAAATCAAATAATTTTCATAGAATTATAAATTAGGTAGGGTTGGAAGGGACCTTAAAGATCACCTAGTTCCATCCCCCTCCATAAGCAGGGACACCTCCCACTAGACCAGGTTGCTCAAGACCTCATCCAACCTGGCCTTGAACACTTCCAGGGAGGGGGCAGCCACAATTTCCTTGGACAACCTGTGCCAGTGTCTCACCACACTCAAATTAAAGAATTTCTTCCTAGTCTAATCTAAATCTCCCCTCTTCAAGTTTGAAACCATTTCCCCTTGTCCTATAACTACACACCCGTGTAAAAAGCCCTACACCAGCTTTCTTGCAGGCACCCTTCAGATGCTGGATGGTTGCTGTAAGATCACCTCAGAACCTTCTTTTCTCCAGGCTTAACAACCCCAAATTCTTCAGCCTGTCTTCATAGTGAAGATGCTCCAACCCTCTGTTTCTGTGGCTCTCCTCTAGACATGTTCCAGGAGCTCTTGTCCTTCTCATTCTGGGGACTCCAAAACTGGACACAAAGCACAAGGGTACTTTTCAAAGCACAAGGATTTGTTTTAAAGTTCAAATGCCTTTAAAAAAACATCAAACAACTAAAAACCAAAAAAATCCCCAAAACATCAAATGGTCTATTTTATTTTCTATTTCATTGTCATGAGTTAAATTTTACCTTTCGATGAGGTAAATACAATTGTTTCTGGTTTACCTAGCTGTGGTTGAGAGTCAGACCCAGTACTGGTGATGAGAGGGATCGGACCAGTAAGGTATTGCCAACAGATGTAGTTGCAAAGGAATTTAACCAGTGAGTACTCAAGTCCACTGGGGTGATTACATGACAGTTTCTGACTGAGACTTGTTTTCCAAGAAATTCCACTGAACTATCAGATTACAGGTAGGTTCATTATCTCTTAAAGATTTCAGCTAACACAGGATGAGAATGAAGTGTGCGGCTGGTAAACCCAATGAGTTCTGGCACAATGAGCTCAGGAGCACATAGAATTGACCCTGACAGTTGTACACTCATCTGCATCTGCATAGAAACATTCTCTTCAGGGGAGTCTTGAGCCTTTGACCAACTGTCTTTTGCATAATGCCTCTATTTCCTCTGTATTCTGGATCTGTCCCCTTTTTTCCATCTTCAAATTATGCCAAAAGGAAGAATTAATATTATATGAAAACTGTCAGTCAAAACTTGCAAAATTATTTGGTACATAGGCTCACTTCTACTTTATTTTTCTCAGTAGCAGGCATTTGGCTGCACTGCTTGAATGTTCTNCTCCAAGACAAATAGATCAATACTAGTAACATTTGCAAGATTGAAGCAGGTCACACTTAGGAAAGGAGATGGTATCATTTTAATGAGGAAAGAAAAGATCACAACCAGGACCCTTAAGAAGGAAACAGTGAAAAGTCATCCGTAGTACACAAGATTTAATGGTTTCTCCTAATGAATACTGTCAGTGTAAGACAGAGGTTTGGTTTTCCCTGGAACTAAAAAATTATGCTTTTTAAAAAATATACTTATATATATATGTATTTAGTTTTTTTCTAAAAAGAGAGAGATGAGAAAGATTCAGTGAATTCTAGCAGGTTTGTTTTGGTTTGTTGTTTTTTGTTTCCTGATATCCTTATATTAAATGAAAACCATATAGGTAGAGTTACCAGGGCAGAAGCAGCATAAAAACCCCCTACCGCTCACTGTCTGTCCACGAGATGACATGAGTGTGTAGGTTTGATTCATTTTTATCATGCATCGTTTCTTCCTAAGGAATCAAGGAAGAGAGTAAACCATAGCAAAAATTAAGTCAAGTTAGAACAGCCTTCTGCCAGTGTGAGGCAAAGGAGAGAGATGACTAATCTGCAACAAATATATTCACCATTCCTTATTCACAGTGTGTCCTGCAGCAGTGCTGGAATTGCTTCCTATATGTAAAGAAGTCTAATCTAAATAGTCTAATCTAAATCTCCCCTCTTCAAGTTTGAAACCATTTCCCCTTGTCCTCTCACTACACACCCGTGTAAAAAGCCCTACCCCAGCTTTCTTGTAGGCACCCTTCAGATGCTGGAAGGTTGCTGTAAGATCACCTTGGAACCTTCTTTTCTCCAGGCTTAACAACCCCAAATTCTTCAGCCTGTCTTCATAGTGAAGATGCTCCAACCCTCTGTTTCTGTGGCTCTCCTCTAGACATGTTCCAGGAGCTCTTGTCCTTCTCATTCTGGGGACTCCAAAACTGGACACAAAGCACAAGGGTACTTTTCAAAGCACAAGGATTTGTTTTAAAGTTCAAATGCCTTTAAAAAAACATCAAACAACTAAAAGCCAAAAAAATACCCAAAACATCAAATGGTCTATTTTATTTTCTATTTCATTGTCATGAGTTAAATTTTACCTTTCGATGAGGTAAATACAATTGTTTCTGGTTTACCTAGCTGTGGTTGAGAGTCAGACCCAGTACTGGTGATGAGAGGGATCGGACCAGTAAGGTATTGCTAACAGATTTAGTTGCAAAGGGATTTAACCAGTGAGTACTCAAGTCCACTGGGGTGATTACATGACAGTTTCTGACTGAGACTTGTTTTCCAAGAAATTCCACTGAACTATCAGATTACAGGTAGGTTCATTATCTCTTAAAGATTTCAGCTAACACAGGATGAGAATGAAGTGTGCGGCTGGTAAACCCAATGAGTTCTGGCACAATGAGCTCAGGAGCACATAGAATTGACCCTGACAGTTGTACACTCATCTGCATCTGCATAGAAACATTCTCTTCAGGGGAGTCTTGAGCCTTTGACCAACTGTCTTTTGCATAATGCCTCTATTTCCTCTGTATTCTGGATCTGGCCCCTTTTTTCCATCTTCAAATTATGCCAAAAGGAAGAATTAATATTACTGCTTGTGTTTCCTTTTAAGGGATAGTCAAGTCATTTAACCCAGGACATGGACCATAACATTTTAATACTTCTTTTCACAGTGAAAAAAATTATTGTGAGTCTTTGGACTTATCTCCTTGACTATAAGATAGCAATAAGGACATTTAACTTTCTTCAGGAAAGATTTGTCAAGTCTTAATTGCTTTAGGGCAGGAAAGATTGCAATAGCTATAGCTGAAAGAGCATAACTCTGCTTTAAATTAATTTAGCAGTTACAGCACATTCTAAGTTTCATCATTAAAAATCTTTTTTCTTACATAAAGGATTTATTTGCTTTTGAGCATAAATTAAATATGAGCTTAAAACTGGACCATCCTGGGGAAAAAATAGTGTTATTGAGTTTAAGTACACAGTATCTTCCACAAATTTCTTTCAGGCAGGTGATGAAAAATATTTTTCCATATTTTTTAAGCAGAAAGGGAGAGAAAAACTGATACATAGAAAAAGAACATATAAACAGGCAGCTAAATCCCAAACCTTTCTTGTTTTTCTTTTTTTGCATAGAAAGACAACATATTCCAAAAATTTACAGATTGCTCTGTTTAATTATCCAGAATATGTCCTTGCTCTAGATTTTAAGTTTGTAGTGAAGTTTTCTCTCCACTGGAGATTTGTACAAATCCTTGGATTCAATGCACTATATCACAAAAGAAAGGGAATTTGCATGTGTGTGACTTATGTTGAGTATGTTCCCATGAAGGAAATTGGCCTAAGATAACATTTTTCCCTCCCCTCACCCTCCCCCAGGCATAGCAAGTGCATAATGAACAGTACAGTTACATGAGAACAAAAATATATGAGGAAATCACAGGGAAGGCTATAATATACAGTGTGTGGTCTCTCAGCTTTGTAGTGTAAAATATTACATGAATTCTCTACTCTACAAAAGCTTTGGGAGGGTTACTATCACACTTTGTTAGGAACTTCAAAGAAGGAATCCCTCCGAAGAATCCTTCCTCTAAGGAGCTACAAAAGCAAGAAGAGCTTCAGATCCTGGATAGTGCAGTTCTGGTACAGTTCTGCCTTTTTATGCTTGGTCTTACCTTTTTCTGTCTTTAAAGGAATAAACAAATCCAACAACAACAACAACAAAAAAAAAAACCATGCAAATTGCTATGCAAAATTTATGGCAAGATAGATGTTAAATTCAGGTTGAGCTCTCAAATTTCAGGTAGTGAAAAGGATAATGGTTTCTTGAGTATTCTTACCCAAACTGTTAGGAAAAAAAATGATCTTCTATTTAGGAAACTTCTATGGCTGTAGGGCAGAGATCAATTTCAGGTTTCCTTTATACCCAAGAGTAAACCACCTATGGGTTTGAATTATGTCATTTAACTTTTCATGTCTAAAAATTAAACATCACATCCAAACTAGAGAGAACATCTTGGCTCTGTCCACAGTTCAAGACATGGCAAGCTAAGGGTAGGGTGTGATTCATATCTTTTATAATCTTTTATATCTCCCTTGAACCATCTCTGTTCCTCGTGTTCTGTCAAGCTTCATGCCACAGTTCCACAATGCAATGGATCCTAGATTGTACCTTCTTCTGGAGTACGAGCTTGTTTCTTTTCTCCAGAATGCCTAATCACTGAGGCACATCTTGGAACAATCCATGGGAAATGGAAGGACAGACATTCCACTATTGATAATAAAACCTAGTTCTAAAAACCTAGAAGTGATGAGGCAGCCTGACATTAAAGTTTCATAGCACAATGATGTGGTAGTTCTAGTAGCTGTGCTCCTGTGCTTGAAATTTGTCCACCATATTTCATTTGTCACAAGGATTTAGGAGACTTCCAGGAACAGGGAGATCAAATGATACAGAATATGGCTGCTTCAAGTGCTCCGGGGATGTTTTTGTGGATTTTGTTTGAAAGATACCTTTAGATCAAACCATGTTCATTCATGGGCAAACAGATTTCCAATTTGAAGCTTTTAGTTCTTTGATAGTTAAAAAGCCTTAGAGAAGAAAAAAAAAAATCCTCAGGAGAGGAAAAAAATATTGATAACAGTTCCAGAAGAAAGTCAGTTTATTCTCACTCTTACACTGAATTACAGCTTCTGGAGTTCCTAACATTTGGTTTATTGCTAACCATTGCACTCACTGTTGAAAAAGCCTGGACATTTTTGATGGGAATGTTTGCAAGGTATTACTTGAATATGTCTTTCAGAGCATTACCAGTGACTTATTAAACTACAAGAGGTAACAAGCTGAGTGATTAATATTATATGAAAACTGTCAGTCAAAACTTGCAAAATTATTTGGTACATAGGCTCACTTCTACTTTATTTTTCTCAGTAGCAGGCATTTGGCTGCACTGCTTGAATGTTCTTCGTTACACTATGTCAGCAATTCACAGAAAGTATGGGATATTTTCTTTTCTATTATCCCTTTGTTTTCAGAGTATCTAAAGAAAATGTTCTTGACATTTTAATGTCACTTTTGCATGGTTATGAATTTAGTATCTGCTATATTGAAGAGATTTTTCTCATCAGGCATAAGAGAGAGACATAAAGACTGATTGCAGGAGTGGGAAATTCATTGCTGTATGAACAAGCTATTAATTTCTTGTCTGTATCACCCATAATATGCCTTGCAATAGTTGCAGCTGTAATGTAAAAAATAGTTGTTCTCAAATTTTGACCCTTTTAGCTTCTGCCCTTTGAAATCATTAATATGTAAAGAGTGAAAGACTTGCTCAGCACAAAATGTAGTTTATTCTGTAGTGGCTTTAAATTTCTGGAAATTCCCCTTGTAGCCTGCTTCGAGCACAAGAGCTGCAAAAACTCTTTACTTTGTTCTTTTGTCATCTTCCTGCTGAGCAGAATGTGCCTTTGAGTTGTAATCCTATCTATCCTGATTCTCAAAACTGTGAAGATTTGCAGCTTTCTCAATTACCATCATTCAGCAAAGTTACTCACCAGCGTCTCACTTTGACCCATCAATATGTGTCCCCTTCACTCAGAACACTTTCCTAGAATAAGTTTTCAGTGAACAATCATGTGAAAGCCCTAAATTTTATACATTGCACACTTTCTGTTAGTTGAGAGTTAGTTTCTCAGAAGATAAAAATTACTGAGCTCATACACTTAGGTACCATTTTCCATTACGATTGTTATGTTATGAATGTTGGGCTTTTTACTCTGTTCAGAAAAATGGCATTGACACAGATTATAGCTTGTGTAATTCATAAAGCTACATTCATTTCAATGTTCACTCTGGACCAGATAAGAATTTGGTCCTTTTGGGGTTTAACATTAAGTGATGTCAAGAAGAATAATCTAAAGAATAGGACTGTGAGATTATATGTGTTTAAAGCCATCAATTTTCAGCACTGCTAAAACACCCCTGGAACCCTGTCTAGAGTGACAACACTTCACAGTGAAATGATAACACAGACAAGCAGAATGAGGAACAAACAAAGTTAAAGATGAAAGCTATCAAAAGGTTAGAGAGATCTAACAAGTTCATATATAAAGAGGAAATATTCAGAATCTGAAATTTATCCTCTAGGGAAAACAGTTTAACAATGATGGAGATATATATAAGAACATCCATACATATAGAAAAGAGATATAGACCTGAATGAGAGAAAAGGAAAAACAAATTGAAGAGGAAGCTGCTGAAAGTAAAGCAATAAAACAACAAGAAAATTGCCACTGAGGCTGCATCAGTAAAATTCATGAAAAAGTTAGGCAAGTAGTTTGAAGCTGAAATATCTTGCCATGCAATTATACATTTTATTAGCAGAGCAAATGAAGAATATAGATTGATGTTTTGTATTCTTTCAAAATTTTGGTTTCTTGAAGTAAGAACTACTATTAAAATCTTGAGTTTTATTGCTCAGATCTTGAACTTCAAAATGCAAATAAAAACCTATCTAATGCAGTACTTTTTATATTTTACCTATAGCAAAGCCTTCTTTATGCACGTTGTGGGAAGACTCTTCTTTTCATTTCCTACACTAGATGAAACTAGATTGAATTAGAAATATTTCTGGGAAAACCATTGCTATTGTTGATAGAGTCTTTCATAGGCCTCTGAAATCAAAGATGACAATTCTGGTTAAGAACAAAATCTGCTGAAAATAGCCATCTGATGAGTGCTTTACAAAAAAAAATCAGGTTTAGATCTCTATTCACAACCAAAGAAAGACTCAGCAAGACAAATGATTCCCCAGCTTTAAAGTTATTAGCTACTCTGAGATTTACTTGATCCCTCTTCCCATGAAAAATTTAGAGACGTCCAGAAGTCTTTTGCTCCAATGTAGAATGAAAACAAATGCTGAAACTTCAGGGTTTTTCCCATGAACAGCACCTGTGTTGCTTGAGGCCTGCTACATTGACTCAATAAGATGTGAAAAAGAAGAGTAACTAAAATACCGTGAGCGGTGGCAGATAAGGAGAGAAAAACAGACAAATTAGTTCAGGACTGACTGCCATCTGGATTCCACAATATCCTTGTTTTGGTTTAGCTTTTTAAACTGAATTTAGCATTTGTAAACAGCTGCACGAGACAACAGAATTAATTCCTTGGACCCAACCCAAAACCAATTAAAACCAATGGAAAACTTCCATGTGTTCTGATGAGCTTTTATCCTTGAACTAGACAAAGATTTGCCCCAAGGGTATCAGGCCTCAACTCCTGAGAATTAATTCAAAGACTTCAGTTTTTTCTGAGAAGATAATCTAAATCCACTGAGGGGATTGGGTTATTTCTTGTGTGTGTGTATATTTTTTCATCTTTGGTTGTATAACTTATTGATAATCGTCTTAATTATACTTAGAAAATGACTGCTCAAACTCACACACGATTTACTTTAAGACTTGATAATACGTGCTTAGGTTGAACTAAGGAAATCCAGATGTTTCCATATCTGAAACAGTCCTTATGTACAGGTCATTCGTCCAAACCTACAGTTAGAGAATGTCATGCATGTTCACAAGGAAACCAGTACCACAAAGTCTGAGCTTGCCATTCCTTAGAAGCTTCTGTTCTGAATGCTTTTCAAATCCTAATATCCTATGGGAAAAAGCTGGTTCCTTTCATCTCTGCATACACCAAAACTATAGAAAAGGCAGTCTCCTTGCTCACTCCACATAGTGCTACTGTCACATGTAGTAACAGACTTGACTAACATCCCACTGCACTGCTTCCACAAGTGCATAAGTTCCTGCTGCCTCAGCAGCCTCCAATTCTGAATAAGCAACCAGTCTGCTAAAGTATTTTCATACTCATAAATGGAAAATTGTTGGACTGCTTCCTAAGAGACAGTATTAAGATTTTCAGTGCAATAGCAGGCAGAATTTGAATAGCTATATAGGTCTAATTTTTTCTTCTGTCTTTATATGTATTTAATATTGTGTATATAGCTTAATGGTGCAATACATTTATCTTCACATTTCAGTAGGATAATGTGTGTGGCTCTGATCCTTTTACATGCTGAACATGTGCTATTTGGATTTAGCTTTCCACTGTGATTCATATGAGCCACTGTGCAATAGGCTTTTAAAATAAAATGTGTTTTTAGGTGCATTATTGGGTGCCTATTTTTATTAATTTAGATCCTACAGAGTAATCAAGATAATATAAGATGATATCTGGTCTCAAAGTGTGCTAATTTATAAACAATATGAGGCCAGAGCTATTCTAATTCTCTCTTTAAAAAATACCATGGAGGCTACAATATAAGCTTTTATATAGGTACACCCAGACATACCCAGACATCAGCACTAATAACGTTAGCCCTGGGTGAGAATACCACTACCAGCTCCAAGGATGGTTTTCTGGTTTGTAGGGTATTTGATTTGTATTTTTTCCATGTAAGCGTAGACCATCTCACAGGAAAGAAAACATAAAAATGCATTCTGCAGCTTAATATCTCCTGTCTGCTCTGTGGAAACTTAAGAGCAGTATGAAAACTGCATCTTTTAGCAATGTCAGTGGGAAGAGTTAAAATGTTAATATGATGGAGCAGAAAGTGCAAAGAGCTAGGGAAGGCGTAAGAGTGAAGGTGTCAAATATTTACTTCAAAACACAGATGAAAGTCAAAATGTGTGGTGTTTTAAGATCTCCTTTTAAAGCACATTGTTTTTCTACTTAGAGAAAAACAAGTAGACAGAGGCTTAATGTCTCCTATTCTTTTATAAATGCAAAGTGGCAGTAAGAAAAAATCTGTCCATCACTGGCAGAAAATGTCTCACTGTACTTACTGGCTTCTATATTGGCTTTTCTAAGGCAAATAAGGCCATTCAACCATGAAATGTCCTCTGAGAGTAAGGGTATTTGTATCAGTGATGGTGGAATGGGATTTGTTTTTCTCCTGAGTTGTGGATCCAGACTGCGGTAACTGAGAGAGCAGCAGGGCACTCCCTGCATATATTCCTTTTCTCCAGCTTAATATGACATCTTTTTTCCTCACCCGTGACAGGCTGAGACAGTGCAAGCTTGGGTGGCAAAGTGCTGCAGCTGTATTTTCAGAAAGCTTTTCACATACTTCCTTTTGTTTTCCATGCTATATCCTTGCATAATTGTCATGCCTGAGGGATGGGATAACATCCAGAGGGACCTGAGCAAGCTTGAGAAGTGGGCCCAGGTAAACTTCATGAAGTGCAACAAAGTCAAGGGCGTGGTCCTTCACCTGTACCAGGGCAATCTGTGGTGTCAGTACAGGCTAGAGGAGGAAGAAACTGAGGGCAGGTTGGATGGGGCTCTGAAAAACCTAATGTAGTTGAAGGGGGTTGATTTAAATGACCTCTAAAAGTCCCTTCCAAACTAAACCATCCTATGATTCTATAGCTACCTCCTCCCTTCCATCACCACTCAGAACCTCATTTCTATATCTCTTTCCTTGCTGTCTGGATGTCTCTGAAAATGGCCATCACATGCCCACCACTACCACATTCTGTCTTGCTTCCTCTTGTCTTGTGGGCTCTAAACACTTTGGTACTTTTGCTTGCCTCTTGAACTAATGTTGTTTACTAAACTTGCTCTTTTTTTTTTTAACATGTTCCACTTCTAGATTGTAGTTTTGGGTGAAAATTTTAGGTTTTCTCCTGCTTCTTCTGTTTTTTCCACTTCTAATTTCCTCACACATATTTCAGTTGAACAGCACCATGTACAATTGTTTTCTCTCCCATTTTCTATTACAATCCCTTATGTCCCATTCAGGTCCCTTCTCTTTCTCTACTGTCTTTCACATGAATCTCCGATGATCTTGACTTCCCTGTGTGCTTAGCAAGAAACCACATTCTTTCTTTCTCCTTGTCTGTAGTCCTAATTAAATTTTCTTACTCCAAGCTGCTTTTTTTTTCACTAGCTTTGCACATTTTCATTTGCAAGGCTTTTGCTAGGAAATTCTGTATCTTTTGTTTGCAGTCTGAACACCAACAAAGGAAGACAGAACTGATACTATTTAGGTAGGATCAGCTGCTTCATCCTGATTCTGTAAAGTTTTGGCTTTCAGCAAAAGAACATGAAAAAGCATTTGGCTCTCCCATGTATATTCCACATATAAAGAATTGGAAAGCTGGCTGTGTATTATATAATACTTCTTTATCAAAGAAAGACAAATATATTTGGGCACAGTTATATTTATCTTTTGTGCCATTTAGGTCTCTTTATCGTATTACATTTTTTGTATAATCATGAATGTTTTCACCTCAGATCTTATGCTTTTATGTTACCTGGTGTTATCTCTCAACTTTCTCAATTTAGTGAGGATTTTATTTGAAAAGTTAATTTTGAACTTCCACCTGTTCCTCTGAAAGATGGCTGCTGACAATAACTCTTCTGAAGGAAAGACCATGCCAAGAAAAACCATCAGTGCATTTATCAGTACCTAACATCTTATCAGGAAAAAAAAAAAGAACTTTACTAGAACACAAACACAAAACAACAAAGTAAGTTGTTAAGGAAAGAACAATCAATTCTGCTGAGGATACAGTTTAAAATAAAACAAATCTCTCTCTCACTGTCTCTGCCTGTCCTAGGAACTCTTATCTCCTCTGGTGCTGCTTTCAAATGTCTGTTCACCTTATATCAAAATTATAACACCCTAGGACAGTGCAATTTTTTCCTTATTCCTGAGGACTCCAGATTGCAGCAGGTACAACAAAGCAATTAGGCATCCTTCCTGTCTGGTGCTAAGCCACAAATTATTTAATACTGGACTATATACAATAATATAGTGAGCAGATGGAAAAAAACCTCAGCAGCTCTTCCATCTACTACACAGACCAGTGCTGAATTAGTGTGTCCTTGAATTACTGGGTTTTGTTATCTGAAGATCATTCTATAATATATATTTGTGCAACAGCTGTGAAGTTTTCTTACAGCTCTGATCTTCCTTCCAAAAGAGATTCAAAGGGAGTCTGTGGTTGTCACAGATCTGTCTGTGCAGGGCTGAGATCCATTTCTCCTGCTGGTTTATTCCATCAGCAACCAAAAATCCAGATGGAGGTGCAGCTTCACACCTCAAAATCAAAGTTTTGTTCTCTTGCTGAAATATGCCAGGTATCATGTTAATTTAAAATTTAAGGACATATTTCAAAAGCTAAGTAATTATGACAGTATCTTTCCTCTACTTTCTACTCATAGCCTTAACAAAGAGAAAAGGACAGGGAAGGGAATGCCTCTGGTAGGGTGTTCTGGAAGGAAAAAATCCCTTCTTATCATGCATTTGCTTGTTTATGAGTCTGTCATTATGAGTCATTATCTGTCTGCCACATGCTCTCTCTGCCATTCTGTTGTGTATGAAGCTTGCTTCTGAGGAATCAACAAAAACAGAGCTAAAAATCATGCAGAGAATAATTTTCTCATGGACAGAGTGTTCATGGACACTGTGGGGAGAACCAATGGAACCTTTCAAATAATTTTTCTGAAATATGGAGGCAGATGATTTAAGAAAACAGAGCAGTTAATCAAAATCCCAGTTACAGCAGCACATCTGTTAAGAAAAGTGTATGACAGTGTTCAGTGTCAGGATTAGTGGAATGACAATATAAATACAGGAAAAAAGAAAAAAAGGAAAATTATGTTAAAAGAAGTAACTGTTTTTTCCCTCTACCAGAGCTGCAGAGAAGATGGCTTCCCTACCTACCAGAAGTGAAAAGTTCAGTTGCAAGAAGAAAATGAAAAACAGACGATGATTCTGGAGAGAGAAACTATTGCTTGTACAGCATTCATACACAAATATGACTGTATTAGCAGTTTATACACAGAAACTGCACAGGATTAAATGAAATAGAAAAAAAATATTTGGTTTTGTCTAGCAAAAGAGGTGTTTGTGAAAAATACTGTCTCATAACTTCTGTTAATGTATTATAAGGTGACAACAAATTCAGATAAACCCTATGAAATTAAATAAAACCTCTGAAATTAAATTAAATCAAGTACTGCAAAACAAACTCAACCAAAGACATATATCTAAAAATCACACTGTGTACAGATTTCATGGAAAATGATACAGTGACCGTATAGCAACCTCCTCTAAAATGAGGAAAATTAATAAATAAATAAAATAAATATCCTCTTCACATTTGTTATTTACAGTTCACACTAATACTTTGTGTTATTATATCCAAAACTATCCTTTTTCTCTACATTGACTTGAAGCATAGACATAAAAATGGTGTTACTACAATGCCTCTTGTTCCATGTTTCTGCGGTTTCTTCTACAGATTCCCACATCTGTCATGGTGCTCTGTGGAACACAAGAGACCTTTGAGTGTGCTGCTGTTAACTCATCACTTCTCAGTGCTGTGATGTGGAGCTGGGGGCCGAGAGGCCCACATTAATGGGGTTAAGAACCAATGGGATATCTCTGACTGTGCAAATGGGGAGGAAATAATAACTTCTCCATGTATATCTGTCTTACCTAGATTGAAAATAAACAAACAAACAAATAAATAAATAATTGGTTTGCTGATAACTTTGCCAAGCATGTAAAATTTTATCTTACATTATCCTCTTAACATTACTTTAATCTGAAAATTTCAGCTGAAATAATCAGTGGTGATTTTTTTCTCTGGTCTTCCACGCTTCCACGATGATGTTTATTTGGAGGAAAGCAACACTGATTTTTTTCTGAAGTAGCAAAATAAGCTCTGTTATGGAAATCAAAACAGAAGGGACAAGACCATACCTGAAGGTCAGAGGCACAATGACAAAATGGAGCTGGAAAAGACATGTGAGAATACCATCGGTATGATATAAAAGAACATGGAGATGGAGCAAATGGTTATGTAGAGAAGAGACTAGGTAAGGAAATGGAAATTGGGGTTTTGGGACCCCAAGGACCTTATACACAATGAGGTAGAACATGGGTAATCTGAACAACATTTGGAACAATGACTGGCAATATCCAGGTGGGTCTGATGAAAACTGAAAAAATATGAGAATGGATCAGAATGCATCAAAACAGGAAAATCTAAAAGATTGTAGGGATAGAATAAGCCTGTCAGTAAACAAACTAGAATAGAAAGCCAGAAAGAAAGCAAATGGCAAAATAAAGGCACCAACAGAACTAGAAACAAAAGGGGTGGGCAAAAATTGAAAATTAATGGGAGAGACAGGTACATAATAGCTGGAGAAGAAGCCAGAGAAACATTCAAGGAGTCAACATACAGGGAAGATCTGGTGGTATCTTGGCAAGCAGAAGGCGTGCACAAGAAAAGGTTCAAGCATGAAGAGAATGGGAAGAATGCTCAAGTAGGAGAGTTACTAGGTAGAACAAATACAGAAGGAAGCTCTTCCAGGAGTATGGCTGCTCCAGTCTCCAATGAGTGGTTCCCCAATCAGAGTAGGTGGATGAAGGTCCCTGGACATCAGGTATGAGCACAGAGAATGAAAGCTACATGAACCCGTTTGTCAGCAGTGCCTGGCAATGCATATACCCAGAATTACAGAGGCCCTGCCTCCAACCAGGAGGAGGAGATGGCTAACTGAGTTTATTCGACTATGTGCAAAGCAGAGCATGAAAAAGCCATGCTCATCAATATAGTGTGTGGAAGGATCAAGGAGGATAAACAACAAAATCTGTGCTGGAAAAGGCCTTATTCAAACATATATAACTGCAAAAATAAAACAGACTAGGGAGAATTATTGGCAACCTCAAATCAATGTGTTGAAATGTTCCCATTTATTTTTGAGGCTGACTCAGTATGGAAACCATTTTAATCCCAGTTCTCCATTCATGGCCATGAAGTGTCACACAAGAAAGATCTATAACACTGCTTTATTTTAACAACAGTTTTGTTGAAACTCCTTACATTCAAAAAAGGTCAGCAAGGTTCCAATGACCTAATGCAAACTCCCAATCAAAATATTTTTGTGATTTGTGAGAAAGGGATGGGGATTTTCTACAGTTTCTAGTCATTTTTACCCTTTCCAAATGCAACTGAACTAGTTGAAGTATGCCTGATCCAGGACAAGTAAACGTAGGAGTTATATGAACAGAATAGTCTCATGATAGTTCAAGTTTCATGATACCTCAGGGTCCCTCAGACACTAGAAGCAAAGGAACCTCCCTTTTCCTGGTCAAGGAATCATCTGATTGGCAAAAAAACCAAAACCAAAACCAAAACCACAACTAGCCTGTACTGACAATCTTGTGCTCAGCTGATTATTATTAAAATATTGAAAATACTCTCCCTTGTTTAAGGATATACTCCATTTTTCCCCACTAGTCTGTGAGCATATTTTAGCTGGCTTCAAAACTGGAAGCTGAAAAGCTACATTAAATCCAATGAGTTGGCACCAGCTTCTGCAGTGGTCCAACCACACAGCATTCATGGCCTTGGTCAGTATCTCTTCACAGTACTGCACAACATCATTTCTTAGAACCAAACTGTTCATGAATTTAAGCTCCACATTCCACTTTGCTGTGCCAATGTATTACATTGTCTGTTATATTAAATGAGGCCAAAGGATGGATAAAGGCAACATACAAATCATATTATTCCCAGTAAATGAAAATGTCCCCCTAACAATACCCTGTTATTACATGGCTTGGCAAATCACCTGAACAAGTCCATTTGTATGAATGCAGCCCTGGTCCATGTGCAGAAAGCAAGATAAACTAAGGAAAACCATGAATATTCCCATTTCTAAGATGCTGCAGCTTTCACTACTCTCAGCCTGCTGAGTGTGTCATCATGAATATAAACATCAGTGCTACCCACAAAAAATGCAACATCAGCATTTTATTGAGCAGAGCCAGACTGCAAATAGCCCTTGTATCACAGTGCAATAATGTCTGGAGGAATCCTTCTTAAGCATCCAGTTTGAGGAGACATCTTTTCTTGATAAAAAATGACAAAATATGCTTTGCAGCTCTAAATCAGACCTTTTAACTCTTGCTTCCACTAGTCTGGTGACACCTGGCATTTTCCTTTATGACCTATGGTTTTATTATCATGATGGCGTATTAGTTTTGATTTAAATTACAACTATCTTTCCAGACTACGGAGTTTTAGAGGCTTAAAAAAAGAGAATGCAAATACGAGAAGCAAAATTATTTCTGCACTATTTGGCTTCAAGCTAGCCTCATGCTTTTGGGGGTCTGGTATACTTATGAGAACAAGGCACTTATTTCAGAACTATACTGAAATTAAATCTGTTTCTGAAACAAAGATTACAAGATATTGGCCATGTACTACCCATTACCTCCTGTGAGGGCAAAGAAAGACAAACTGACATGAGCTAAAATACTTCCATTACTTTTCTTATGGGAAAGAAAAACTTAGGGATGTATTCGCTATTGTAAGTGAAAAGAATTAAAAGATAAAAAGTCCACAAATTTCTACTTGCTTTATAGCTTCCTAGGTGCCTTATTTTTATGATTATTCAGAAAAAATTTCCTCTTGTTATGACTTCCTCTACTTTGAAATTTTCTTACATTTACTTTATTTTATGTGTGCTCTGTCAGTAACTGAACTTTTATGTTACTTAAAAATATTATTCTGCTGTCAGCAACTAATACAAGTAAAGGCTCTCGGTACTGTGGAAGTTGAATCTTCCAGGTTTACTCAGTCTATATGTAACAAAATGTCTTTGCAGGGATTGAAAAATGTCTCACAAGCAAGAATTAAAAGTTGATACAGTTTAGTCTGCAGTTTCCTTTTTGCTGCTTAAAAAAGCAAAACTGGCAAAAGAACCCTATAAGCTGCTTATCCATGCTTTTCAGTAAAGAATTATGGAGATCTTATTGGAAATGTTTTGCATAGAAAGATTTCTTGTCAAAGCCAATATTTTAATGGGAAACTACTAGTAGGATAAAAATGTTCTCAAAATTAATCCCAAAGTGAAAATAAACTGAATATATCCCTTATATTGAAACTAAAAAACAAAAACAAAAAACAAAAAAACATACGCCAGCACATAATATGCCTCATTATTTCCATTTGGTCTAATGCCTTCAGAAAAAAATAAATAATTTTCAATAAACTGCAAAAAAAAATTAAAATATTGGTAAATATTTTACTCAAAAACATTTCAGTAAACACATTCTCATGGACATTGATTTTATTTCACATCTGTGTGCATTGTATTTTGTGCAAACTGAGCTAGAAGATACTTTAGGAATTATCAATGCAAACCCGTAGATCCCGGTTATAAAGAGGCAACATATAAATGCATTTTAGCTTTGTTAAGTAAATGAAAATGTAAAGTTTTTCCTTAGCAGACCTAAAATACAATATGTTTTCTCTGAAACACTTTTAAAAGTCTGTACTAGATCCTCTGTCCTTTTGCAGGATTTTGCCCCTCAAAGTTGAATTACTTTATTTTCTATATTGCCGTACCTGTCAGTAATGAGGAAAAAAAAAGTACGCAACCACCACAGGCTTTTTGCAGAAGTGTCACCAGGCCTATTACTGAATGCCCTAAGCTATATTTTAAAAAGGCAATCATCAAAAGGAAAATAAGGTACTCAGAAAGAATTAATGTGAAATAAAGTCAAAGATGCCTTATAATTAAATTTTGTTTTAATGATAAAAATATTTCAAATAGTAAATTTCAGAATACTAGGTATTTCAGTACTTTAATTAATACTTTTACCTAAATGCATTGTTGTTAAAAAAAAAACACAAAAACAATCCAAAAAACAAACAAATGAACAAGCAAAAAGCCAAAACCAACCAAACAAAAAACCCAACCATAAATAATTCTTATGCAAAATGTGGAACTTTGACCATTGCCTATTTTAAAAGTCCTTTCTATTATGAATCAAGCTTTCTTTATATCAGAAGAAAAATAAATAGAACCACACACAAAAAGAGGTCTTCTTTGTTTTGCTGTAAAACTTCTTAACTATAATTACCACTTTTTTCTGGAAAAAAGTCTAAACCCATTGAGTTATAACGAAGTACTGAGGTCAACTTGCAGACTAGCTCATGGAGCATACTGACAACCTGAAGTAGGCTTTGAACATGGGGATTCATCTGCAGGATCATGCTTGGCAAATTATCTGAAATAAGGAGAGTATAACTGAGAGAATCTTTAATTTATTTGGACCTTTGGCTAACAATTCTATTTTACAGCAATAAAAGGGATATTAGAATAACCTTGCTTGTTAAAATAATTTGAAATAAGGTTTCCTTTATCATTTAACATTTCATAAGTGAAACAGAATATTTTAATCACAATATTCCTAAAGCAATTAATTTTCATTCTCTTTAATAAAAATTCAGAATTAAAAATTATCAGAGAAACACTTGAAGGCATAGTTACTTAAACTCTTGGGTGATACTCTTAGTAATTATAAATAGGGGTAGCAAAGGGAGTGTGAAAGCTTCACTACATAGTCTTGCTAACCCCCATTAAGAATGGGGTTAATTACCTGGACATCTGAGGCTCTGATAAGGAAATTAAATTATTCAATTTATTATTATTATTGTTATTATTATACATTAACAGACATACATGCAATATTTTTTTTAAAGAGCTATAGCTTTAAGAGCATGTAGCATCATAGTGTGTATCACCTCATATTTTTTCCCTTTCAGAGTGAATTTGCAAAATATATATGGGGCAAAATCTTTCTCATTAGTAATCCCAATCTGAGTCACACCTTTCATTCATTTACAGATATCCTGGCTGAGCCACAACTACAAAGAGCTTTGATAGCCTTGGGCATGAAGCCAGAGAAGAAAGAGTGCAGCTGTGATGTTGGTACAACTGGGTTCCACCAGTACCTCCTTTCACGTAAAATGAAAGTTTCACTTTGGAGTGCCTTAAAATGGGCGTCACTACATCTAAGAGAAAGTAACAGAAAACTCATTACTCCTTAGGACACGTAGAGTCATAACTGTTCTCCATCTGATTTTCTTAACTAACTGATAGGAAAACAGCAGAAAAGGAGGAAATCAGTGCAAACCAAGCAGACATTATGTTGAAGGGGAAGTGTGCCCTCATTCTCTTCTATTTTTTTTTTCTGTACAAATGAATAAGACAATCTCTTTTAGAAAAGGAGAAAGACAGCCCACTTGTTACTTTTCACCCCAATTTTCAAGCCAACTGAAGAGCTTTTCTGCTCTGATGCATTTGGGTCAGATGTCTCAAGGTGTCCAGCAGTGGTGGGGTTCCAGCAAAGCCACTGCACTGGTGGGGAGGCAGCCCTGAATCAGTACCAAGTGAAAAGAGAGATCCTGGTGGAGGTGTGGTTCCACAGTGAGTGCAATATTAATTTCTCCATATGTTAGTCCTGTGCTACCTGGATTAGGGATGTCATGCCTGGTCTCCACTCTGCTATTCCCTGACTAAAATATACAGTGTCCCTGTGAGGCACATCTCAAAGTCTGGGGGTAAGTTTTCTCATTTTTAGATTATTTTTTTTTTAGGAGAAGAAATTATGGATCACGGGCATGTTCTTTGCTGAACTCTTATCAGATATGTCTCTTGCTTTCACAGAAATGCTCATTGTGCAAGCAGTTGACTCTTGCAAGCATTTTAGTAAAAAAGATAATGAGAGAGTTAAGAATTGCACTGGTGAATTAAATTAAAAATAGGCTATATAAAATTACTTTTTATCTACTTCTTTGTACTGTAGTCATTATGAATGTGCAATCTTAGCAGAATTTTCCTCACCAAGGACCTTGACAGTACAAAACATAAATACTGTTGTAGAGTTTTCATCAGTGAAATATTTGTCCCAGTTCTAAGCACTGCAAACACACAACAGGTGCTGATGGGCAATGATTACTGTTTCTTTAATAGGTGCAACGTAAGCTAAATAATTTATCAAAAGGAAAAGGGATACGGTTTTGTGTTCCTGAACTGCGTTTTATCTTCATCTAAATAGTAAATGGAATTAAAGACAAAGAATATACCACAAGAGCACATAGAAACATATGTGAATATAGTAGTAAAGACAGAGGATGAAACTACACAGTACATTTATGTACACAAAATTCCAAGTCTAATGATGTGACTGTCAATAATGATATTTTGCAAGATACAATGGTTACAGTGTCTCAGCTAGAATAAGTTATGGGTTAAAATCTTGCTAAACAAAATCTTAGAGAAAATTTGAAATTACTACAACATAGTAGAAAAGGTATTTTGAGATATAAACGTTGAAACAAATAGAACATATTAGTTATTGTTCTGTGAAGCATGTACATGTGTAAGCCATTTAGAGTATATAAAACTGTAGAAAATCCTTATCCTTCTTCAGTTCTTCAGTTCTTCAGTTCCCCAAAAAGAGTGGGAAGACTTCAATATGTATCTTAGTCTTTTTTCTTTAAATTCCCTATTGTAGTTTTTTTCTTTAAATTAAATTACCCCTGAGCTTTCTGTCAGATCCCAGTCCCAAGCTAATGTTTTTCATTAAAAAATTTGGTCTACAATCTAGGTAATGTGCAATGCTATGGGAAAGAAATATCCCAAGCAAGATTCCTAAGAAATTGCACAAGCAATTGAAAATCTAAACAAAAACAAACAAACAAACAAAGCAATTTTTCTAGCAAATACTCTGAAGAAAGAACACATTTTTCAGAAAATTTGGAAGCATAAGTGATGATTATTATTTTCTTAAATAACAGCATTTTAATGGGACTAAATCCACAACCGTGATCATCTTCCATGATCATCACCCAGATTGTCCCTAATTTTGGTGTGACTACAGTGTTGAAAGATAAAGATGAAAGTATGTCTGTGTATGTAAATATATATTCATACCCATATTTTTATATACAGCCACAATTATCCATATATCTATACGCATCTACATATATATACTTACACACCTCCATGCATATATGTGAAAGCTGGGTTTTGAGTGCAAGTTTTACTTATGTGTGACTGCAGAATCTTTGTGACTTTCAAGTTCAAATCCTTCTCTGAAACTTCTGTAGGTAACACTGCAGCTCTTTATGAAACAGCTGACCCAAAGTGCAACCTAAGATCCATCACAGGCTTTGTTTGAAGAGCCTAGGCAACCCTTTAATTCGAAATACAAGGAAGCCCCAGGGACAGTTTGCTTGCATGACCTACTCTCACACCATTGACTATTGACACTTTGGCTTATGCTGCTAGTCCATGTGCAAACCCCAGTGTGATCCTTTGCTCAGTGTTGACTAACAGTGTGAGATGACAGCCTGCAGTGTCAGCACCACTCTTGGAGGCAGCCGGTCTGGAGTCACTGAGACCGAATTCAGAAGCAGGTTAAGTATTGTGGAAGAAGCATAACCAATGTCAGAAGGTCAATAGCAGTCTTGAACAATTATTTACCACTGATAAAAGTGAAAAGAGTAAGTGATTGGTACAAGAATGAAATACCAATTATACAAAGATGCTGCACTACATGTACAGCTGAGATACCCTTTGAAGCAATGAACAAAGTTGATATCCCTTCTTCTTTACAATGAAATTTTATAGAGGCTGTCCTGCTAAAAGATATAGATTAAAATGTTGTAAAAAGAAACCAATTCTTGCCTCTAAGCTATACAAAATAACCAACGATTTCTGGTGGATAGAGAGGTTGTTACCGGGGTTTTGAGCAGTTTTTTTCTTATTTTTATTTCTCTGACAGGGAAGCGGGGGGGAGGAAAGGGGGCGCAGGGGGTGACAGGGGAATGGGGACTTAGGATTTTTTTTTTCCTGATTTGGTTCAGTAGGGTTGTTTTTGTTTATTAATGGGTTACTAAGTAAGGTGAAGTTTTCTTGTACCATGTATTTCTGTCTTTTGGTGTTTTTTTCCAGAGCTTTCCTCCCCCCCTTCCCCATACTGCACCCTGAGGCTTCTGTGGACCACATTCACTTATTTGTCTGATTTTTTTTCTGGCTCTTGCTTCTATTGAAAAATGAGATTTCAGTTATTTTTATATAGCTGCCAGGGGCTGTTAAAACAATTAACAGGTTTTGTTAACTCTTTCCTCATGGTCACGTCCATGTTTAAAAGAAGTCTGCACTCCTGGTCTTTCACTGACTTCTACTTAGGGAGTACCAGTTTTCTGTCTATCCACAATGTTTGTCTGGACACTTCTGTAACTGGTAAGGGAGAGCATGACCAACAAAGGCATTTGCCCCAACAGAAAGGTAGGTTGCTCAGCTGGAGGATACAAAAGGGACATAGAAACTGTGGTCCAGTCAGTGAAAGAAATAATTCAGGGAAAATTGAGGCTCTGCCCTTAATCTTCTGCATGAGAAATGGTTGCTTTGGGAAATAAAAATATATGGTTGCTGGGAAATAAAAATATAACTAGAGGGTATAGCTTTCTTTTGGCAAAAAAATGGTCAAGTACATGACCATTTCCCCTATTTTATCTCATTAAGGTGTCTCCCCTTCACTATTTTTGACAACTGGACTACCTGTAGAATCTCTTCTTTTAACTTGTCTTATGCCTCAATCATCCTAGCTTGAGATGAATTTTGGACCGATTTGTCTTTAAATACCCAAGCAATATCCATATGCTCCTCCCCCTCCTTTAACTGTTTCTCATTCTACCTTTTGTATGCTCTCTTTTTTGTGATTCAGTTAATCAGGAAGCTCTTTTTTTGGCCAGCCAGCTATCTACTGAAATTCTCAGTCTTTTTGTACTACAAAATGGTTCATTCCTGATACCTCAATATAATTTAATTTAAAGAAAATTAAATCATAAACCTGTAAAACTTACATAAAATAAGAAGATAAAAAATTCTAACAAGAAAAAAAAAACAACAAACAAAACCCCAAAACAAAAAAACCCCAAAACAAAACACCAAAGAAAAAACAATCCAAAAACTGGGGAGGATATTCAACCTAGTTGGAAATCATTGTTTCAAGCCATCCCTGTCAACAGGGATGGTGGAAAATGGCAACCCAGAGACACTGTGGTCTTTCCCCAGGGAGCAGTGGATAATCTTCTGACTAAAGCTTGCCTGGCCAACAAAGGTTTTTCAGATGCCTTAACCAAAAAGATGAACACATGAACTCTTAGGCTCATAACTTCTTAAACTTTAGATCTATGTTGTCTCTGAAAGCCAGTAAAATATTTTTTTATATTTTCTATGGCACTTTGCAGATGTTTCAGGTCCCTGGGGAATCTGAGATGCACTAGATGCCTATATTTAGGAAACTGCGTGGAATCTTTAGAGGCTATTTTGGTTGCAGTTTATGGTGCTCATTTTAAGGTTCAGGTCAAGCAGTTCCAACTCAAAGCATTACTTTGCTCAAAGGTCTTTTTACACTTTTTCTACACATGGCTAGGCTGACTGAATACATCCAAGAGGGCAAAATGGTAGTGTTGAAATAAGTTAATAAAAGGACTTGAACTTCTATTTTTCTTGATGCCTTCATCATGTGGTTATAAGGTCTCTCTGAGGCCTGAGAGTAACTCAAGATTTTTGTAAACGATTCTTCCAGTTAGTGAAACTTTCTGAAAGAGACACATTCACAGTAGCTTCTTACTGAAGAAGATCACACCTTATAATATGGCAGGGAAAATTGCCTTACCTCTCTTTTATTTCGAAGGGACATTCTATTATCAAGTTTTCTCCATCAAGTGTATCCTGGATAGAAAACTGGATTTCTTTAATAAAGTTTTGGGAAAATAAACTTATTTTACCATTCAAAACTAAAATAAATAAATAAATAAAAATCTTAAGAATAGAATTTTCCCATTTTAAAAGTGCTATAAAACCACAAATATATAAAGAACTACAGAATCATGTTGCCACGGATCTGTATGCTAAACCATGTACTGAGGAGAAAAAGAGGAATAAAGGCCTTACATATCTTCCCCTTTGCATATTTGTGCTGTAGATTCAATGAAATTTAAATGAATTACAGTAAAAGTTTCCTGTTAAGCGGGGAATCACCTAAATCATACACAATAAACTACATGCATCCCCAGCGTGATTCCATTGATTTTAAAGGATTATTATAAGGTTTAATTTACCCAGCACATGCAACAGCTCATAACACTTTATGAAGATTATACTCACAAGTTTAAATAGTAAAGTGCCTTGAATTCCTTAGGAGGCTACAAATGGTCCCTGAGTGTTCATTAGCAGACCGTGGTTCCCCCTAGGATAGCTTTTGAAGGAAGAGCATTATAGTTATATTTGCACATAAACTGCTGAGCTATTTAGGATAAACTAATATTCAGCATTATTTTATATATTCTGTACATGCAAGGAAGAAATTCTACATGACAGGGAAAATATAAAGGTAATTGTGATCACAGTGCAGGACAGAGATAGCTTCAACCCTCACTTCTGGAGAAAGAACAAGGCTGAGAGCAGTACTGATGCTTCCAGTTCTGTGGTACTGGTTAGTCTTAAGCTTATCATAAAAAACTACTAAGGTATGCCACTTTCCTTGCTGTTAATGGGTTAAAATACAAACTGCTCATCTAAGACCTAAGTTACAAGAAGAATTAAAAGGTTGAGTATGCTGTCAGTGTCCTACAGATGAGAATTTAAACAAAATACACCAGAAACTTTGTGAATTATTTAAGACATTTATAAAATAGTTTTCAATGACGTTAGAAGGATTTCCAGAACAGGGCCACAAAACATCCAGAGTCATGCTGTGATGAGCATACATCTGAACCTTCAGTAAGAGATGAGCTCAGGTGAGAGCTCTGATGAGAGTTAATGCAACAGGTGTCTCATTCCAGTTAAACAACAAGAGAGCAGTTTTTCACAATGCTTTTCTCTTCATACTTGTGTCTTACCAAGTGACTATCTTCATATGTTCTATTTATCTTAGTGTTGTCAAAGCCAATGCTATAAAGTCTAAAGGTCCTTGAGAGCAAAATGTGTCTTATATAGAAGCCAGTCACAAGACAATTTCTTTAAAGGAAGCTAAACTGAATTCTAGCTGAGAAATCTAGGGCTCAGTTCTTGTACTCCTCTTTCAAGGTCAGGCTGTAATCTCTTAAATTCCATGGAGACTGTCCATGAAAGTAACAGCTTCATGACATGAATATGGAGGTCACTAAATGGCTCTTTAAAAAGCAAGGGGATGTCTCTATGGGGTGCTATTATTGAAATCTTTAGCTAGCAGCTGAGATCCCAGAAAATGTTTTTGATCCAAAAATTATAAATTATATGAAAAAACACATATGCTTCAGTACAATGTTTTAGCTACCTTGGCCTTGCCAAAGAAAGCAGGGTAGAGGGGTAGGTTCCTGGTCTTAGTATTATGGATATGTTAGGTGTCTGTCCTAGTTCCTAGCTGAGGAGATTTAACGCTTTTAGCATAATAGATAAATATTTGTGACCACTGCAGTAAATCTAAGCTTTGCTTCCTGTGATCAATGTATTTGTGCCTTCATCTTCACAGTGATCTTCTCTTTCTAATGTGTGTTAAAGAAATTTTAAGATGACCCAAAGATACCCACTTCTGTTGCAAAATTGCAGTGGGCCTTTAATGAATTTGTCTTGAAAAAATACATCTATAATAGAGAATTCAAATAACTTTTTTTCTTTCTTTATTTTAATTTTACTCTTCCCATATTGTTCATTATTGACATTTTCTTCCAGTAAAGGTCTGGCATATAAAATGTTCCTGGAAGGTTATAATCTACATCAATACATCAGCAAAATACACACAATTGTCCTTCAGGTACACAACACGTTCATCACCAAGGCAACTATCATAACTATATGTTTGAAAGTTAAAATAATATTATGTGAAATAGTCCACCAGGAAGTGGCAGTAAGAACAGGAATAACAACATGACTATTTTGAATAGCCAAAATGGATACCAAAACCAAAACAAAACCAGATAGTACATCTTAGAAGGATGTTAAAAGAAGAACAATTCATAGTGGAAAATTGTGGTGATTAGTCAAGTACTTACTTAAGTGTAGACCTTTTCATAATTATCCAATATAGGAAAGACTCAAAGTATATGAATAATTGCTATGGACACAATGCCAACACAAAATAACATTGCAACACTTTGGTCCTTTTTGGGGATAGAAAAATCTTGCTTAATAAAACTGCTTTGATTATGAATAAAAATAATACATCTATGGTAGGTAAACTCTCTCACTGCATATAATAATTTCATATTTTTCTTTGAAATAGTGTTTCTTGTAATTATATTACTACATAGTTATTTTTTTATCTTTCTGTACTGGTTGTAAAAATTCAGTCAACGAGTGAACAGCAAGTTATTTTTCTTAGAATATTCATTATAATGTTTAATACATGGAATCACAGAATGGTTAGGATCAGAAGGGAGCTTGGGAGATCATCTGACCCAAAACCCCTGCTCAGGTAGGATCACCTAAAGCCAGTTAAAAAATGAAAGCATGAAAAAATATAATATATTTTGCAAGATTATACATCAAATAATTTATAGTATAAATATTTATTATGGGTATTAAACTGTTCTTAATATGAATGGTTTCCCAGAAGCTACAGTGTATATTGGGAAAATTGAGTCACTGTATAAAATAAAAGCGTAGGGCACATGGTGAGCACAGCAAGAGATATGAAAGACACTTACACTGTGATACTATGATATTAATAGCATTGAACTCAGTGATTATATATCTTCAATATGAACAGCAAACAATATTTCAGGCAGGCATGCATTTGCATTAATTTCAGAAATCCTCAGTTTATTCATGTAAAGTATGGATAACAGGCCAGCCTTGTCAATGCCATTTCA
Source organism: Florisuga fusca (assembly GCA_038090715.1). Classification (NCBI taxonomy): domain Eukaryota; kingdom Metazoa; phylum Chordata; class Aves; order Apodiformes; family Trochilidae; genus Florisuga; species Florisuga fusca. The sequence continues at coordinate 25,651,057 of JAAWXA010000009.1, forward strand.
GGTTGCCAGTTTGAGACTGCCATGCAAACAGGGTTACAAGCCCTTACCCTTACCCAGCCTGATTGTCCTCTAGGTGGACAAATGTGATGGAAAATATTTATCATAATGAGGTGAAATTAGCTTGGAGGTTTGCTAAGACCAGTGATTAATATTATTTTGATAATATTTGTAATAGTGTTTTTCTTATCCATTTTCTTATCCATGGTGGTACATAGCAGGATTATGGCAATGAGGGTCAGGAAAATGAGACAAAAAGGTATTGCCAAGCCCAGCAGCATACTTTAATTTCAGCTCTTTCTTAACAACTGCTGGAGTACTGACCTTTGAAATTCTGGACAGCGTATTCTACAGCATAGAAAGCAAGTATTAAAATTATCAGAGTTGAAGTGACAACTTCAGATGCTAAATCTGAAATATACCAAAAAATGACAGCTCTTAACTACCATAAAAACTCACTCAACCAGATGGTAAATGTGCTAGTGTTTATTTTTTTAAGTGAATGTTGCAGCTGTGATGAAATATTTCTATATCTTTATTAGAAGAAAACACTGAAATTAAACAGACCCATATAATTTTTCTTGTTAGAAAATGGCCAGATTTATATTTAACCCCTGAAACATCATGAATACTTTGGTCCCCATAACTGGTTGAGCTGTATTTGCTTTTAAATATGCATGTAGTTCATAAAGACATCACTTTCTTATATCTTTGTGTATGTCATGATGAATAAAAAATAAATCTATTTGACGGTTAGGAACAAAGAGACTTCCCAATTTATTACAGCCTTACTTTTTTTCTAAAATGTAAATATGGTTATTTTAATTGAAGAAAAATATTAGAAGTAAAAATTAAAATTTCTTGATATGTTTATGCAAATGCCCCTAATAGTGCATCTTCTTAATTTCTGACTTGCTTTTTTATATATTCTTACAGTGGTATGTGTTATGTTATTTTTCTTAAAATCATTAGTTATGAAATCTTTAAAATTATGATTAAAAATTGTTTCATATTACACCAGTTTAATAAAATACTTACTGAACGCCATACGCAATGGTCAAATTTTCTTCTTTCAATGTTCTTCTGCCCAACAGAAGGCATATTCCTCAAGGACAGTATTTAATAGAACAGTTTGATAGTTCCCATGTTTTTCCTACTGATATCCCTTTAAATCATAGAGTCTCAGGCAGAAGCAAAAAGCTGTTTTGTATAGAAATAGTGTAACACACTTGATAAAACTCATAGCTAAACAATAAGACTTAGGAAAAAGAAATATATTGGAGCACCTCAAAAACTTCTAGATGTTTTGTGAACTGCTTAGAAATATAGTTTAGTAAGAAAAGCCATGGATTTAGGAGAAAATCCTCTGCTTCCTTCTTCCTTTAAAAAAGTCAACAAAAAATTTATTTATTATGAAAATACATCTGTCTTACTAAAACAAACAAACCAAAAAAACAGGAAACAAAACAAAGTTGTAAAGAAGGAAATATTAGACAGGCTATGGTTTTGGGAGAGTGCTTCTTGCAAATTTAACTTTTCTGTTTATGTAAAGGTGAAGATATTCACATGCGCATTATTAAATTTTAGCTTTTATAAGCATTAGCTCTTAATTAGCATAGTAATTACTTTTAAAAGTATTTTTCTCAGAATATTTTTTCTTCTATTGATTCATCCAGATATATATTTCATGAATTTACAAATATGAAACATGACCCTTAACACAGAATTGAGGGGGAGAAATATTCAGAGATACAGAAAATAAAGGGACCCAGAATGATCTAGAATCTGTGTAGATTTAGTTGTCCCCCACACATCACTCTTATCCTTTGTGTGGAATGTTCCCATTATCTTAGGTTATCTTACCCTATACCACTTGGTTGCAAAATACAGAATAACCTTAAACTTTGGAGACCATGCCAACACAAGAGAACTGAAAAGATGTAAGGGTCTTTCTATACAGCCCTTGTCTCTGTCAAGGATTAATGTAATAGTTGCTAGTGGCTGCTCACTGCCTGAATTTTCACTGGTAGTGGGCAAAGGAATTAATCCTGGAGTCGAAATGCTCTTTGCAAGGCCTGTCTTACACTTGGAGGTAAAAAATGCTTGCAAGAAGAGGAATTAATCATTTTAATAAAGTGTACTAATAAAATCATTTGGATGAAAGGATGAATATCAAGCAACACTTCTGAAAAGTGAGCATTATTAACCTGAGGTATTTGCTGTCCTTGCTGTCACTTTCTTCACATCACAAGCTCAGTTTCTCTCTGCATCATGTTTTCCTTTTTTTTTTTTTTTTAAATAAAGAATGAGGAGTCACTAAAGATGCTTATGTAGTATATCATATTCAACAGCAGAAAACTTTATAATGAAGGCAGTAAAAAGTACATTCAAGAAAATAAAAATCTTACTAACATCAACTGCTAGTGTATTCCACTGGTTTTAGTTTTAATATTTCCCATGCTAATGCCTAGTAAAACATAAGACAGTTTTTAACAATCACTGTAAACTACATGACCTTTCCTCTGATTCCAGTTTCATATTGATATAGAGGCAATAATGATGAACAAGGAATTGCCAGGAAAATTACTTCATAAATACCTCTGTGACTACATGGAAGACAGAGATTTCACTATTCAGATGCCATTATTTTTCCTGCCATCAGGAAGTGTCCCAGGAAGGCTCTTTCTCATGTCTACTTTTAATCTTTTGTGACTTAGCTTTAGTCATCCTTTGAAGAAAGAAAGGCTCAGCTTAATTATGCAAAATGTTTTTTTGAGATACTTCTATCTGGACAATTTTAAATTATATGGAGGGGCAACAAAAACCCTCTCTGACAAAAAGAATTTAGAACTTTTCAAATTGCATCTACATGCAGTATGGATGAGACATGCAAGCTTTTGTACCTGCAGAGAGGGCCAGACTGTAAGTGTGAAAGGTCTGTAACACAAAGTCATGCAACTCTTTCCTTCCAAGAAGACAACTATTACCTTGGTATTTTAGTTCAGTAGGAAACAGATAAATGAAAGCAAACCCCAGCATATTCAGAAGATTTAAAAAGCTCCTTCAAAGCCTGATTTCTGAGGTCAGTGCAAGCAACCTCCTGCAACACACCCTTCCAGTCGTGTTACCTGTAGGTGATATTAGACAGGACTTTGAAAGAACTGAAACGCTTTCCCAGATTGACCAGAAATCAATCCAACTGACATTGGACTTCACACCCAGAAACAGAGGTCAATAGATTGTGTGAGATTGATAGATTTGGTAAAAAGAAGAAAGGCTACTGAAGAACAATGAAGAACTGTTTAAGGTCTGCACAGTTTTAGGAATATGGTACACTTTTTTCATTTCTCAGGGCAAGGATTAAATCATATTAAAAAAATGAAAAAAGTAAAAGACCAAATGCAAAATTTCTGTGTATAAAAAGAATGATATTTCTTAGCTATGTTGGTTTACTCCCTCAGTGCTTTGCTGTGGACTGAGTGATTGAAAACTGTGGTACCATTGGAAAAGCACTTCCAGAAAATTCTACTAGGACAAGCAGCATCTCTTTCGTCCTTAGCAGCTAGATTAATTTTCAAGGATAGTATTTATTGTTACTCATTAATTAAGCAGATAGCTGAAAGTAAGAAACATAATAATGTATCCCCTATACCTTGCTATGAATTTCTCTCTGAGATTCAGCTTCTCTTATAGGTGCTTTTCCCTCCACAAGATACCAGTTCCTGTCTGTGTCAAAGAAGAGATAGTTAGGTGGGATGGTATTCCTGTGAATGTTCCACAGGAATTAAATATTAATATTAAAGAGAAGAGAACCTAGGTAGAACCTAGAGCTGAAGTAGAGGAGGCCATAAACAGAGATTTAAGAGTAGTGGGAGTCCCATCTTGGAGACAGGATGAGTCCCATTCAGTGCATAATAGAGGACAGGATTTCTATTTTATTAGAAAGGAAGATCTGATGGTTATGTGGCCTGAAATCAAATGAGATCTGATAAACAGGAAACCAAACTGAAACAACTGTAGTAAAACAGGAGAATTAAAAATTAAACAAGGAGGTCATTATTTTAATGGGTTACAAATAAATAAGGAATATGTTCTCATTTCTCTTGGGAAAAAAGGCATTTTTTTTGGTACTGAATTTTAACACTTTTTTTTTTTTTTACAGGAGAGTTATGATATTGAAAGTTTCAATTCATCACTGCATTGCAGACTAAGGTTAGGATTACCTTTGTTAATATTGGTATATTAATATATTGGTATATATTGATGGAAAACATCTGTGTTGTAGCTTCTGTACTAATTTAATGTTTTTAAGGTAAATGCTCCCTTTACTACCAGAGCACCTTTTCCACTAAATGGTCTAATAACTGAATGAAAACCAACCAACCAACCAACAAAACAAAAAACAACCAGCCAGGAAAAAATAGACTTGAGACATGAAATTTTAAGGTAGAAGCTGTGTTTAAACTATCAAGGTTAGAGTAGATTTATCCTAAATGTTTCACCTTTATTGAAGGGTAATTGGACACAACTGGTCACATGGGCTCCATTGCAGAGCTACACAGCTGGTATTCTCAAAAGTACTTGCTTATTCTTATACTGTATTGTTTTTTATCCTTGGTAGCTTTATTTAGAAAATTTATTAGTCATGTTCTACAATGTCACAAAATCCGAGGGAGTTAAATTATCACTTTTAACTCATATTTCTCAGTAGCAAATTATCACTGTATTCATCAGAGAGATTAACACAGAATTAAGAAAATACTTCTTGAAATTAATTTCACCAAAACAGTGATAAAAGAGTTTAAATAGACTGGATGTCTGCCAGAGGCAATCCTGGTATAGAACAGGCTTTTGCAGCTGTCATAATTCTTTATATTTGTTGCAACTTATGTTCTTTCTGTTTACTGACTAGGATGTTGAGAGAAATCAGTGCTTTTTAAAGTTAAGCGTTTACAGATGAGCAGATATATTTTCATGGTTACTATTTATACCTACAATTTATAGAGCATAAATAAGATACCTTATTAATGACCACATATACACTAAAAAAACAATTATCCCATTGAGGATTTGTTCTTGTACAATCCCACCTTTAAAGATTTGGGCTTTATTTTAAGACATTTAAAGGAAAGAAACATGAAACAAATGGGACCAAACATGCCTTACGTATAATGTTAAGGTGCATTCTTTTTATAAATTGTCACAAGACCTATTTTCAGTTAGCACAGTATTTATTACTGTGTTAACAGACAAGGTAATTTATGACATAAGTTTTTATTGTGTGTATTGTACATTTTAATTAAGTTCAAAGATATAGAAATATAGAAGCAGATACCATAAAACTTTTTAAAGTATCACAAACCACTTCATACCATGTAACACCATCTTAATGACTCAGTGGAAAGTATTGGTTTTTTTCTCAAAAAAATATTTATTTCTTAAACACTTAAAGTACAGTTAAAATTTGGAACAAAAATAAAATAGTCATTTAATATTTTTTATTAAAGTTTCATGTAATGTGAGATTTTTCAAAAAATCTTGCCTAGTGTCAGAAGCATATATCAGATTTTATGCCAGTGATTATGTCAATATATACTTTAGCTTGGCTATGTATCATTTATATCTGCTGTAAAAGTACCTTCTCACTGCTGTAATTTTAAGGATTTATGAAAAATGTTTCTTTTTTTTTAAACTGAAGGGTTTGTAATGCATGTTAATGCTTAGTGAACTGAGGGTGTAATGTAGTAAAATAGAGCTAAAATACATAAAAATAATAAACAGATAGAGAATACACATTTTTGCATTTCTGGCCATTTATTCTTTTTCATCAACCAACCCTGGTACTGTAGTCTGGAATGGTTTAGAAGAAAATCTCAATTTCACCTGTCTGAAATTTCATGTCCTTAAGAAACATTCTGCAAATCCTACAGTAGAGCTCTTTTTGACCTGCCTTCTAAATTCAAATTTTAATTCATATGCAGAAATAGAAAGCACATTGACCTGTGTAGTCCTTAAAATGGCAGGTGGGCATCAGGAGTGGGGATGTTATTATTTTAGGAGTTATTATTATTACCATAGCTGCTATACAATCTTGACCTGTTAGGAAAGAGTTCATGTCATGCATTCATGGTAATTAAACTGTAAATACATTGATGAGCAGCAATGTAACTTTAACCTCCACTTAACCTACCCTTTCACCTATAAAATGTAATCATGCTTTTAATTAGAGGTTGAACATAAACTGCACCATAGTTTTAAATCTTGTTAGTATTCAAGCTTTGTTAATGAAATTTGATCAGTGTATTAAAGATGTTGAGTTTTTGTAGTTAGCTCACATCTGTTGTCAGAAATAATTATATCAGGTGGCAAACGACAAGGCTTTTCCTGACAGATGCTTTAACATTGTGGGTAAGAATGTCCTATGTGTCCTTTTGAATAATGCCAAGATTTTCAGTTAGGAGTTTGTTTGCCTTGAGGTTGCAAAATGTAACTTTTGGAGCAATCTGACATAGTCCCAGACAGTAGTATGAGTGACTTTCACTTCAAGTGTTACAGAAAAGGATGAACTCCTTTCATTATGATTTTTCATAAAGTATTGTCTTAGAAAGGTGGAAGATAGTTATCAAACTCCCACAATATGTCTTTCTTTTAGCATATATACATAAATTCCTGTTAAAACACAAAAGACATTACATTGTGCATTTAAGCATATCTCAGACAATAAATTACAATTCAGGATAATGATTCCATTATTCAAATAAATGTACTGAGAAACTGAGAAAAAGATTATTTTACAGCAGGGTGTTTCATCAGACAACCATGAAAAAATGCTGGGGTTTTGGGTAATCATGGCATCTGCTACCTATGTTCTTACTCCTTTGCTTTTGATTCAGAGAACACACTTTTTCAGTGACATTACTGCTTGTGTAAATACTGCAAAATGCACTTTAAAAGTATCTCTTTCAGCATTTATCCACAATGTAGGTAACACAGATAACAGCAATATGTGTTTTGCAGCTCTATTTTGGAAAGACAAGTTCATGCTGCTTGGTTGACATGGTTCTGAAGACAAGAACCATAGGCATCCCATCAGCCAATTCTCCCCCGTGCTTTATACCTACCAACTACTGTGGAATGATGAGTGTTCACCAGATCGACAGTTCCTGACCACATGTCATCTAGCCTCTTTGAAGAAGGGTTAAAATGCACATTCTAACAGCCAGCAGGGAGAAAGCTTTTTCTTTTAGTAGCACCCCAGACAAAGATGTGGATTTCTTCAGGAATTATTGGTGGTAGGAAGTAAGATTATATTCTTTGTGCATGCTCAAAGAGCAGTCTTTCTCATGCCTCTTCCAGGTGAAGAGCAATGAATGGTTTTTTGGTTGTTTTTGTTTTTTTGTTTTTTGCCAGGCACCTGTCAGAGTACTCTCTGGGTGCATGCGGTTAAAAAATATTCCTATTAAATGTGATAAAACAAAACCCAGATTAATTATCATAATTAATCCCCTAACGATCTTATTGATGAGAATGAAAACACATCTACATGCAATCATATACCTCCTTCTGACTAAAATGATCAGTTTTCTCTACAGTCCCTAAGCCACCCAGTAAATATGCCAGCACTCCCTTTTTTTCATGCTGACATGCTTATTGTTTATCTTGTTTAGGTAATTATCTCACTACTTTTGAAATTTAAGATGCCACAGTTATGCTAGAGCCAAGAATAACTATTATACACATAAGAAAGATGGAAAACTGAGGCATGAAGAGACAAGGTAGTTTCTTCACATTAAGGCAGCTGAAATGGAGCAACTGAATCTGATGCATATATTCTCAGCAGGTCATCTGGCAGAGAGAAAGGAGATACTTGCAGAGATTGTAAGGATGGTAAACACCATAAGCATGCTTCTGTCTTTCCTATGAAAGTAGAAGGGATTGAGTTAGACGCATTGTTTAGATAAAAGGAAGTCCTTACCATGTAACTTCCTTAAAATTCCACAGGATATCTTTACTGGATCATGACACAGTTCTTTTGGGCCCAGACTTCTGGATCAGTACCTCCTTCTGTGTGCTTAATAATAACTATTTACATGCAGAAATTTACAAAGCAATGATCATATGATATTGGCTCACTTTCTTCTAATGTGGAAGATACTGATCAATATAAAGTGTAGAAGGAGTAGTAACATTCGAAATCATAATAAGGAGAATAATCAACTGAGGATGATATTTATGTGACACTATTTTTCTCTGGCTTCTTTACCCTTAGGTAAGACAGTGGGCATTATGTGGCTGGGCATTTATTGCAGGTAGAAGCATCCTTCATGAATCAACATTTAGAATGACAAAAATTTTCTAGTCTGGAAATGGGTGTAATTTTCATTGCTCTTTATCATTATATTATGTCACATCTGGTTACACACATAGATGATAACACACCCCAACATGGCAGCAGCATACTGGCTTAGTGTGAGGAGAGAAAGTATAAATGGGAAGTGACTGGCTAGGAAACTGATGTATCAAGCCCCAAACCGGAACCTACAAAGAGGAAAAAAGACAGGCTTCAGATCTTATCAGAAGAGGCAGAAAGATGGTCAAAACATTAAGAGGTGCAAACTTGAACGTAAGAAATTAACGGAAAGAATTTCATTGTTAATTTCCAACAACATGCAGAAGCACAAACAGAGTGAAGTAGAGCATTGTTTATGCATGGATCAGTAAAAACATGAGTGTTATCAGTGTATGATATTCCACTCATCACTCACCTAGTAAGGCCAAAGGGAGGGCAAAGAAGATCAGTTCAGTGTGTGCTACCAGGGTAAAAGAATCAATATGCACTTTAGCATGGTGGGTCAGATAGCAGACTGCATTAGAACATTGGACTGCTGGCAGGGAATATGCTGTCTTGCTTCTCCCTTGAATGCAGTTTCATACTGAATGCTCAGTGACATGCCCAATGCCACTGATGGGCAACACAGCAGCCTCCCCATAGCTAAAGGTTTATGACAAAAAGAAGCAGCCTTACGTATGAAAGACACAGCAGAGCTGCCTAAAGAAGATAGGAAATAGAGAACAAGTAGACAAATGTGTGATTTTCCTACTTACAGCAGAAGGTTTGACAGCTCAGAGCACATGCTTCTCCAAAAGCTGTCAGTGCTTTGTTAGACAGGGAAATAGGCAAGTCCCAGTTAGACCAGGAGTGGGATATTATTATTATTATAAGTTGTGGTAACTGAAAAAAGCAGTGCAAAATTAGTACCATATCAAGTGACAGACCCTTATGTAGACAAAAGGCAAAATTAATTACCTTATCTTTGCATTTCTGTTCTGTTATTTTTTTGTGGGCGATTTATTAACAAACCATGTCTGAAACTGCTAGCAGAAACTATATCAGTCCAGTGAAGAGCACATTTTCACCAGATTTGAAATACTGGAATATTTAAGCAACTTGGTTTATAGTGACGGAATGATCCTTACATAGACTTATTGATCTGGGTGCATGAGCTTTGTGTGATTGTTAACCATTTTTGTACAATCAAACACCCCAGTCGCTCGATCAGTTTGAAGAGCTTAGAATTTTATAAAAAGAAAAGTAGATAAACAGAAAGATTCATTATGAATATTTCAGCTCATATTCAGTTCACAATTGCTTATTAAAGCTACAAAAATATTCATAATAATTTCTATTGATGTAGCTACAACCTACATTCTGCTTTGCTTGGGGATATAGTCTTTTGTACAGAGCCAATTTTGACCCACAGTCCACATGCTCCTCCATTTATTTCCATAACTGTACTTTATTACAGTAGAATAATGGGTTCCATAAGTTGACAAAGCCTTATTTTATATTATTTCCTTTCAAAAAGTGTTCCATAGAATATTACCTTCATTGTTGCTCTGTAAAATCTTACTCTCCCATATGCTGTAATTTTTACTCTTGAAAAAGCGATTTCACTTTTTTTCCTTTCAGAAGCAGGGTAGAAATCCAGTGTACTTCAGTATTACTTTTTTCTAAAGAAGTCTAAGTCATTCATTAACTGACTCCTAAAGTCAGACAAGTTGTGCAAAAGTACTTTATGCAATCAGAATGATAAATTTCAGGCTGTGCTGCTAGAGGAATGTGAATAATGAAAAAAATATTCACGAATATATTACCCAAAAACTTTAAAGAAACCATATATATTAAGTTCTCTTATCCATTCCAGAAAAGGAATAAATGATAAATAAATATTCCAAGAGCAATTCATTCAAATAATTTATTTTAAAATTATCTATGCCCTGATCCAAAGTCTATTGAAATAATTGATCTCACTTCTGCCTGCTCAGCTCCATAATGAAATACACAAGAAGCCTTGGGATTTTATGGAGTCATGCTCTCTTCACTTCTGTCAACTTCTAACCCAGTTTAAAGAGTTCCTTCAGGCACTAAATATTCCCTCTTATTTTCAGCTTTCCCACACCTTGTTTTCATGTTCCCATATTTTTTTTACAACTTAAAAAGATCATAGTTAGAAATAAATGTGACAATTAATTTTAAATCATTGCTATGGTACTGTATACTTTTATTTAACTGACTCAGTAGACAATTAAATCACAATTATCTATTTTGTGGCTAGTTAAGTAATTGATGCTAAACATAAATCTGTGAAAGTTCATCTACTTTGCTTTGCCATGGCTTGATAATCAAACCTTCAACACTATTAAAAAACCTCTGGGGTGATTTTTTAAGTGTGTATAGACCCAATAAGAAATTAAACAGAATCTTCAACAGTGCCCTGCAAGGAAAGGCAGGGTTCATACTTTTTTGTATGATGTGGGAGTGTGGAATTAATTTCTTCTGTATGAAGAGCCAGAGAATGTCTTCCATCTGGTTCAGTCACTCCTTAGATCCATCTATGTTAGGATACTGGCATTGCTTACATAGGATTCTGTTTTACCAGTAGGTCTGTAAAAGAAATTGAGACATCACATCAGAAGGTTCTGCAGTCCCTAACCTTTACAACAGCCAAATCAGGCAGTGTCTTCTTTATGAAATATGCAGAGTTTTATGAATAAGAGCTACAAAAACCATTGCACAGCTCACTATGTTAAACTAAGAACTCAGAAAGACTTAGAAAAATAATGTATTTTAACACCCTGCTTGTGTCTACCAGGTTTAAACAATTCTTTTATTCAAAATCAAAGGAGCACCAATTTTTTAGGGAAGAAAAAGTTTAACTAAATAGTACCTCAAGGACTGTAATATTGATTTGGGATGTAGGGCATCTCCTTTCAGTTCCTTAATCCACCAGAAACAATTTAAATATATTCTATTTAGATAAACCAGAATAATATATGTATATTTATTCAACAGGCCAAAGAATGAGCATGTGTAGCTTCAGTCTAACCAACAGTGAACTTGCCTAAGAGACAAAAACCTGAATTCCAGTTCTGATTTTTAAGACCTATATTTTTATCTGAAGTACTTAATGAAGCAGAGTTAAGATGTAGAAACAGAGTATTCCTGAGTGATTTTCTTAAATGTAGTCTAAAGTCACGTTCATATTCTCTGGTCCCATGAGTGTTCAACTATTACATGTAATGTGTAGCTATCTTTAGGAAGATATTCAGAATACCTGAGAGTGCAGCAATAAAAGTATTCACAGAACATTTGCAGCAAGACTAGTACATTGACCTATTGTGCTGCTTATAAGTCCCATTTCAACTGGGAACACCTCTCACTTTGAGATGATGTTTCCCTCTCTGCTCTGTAGAGCGAATCACCTACATCCACAAGAGTGTCAGAGGCTGAGCTGAAGTCCTCCACTTAGCATATTTTATAACCATGCAAGTGGCTATTCATTCAGTAAAATGTTTACTGCTCGTTCCTTTTTGTCACTGTTCCCAAATATTTTGTGAAGTGCTATGTAGCTAGCTTAACTAGTTGCTGCATTGCTTAGAATCATGACACTTCTGCCTTCTTTACATTTAACCCCAGGTGGGCCAGTCAGTTTATATACTTGATGTAATTTTCAACAGAATAAAATCCATGACTAATTTAAATCTCTCAAATCCTTATTCCATCAAATATGTAAATCAAATTTTATATTAAATACAATTATGCTGCTTATTTCAGAGTTCTCTCATTATTGATTTTTTTCTGCATTAACAGTCTAGCTCTTGAGAGTACTGGTGGAAGATGTTGCTGAACACAATTAAACCTCAATCAGTGTAAACCTCCTGTAAGCAAGCATGTGCCCTACAGGTATTTTTCAAACTACAAAAAAAACAGGGGGAAAAAAAAATAAAAATGGAAGGATGAGTATGTCCAAAGATTCAGAATGTATTGCATTGTTTATTTCTTCTTCTCAGAAAATTTTCTAAGTTTAATGGTGATTTTAGTTCAGAAAATAGGGCAGGTTTCATGGACATTGTTGGGTTTTTTGACTGAACAAAATGGATATTTGTGGGGAAACATCTTTACATATACATATAGAAGTATATACACAGATAATTAAACCTATGGATAAATTTTCAGGCTAGAATTTGGTAAAAAGTAGAAAAAATGATAGTGATATTAATTCAGAATGCACAAGAATAAAGAACAAGATTTTGTGCCCTCTAATTCAAAATCTCTAAATTCCACAATCTGAGTGAGTTCATCATGCCATTAGTTCTATGACTGGCAGTGTTTCTCCACATCATACTGTTCTTATTAGACATAAAATTTAATTAGAAAAGATTTCTGAAATCTGGTTTCTTATCTCTGAGGTGAGGTAAAAATTGTGATGTGGGATTTTGACTGCAATTCTTTCCAAATGTTTAAAGGTTTTGTCACGTACAAGTACCTTAGCACAGAAAGTTTACAAAAAGATTGACCACACTTAAAAATCAGGCCCTAAATTCTTTTTTTTTAAATTCATACTTGAAATTATGTGCAACATATTTATGAACAGAAATGTAGGTGCCTTTTATCTGAGAAGCACATCACGTCATTTTCAGTTGCACTTTGGAATCAGTCAGCTTTGCAGCCCTCTCAACTAACTTGCTCTCTCAATGAAATTCTTTTTCAGATAAGAAGCTCTAAATACAAAATATTGAAAGATTACTAGGGTAATTCCATTTCTATAATTTTTTTCTTTGTAAATAAAGTGATCTCAGTAAAATACAATTTAACACATTTTGATATCACATGAAGCACAATCCTGTGGGTGAAAAAAATGTAATGATAATATTTCACCCAATTGCAATTTGCACATATTTACAATTAAGTTAAAACAGAAAAAATATGCACATTTATCTGATTGATATTATCAATCAACACTAAATAATAGCTATGATTACTTATTCTGTACAGTAAAATAATCTTTTTGTGTGTGTGTGGTTTATTTTCTTTTTCTTTGCTTGTTTTTCATTATACTGAAATGTGAAGATTCTATTGTATAGTTTAGGAAAATAAACAGAACCATTAAGTTGAGATTCATGGTTGCTGGGATTTTTCAGACTTGTAGATGAAACATTTTTAATTTATAATTTCTTTTTGGGTACCAAAGGTATTTGTCATGATGTAGAACATATTCAGCTACTTTATCAACCCTTACATTCAGAATAAATCTTGTATTTTCTCAAGACTTTGGTCTTCAGAGTAGATCAACACAGGTCCACAACTACAATAGAAGTAAACTAATTATATTAATTGACATTCTGACAAATAATCTCTAAGAAAGGAATTTTACTTATGTTTTCAGGCATGCCCATATTTTTTTCCTAAATTTCCCTTTATGTTTCACAGTTAAAGATCTACAGGTAGGATTATGGCAGAACATATATGAGAGGGCCTTTTAGATTGGTTTTCATGTGTAACAGGTTTTCTAGGCCAAGTCATTCGGTTGTTCAGATGTTCGAAATAACCACCTTAAGAAAAGAATTCCTCTTATCTGATAGGTGTCAATGGAAAGAAAGTGAAATTGCAGCAAATATAGCATTGGTAGAGCTTAGTTGAGGACAAAATTTCATAACAATATTCCTTAATAAAAATATTCTAGGCCATAAGGTGGTGTTCATTCTTATATATATATACATATATATATATATTCTTTATATATAACTGAATGAAAACTCAGTTAGATGGTAAATGTGCACAATGGTGGGATACAAAAGCAAGTGCAAAGTATCCTTTGCTGATTCCATCGTCTCATTTCTCAATGACAACAGTGAGAAAGGAACCAGAAAATGTTTTAGAAAATTACTAGAAGCACCTCTTTGAGGACCTGTTGCATAGTTTGAGGCAGTAATTTCTATGTTTAATTATGCAATAATTAAACATGCAGTGTCCAAAATCTACTTCAGTGCGAAGTCTTTAAAAAGTTTAAGTCTATTCTACAGTCTGATCTCAGTCCAATCAACATTGGGAAGTGACTTCATTTTAATAAACATCTTCCATCTCTTAGTCAGAAATGGTAAAATTTTAGCTAGAACAGATTCATACTCTTTGCAGCTACCTTTGTTAAAAAATGCAGCCACAAACTACTACACATTTCATAATAATCCCAGAACATGGAGAATAGCCAGAAAGACTGTCAAATAAGACAAAACTTTGTCTGTGTGAGACCCCAGATGTGAACTTATTTTAATGTTGATTCAGATGCTTCAGTACATACAAAATCCACAGTAGCATACCCTCTCCAACCTTTATCTGAATATAACATCATTACAAGAAACAAGTTAATACCAAAAGCATAGAAAATGAAGCTGCAGAGCAAAACGAGCCAAAATTATGTTGCCTGGGATTTACTGTCTGCCTAATGGTTGCCCTGGGAACACAGATCAGGGTCAAGATTCCATCACCTACAAATGAATTACATAAAAGGCATTATTTCCAGCCCTGAGAGATTTGTAAAAATATATTCCAGTTTCAGATAGTACAGATTCTGCCTATCCACGTGTTTGGTTATAAATTGTCTTTCTCTTCCATGCTTACACAGCCTAGTTCAAAGAAGTCCATCATTTAGGGTCCCTATATATTAACAGGGGGAAAACGTTGATAAAATATATCAGTTATTTGAAAAATAGTTCTTCCTGGTCAAAAGACCCTCCTTTCTATTTTTTACTCAGTGTCTGTTACTTTTTGAGGGAGAGAGACTCATGAGAACCAACATGACTTGAGGCTTCCAGAGAGTAAGATTACTGTAAGGTCAGAAAAAAGTAATGATAGACATTTTCATGTCAATAGATGTCAAAATAGAACAAGTTAATTTCACCAAAAGCACACTATCGGATAAAATAATAGTAAAAACCTATGAAATACACAGATTACCATGTGGGAGAGCCAAGGCAAGAAGTGGTAGCAGCAGCAGTTCTTGCCATGTGTCTAGAAGAGTCCCCAAGTAGTGTCACCTATGACATAGTACAGCATAACTGGGACAAGATCAAGCATGAATCAGAATGAATGAGACAGGAGACTAAGTTATATTTTCCTTCTATCTTACCAGTCAGAGCCAGCAGCATAGGCAGAAGTCAAAGCATCACTCAGATCAACACCTGGCTTCATGCCTGGTGTCATCACCAGGCTTTGGCTTCTATGGTCATGGGCCATTCTTTGATGAATAAAGGTTACTGGGGAGAAATGGAATCCCTCTGTCTAGAGTAAAAAAGATAATCTTATCTGGCAGACTGGATGATTTAGTGACGATATCTGGTGGCAACTGACATGGAGAAGGATGAGGTGTTCAACAATTTTTTTGCCTGTTTTTACTGGCAATTTCTCTTCTCTCATCTCTTGAGTCCCTGAATCTCAAATCAGGGACTAGGGGAAAGAAGTACCAGGCACCATAAGAGAAGCTAGTTTGAGACCATCTGAGGAACATGAGTTTATACAAGTCTATAGAACCTGATGAGATTTATCCCAGAGTTTCAAGGGATCTGGCAGATGTAGTAACTAAGCTGCTTCTCATCATATTTTAAAAGTCATGAGAGTCAGGCAAAGTCCCCAGAGACTGTAAAAAGGAAAGCATCAAGTTTATTTTAAATAAGGTAAAAAGGAGGACCATGGGACTTGCCTTGTTAGCCTCATCCCTCTCTTTGCCTGTTAAAATCATGGAACAGATTCTCCTGGAAGCTATGTCAAGGCACATGGATGACAGAAAGGTTATTAGAGACAACATGACTTTTCTAAGGGTAAATCATGCCTGACTAACCTGGTGGCCTTCTATGGAATGACTGCTTTAACAGACAAGGGAGTAGCAACTGCTGTCATCACCTTAACTTCTGTAAAGGCTGTCCAACACACCATCCTTCTCTTTAAATTGGAGATATGTAGATCTGATGGATGGACTATTCAATGGATAAGGAACTGACTGGGCGGCCACATCCAGAGAGTTTCAGTAATGGCTCCCTGTTCTCCAAATGGAGATCAGTTACCCCTGATCTGTTGCAGTATCCCTCAAGAGTCCTTATTGGGACTGACATCCTAATTAATGACACAGATATTGTGCCTTCAGCAAGTTTGTGGATGACATGATGACACCAAGTTGAGTGGTGCAGTTGATTGGCTAGAAGGACGGGATGTGATTCAGAAGGTCTTTGAAAGGCTTGAGGAACGGGCTCATGTGAACTTCATGGAGTTCACCAAGGCTGAGTGTAAGATCCTCCAAATGGATCATGGTAATCACCAGTATCGGTACAGAATCAGTGATGAGAGGATTGAGACTAGCAGTGCAGAAAAAGACTTGGGATTGGTAGATGGAGAATTAGATATACACTCTTGTAGCCCAGAAACCAAATCATATCCTGGCCTACATCAATATCTGCATCCAGTTCTGAGGCCTCCAGTGCAAGAAAGGCAGGGAGCTTTTTAGAGCAGGTCAAGAAGAGGGTCACAAAAATGATCAGAGGAATGGAAGACCTATACTATGGAGAGAGTTTGGATTGTTCAGCCTGAAGAGGAGAAGGCTCTGGGGATTTTCCACTGTAGCCTTTCAGTACTTAAAGGGGGCTTATTTTAATTAGGGCCTGTAGTGATAGGACAAGGGGCAATGGTTTTAAATAAAAAGATATTTGATGTGGATTAGATATAAAGAAGAAATTTTTTACACTGAGGATGGTGAGACACTAGAACAAATTGCCCAGTAAAAACTGTGGATGCCTCATCTCTGTAAGTGTTCAAGGTCACACCGGGTAGGGCTTTGAACAACCTAATCTCATGAAAGGTGTCTCTGCCCACAGTAGTGGGGATGGAACTAGATGTTCTTTAAGAGTCCCTTTCAAGCCAAACTTTTCTATGATTCTATGATTCTCAGAAAGAACAGAGATGCGTAAATACAATGAAAGTTGAAAGAAAATGAAAGCTGCCATAAAACTGCCTTTTTATTTTCCTCAGCCCCTCATTGAATTATATTTATTTATATTCTTCTGACATAAACTTGTGAAAGCTTCAATTGACATAAATAGAAAAAAAGGAAAATTTCTCCCCATCCAGTGTCAATGTAATTGTTACAGGAAATAGTACCAAATCAGATTTATAGCAGTAGATATGAATTCAGATTTAGACTTCAATAAGTGAAGTTGTCTGTAAGAAATTAAGAAAACAAACAGAAACAAAAATAGTGAATATTCAAGCTATTTATAGTGCTCTATCAAGTTTTGAAAATTGCTGAACTTTTCTTGAATTCTTTTCTAAGCAAAATACTTATACATTTCAGCCATATAAACATTCATGAAAATTTTGTTTATATAATTTGATTATTTACTCATTAATCTATGAATAATTCAAAGATCCTTAAACTATTTATGTATCTAAAAAAAGGTGAAAAGAAAAATAAAGCCTTTTCTCCTATAAATGGATTAATCGATCATGGTTGTCAGTAGGATTACTTCCACTGCCTTCCATTTCTTTGCAGTGAGAATTTAGAGTTTTCTGGCTATGACACCTGAATACCAGATACATCGCTGTTGAATGCTATTGTTAAAAGGCAAGAGAGTAGAATTAAGAATTAATGATGTTCCCAAGGAAAAAAATTGAATCCGTGAGAATTACTGGTTCTTTTCTCAGAGCTACTAAATTTAGGATGCAAACACTGTATATCTTTGTCAAGGGGAAAAATCTGTTTGATACTGAAAACAAGGGCAAGAAGGAGGACCCGGGTAACTATAGACCGGTCAGCCTCACCTCCATCCCTGGAAAGGTGATGGAACAACTTGTTCTTGTCACTATCTCCAGGCATATCAAGGACATGGGGATCATCAAGAGCAGTCAGCATGGTTTTATCAAGGGTAAATCATGTTTGACTAACCTCATAGCCTTCTATGAGGAAATTACTAGGTGGATAGATGATGGAAGAGCGGTAGATGTGGTTTATCTTGACTTCAGTAAAGCATTTGACACCGTCTCTCACAGCATCCTTGTAGATAAGTTGATCAAGTATGGGTTTGGTGATCAGGTAGTGAGGTGGATCAGGAACTGGTTGAAAGGAAGGAGTCAGAGAGTTGTAGTCAATGGGGCAGAATCTGGTTGGAGATGTGTGACTAGTGGAGTCCCTCAGGGGTCGGTACTGGGACCGGTGTTGTTCAACATCTTCATCAACGACTTGGATGAGGGTATAGAATGTACCCTCAGCAAGTTTGCTGATGACACTAAGCTGGGAGGAGTGGCTGACACACCGGAGGGCTGTGCTGCCATTCAGAGGGACTTGGACAGGCTGGAGAGTTGGGCAGGCAGAAACTTGATGAAATTTAACAAGGCGAAGTGTAGAGTTTTGCATTTGGGGAAGAACAACACAATGTCCCAGTATAGGTTGGGGGCTGACCTGCTGGAGAGCAGTGTAGGTGAAAGAGACCTGGGGGTCCTGGTGGACAAGAGGATGACCATGAGCCAGCAATGTGCCCTTGTGGCCAAGAAGGCCAATGGCATCCTGGGGTGCATTAGAAAGGGTGTGGTTAGTAGGTCAAGAGAGGTTCTCCTCCCCCTCTATTCTGCATTGGTGAGGCCGCACCTGGAGTATTGTGTCCAGTTCTGGGCCCCTCAGTTCCAGAAGGACAGGGAAGTGCTTGAAAGAGTCCAGCGCAGAGCCACTAAGATGATTAAGGGAGTGGAACATCTCCCTTATGAGGAAAGGCTGAGGGAGCTGGGTCTCTTTAGTTTGGAGAAAAGGAGACTGAGGGGTGACCTCATCAATGTTTTCAAATATGTAAGGGGTGAGTGTCAGGGAGATGGAGTTAGGCTTTTCTCAGTGGTGACCAGCGATAGGACAAGGGGTAATGGGTACAAATTGGAGCATAGGAGGTTCAAATTGAATATTCGAAAAAATTTTTTTACAGTAAGGGTGACAGAGCCCTGGAACAGGCTGCCCAGGGGGGTTGTGGAGTCTCCTTCACTGGAGACATTCAAAACCCGCCTGGACACGTTCCTGTGTGATGTGCTCTAGGTGGCCCTGCTCCTGTCAGGGGGGGTTGGACTAGATGATCTTTCAAGGTCCCTTCCAACCCCTAGGATTCTATGATTCTATGATGATTCTATGATTCTGTTTTGAAAGATCATACAGTATAGTGGTTGGGACAATTAGCTGGAAACAATTGGCATTTGGATAGGTTCCTGACTAGTCTAGTGCAAATTATAGAAACAGTATTATTTCAGGGACTGGAAGGCAAATCCCTCTCTCACAAGTCAGCCTGCTAGTACCTTTGAGACCAAATCCTTCTGTATCATTACCTCTCCTGTTCCAGATATGTGAAAACTTTGTTTTCCACCACATAGTGCCAGAAGGGAGCTAGGTGCCTTCTAGCATGCACTGCACTGTGCTTGCCTAGGCAATAAATATTTGACTCCTTTCACACTAGGTGAAATAGCCTTTAGTCAGGGGATTTCAATATATGTAGATCTATGGAAGTCCCTCCAGAGAGCAAATTTTTTGTTTGTACAGCTTTTGGCCAGAATGCAATTTTGACACAACTGTCCCAAATCCTGTCTTACTGTTTCCATCCCTGTTGCTGGTAAGGTCTTAGCAACAGTCCCATAACTCCATTGCTGTGAAGAAGTCAAACTGGAATCATCCTGAAACAAGGAGCAAAAAACACACTCCTAAAGTTAGCTCTGCATAGTTCCTGCCCTGTTGATTATGTAAAGGCCTTATTTAACCACTTCCCTTATATTCCATTAATCTTCATATAGTAAACAATTCTGTTCAGTTTAACTTAGTACAGCAAATAATACTGCTTAACCCCTCCTACAGTATTGGCTACAAGTGAAAAAAATGTCCTTATTTTCAGTAATCTTTTTGTCCCAAGTTGAGTATTGCTTTGTCAAAGGAAAAAATGGTTTGCTTTATACAGTTTCAGTCATTGAAGAAACGGAGAGTGATAAAAGAGAAGAAAAGGGTTATAAGAGGGAATTTGTTAATTTTGCTGCCAACCTTTTATTTAGAAAATACACAAATGGATAATAAAAATAAGCTGCAAGACTTCTATAGCTTTTTATGAATTTTTTGAAGACATTGTTCCATACTGGAACAAAAAATGATGTATGTTAAAAGCACACAAACACTCTGATATACCATAGCCACACCTCACTGACAGTTTTCAATTATCTCCGTAGACATTTGGCGTCAGCATGGAACATACTGATATGCTTTATCAGAAATGTTACCTAAGCAGCAATTCTCATCCTATTTTATGTATTTAAATGTGCCACTGATCCTGTTTGTAGAAAAAATTGTTGACCTTAAGATGGATGGAAATTTTAAGATGAAAAGGGATATTTCAAGAACCTGTAAATCAAGGTCATCTGTTTTTCTCATTAAATACCTCAATGATCAAATACTATTCTGTGTCTTTATGCCTCAGCACAAAGTAATGAACAGTTTAGAATTATTATTTTTTTACATTTTTGTTGTCAAACAACTATATAATTCTACATATCGATGTTTTATGAGGGAAAACAGCACCAATCTTCAGTAGTCTTAATAAAAAAGATTTACTAATATACTGCTAAAATGCAAAAAAAAAAAAATAATTGTTAATGAAAAATCAGATCTCTGAAACTGCCAGAAGTATAACATATGAAATTATAAAAGCTAGGAAAAGCAGTGATCTACCAGTCATTATACTATGTATTTACATTACTTCGTTCCACCAGCAAATCCACTGATATATGAACATCACACTTACTGTTTCCACAAAATCATACAAATTAATTTCCAGGAAAAAAAAAATTAAGTTCAACATGGGTGTTTATCTCCTGAGAACAGTCTGCATTTGTCATATTTAACATAAATGTACAGCTTGGGCTTCAAGCTCTACAGTGATAAAGTTTAAGTATCTGAATTTTTTTCTANATACACATCTTACACTCTTGTAGCCCAGAAACCAAATCATATCCTGGCCTACATCAAAATCTGCATCCAGTTCTGAGGCCTCCAGTGCAAGAAAGGCAGGGAGCTTTTTAGAGCAGGTCAAGAAGAGGGTCACAAAAATGATCAGAGGAATGGAAGACCTATACTATGGAGAGAGTTTGGATTGTTCAGCCTGAACACGAAAGGCCCTAATTTTCCACTGTAGCCTTTCAGTACTTAAAGGGGGCTTATTTTAATTAGGGCCCGTAGTGATAAGACAAGGGGCAATGGTTTTAAATAAAAAGATATTTGATGTGGATTAGATATAAAGAAGAAATTTTTTACATTGAGGATGGTGAGACACTAGAACAAATTGCCCAGTAAAAACTGTGAATGCCTCATCTCTGTAAGTGTTCAAGGTCACACCGGGTAGGGCTTTGAACAACCTAATCTCATGAAAGGTGTCTCTGCCCACAGTAGTGGGGATGGAACTAGATGTTCTTTAAGAGTCCCTTTCAAGCCAAACTTTTCTATGATTCTATGATTCTCGGAAAGAACAGAGATGCGTAAATACAATGAAAGTTGAAAGAAAATGAAAGCTGCCATGAAACTGCCTTTTTATTTTCCTCAGCCCCTCATTGAATTATATTTATTTACATTCTTCTGACATAAACTTGTGAAAGCTTCAATTGACATAAAGAGAAAAAAAGGAAAATTTCTCCCCATCCAGTGTCAATGTAATCGTTACAGGAAATAGTACCAAATCAGATTTATAGCAGTAGATATGAATTCAGATTTAGACTTCAATAAGTGAAGTTGTCTGTAAGAAATTAAGAAAACAAACAGAAACAAAAATAGTGAATATTCAAGCTATTTATAGTGCTCTATCAAGCTTTGAAAATTGCTGAACTTTTCCTGAATTCTTTTCTAAGCAAAATACTTATACATTTCAGCCATATAAACATTCATGAAAATTTTGTTTATATAATTTGATTATTTACTCATTAATCTATGAATAGTTCAAAGATCCTTAAACTGTTTATGTATCTTAAAAAAGGTGAAAAGAAAAATAAAACCTTTTCTCCTATAAATGGATTAATCGATCATGGTTGTCAGTAGGATTACTTCCACTGCCTTCCATTTCTTTGCAGTGAGAATTTAGAGGTTTCTGGCTATGACACCTGAATACAAGATACATGGCTGTTGAATGCTATTGTTAAAAAGCAAGAGAGTAGAATTAAGAATTAATGATGTTCCCAATGAAAAAAATTGAATCCGTGAGAATTACTGGTTCTTTTCTCAGAGCTACTAAATTTAGGATGAAAACACTGTATATCTTTGTCAAGGGGAAAAATCTGTTTGATACTGAAAAAAACCATTAACAGAAGAGGTCTTCTGTGATAGTTGGTGCTGTGGATGGCACTATATCACTAAGAGACTCTGCACTTGGAAGCACCATGTGGAAGCACTTCTTCCTTCCTGGGAAAGGAGTCTAAAATCTCTGCTGTCAGAAATAAGAGTGGTACTAATTCTTTAATTTTTGGGTTGTGTATTCTATTCACTGAGGAACGAGAGTAATTGGTAAATCAGGCCTTTTATATAGGCCTTTTTGGCCCAGACTTCCCTTGAGCCTTCCCCAGGCCTTCTCAGTTTCCTGCACAGAGACAGGAACCCATTTCAACTCAGTCTGGGGCTACCAGTCCCCATCTGCCCCATGGGCAGCTCCTGCAACTCTCAGAACCCAGCCCCTGGGGACCAACCAGCCCTCCCTGCACCCTTCTACACACTGCCAGTATTTGAGAGAGCTGTCTTGAAGCTTAGGAATTTAAGTGGAAAAAGGTTGCTGTGAATCACATTAAATTAATGAAACCTTGGTCTTGCGGGTTATCTGAAAAACTAGGACAGATATTCAATTATGTCTTTAGACTGTATTTAGGTTTCTACAAAAACAGTTAATATATTTAAAGGGAATATATGGACATGCCAGTTGGAAAACATGTAGTTTAGAAAGAAAAGGTATTTAGCTTAACAATAATGAATTTAACTTACACAAGTATAGACTGAATCATTTAGAAAAATAGCAGTGCTGTAAATACGGTTCATCATTTTCTGAGAGGAATAATTTAGTTCTCAACAAGGACAGAAAATAAGGAGTGGGATAAAATCACATTCTCAAGTTTCAAGATGTTGAACACCAGCTGTATAACCCAATTATTTTTAATTTTACTCTAAACATTTTTCTACTGGCATTGAGCACTTAGACCAGTTTGAACTATGTTTGCAAAGATTGATTCCTAATGATGGATTTTTGTTTGTATTAGACTTGTTTGACACTACACAATCCCGAAACAAAAGCTTTGGGGTTACAGTTATTACAAGAAATAAAAAGTTAGCACAAAATTTTATGCAGTCCATATTATGAAAATGCCTTGTAGACAACAATCAGAGGAGGAAGAATTAAGTGTTACCTCTCATAGTCAGCTAAATCATCTTGGGAGAATTTCACTGCATTGTCCCAGAATGATATAAAATCAGGTGGAGACTTGATCTAGCTAACATAAAAATATACAGGTGTTTGGAGGAATCTGTTCTCTTCGGTTTTTATAGGGTTTCAAGAACTATGAAATTGTTTTCCACTTACTTGAAGTACAATAAAAGTACTACAGAGAAACTTTCAATTAGTTAGTCCTGTGACTTTGTGAAGTTAAATAAAGCAAAGGCAGAATTGTGACAGATCTTCATATCTCTCTTTTTTCTTATAGCAGTTGAAAGCTAATAATGAATGTAAGTGACCAGTAATATGTGAGGGATGACACAGACATATAAATCAGCAAATTCCTGGACATTTTCCTTCCATTATAAGTGCTGTCTGAAAGGACCAAGAATAGGCAGCTGTCAGACTGCCCAGCTTAATCTCAGCACAAACTTTATAATGGACAAAACAGGCTCAGGTACTTGCTGTGTTTGAGAGGTCAGCTCTCAATCATATCACGACTAAATGCCTGCTGTTCAGACATACTTTTCAAATCCAAGGGTTTTATAAATTCCCTTTTTCACATAACAGTGTAATATCATGTGCATACATGTTTGGATGAAAGTTCATAAAGAATACATAGTGTACCTTGTCCAAAGAAGCATAGACAAAAAGACTGCATAGCCACAGTTGTGGTCGGGAAATACACAAAACATTTCTAAAATTTCTGACATTCAAATGCCTATTCATTGTCACTGACCAAAAAAGAACATAGGGAAATATGCTCACACCCTGCGATGGGAAGAAGTCAAAATGTCTTGATTGTTAAGCAGAAGATGATTGAAACTTTTTTGGTCTAATCCAGTAGGTGGCTTTCTTTGGACCTGTTGTACTAAGCACTGTAAAAGAAATGAAAGGGGGGTTTTCTCAGTGATTCTGAAAGATTATAGTTAGATTTTTATATGAAGAAAAACTTAGACAGGCAAATATGACCAGGTTAATAAGCCATATTCTTTTGTGAATAGCAGAATGATGTTTGCTCTACTGAAAGATGTACATTGAACAAGAGATCTTCCTTACTTTAAAGATCTTATGAGGTTATAAGTATGAATGAAATGTAAAAAAGGTAGTAACAAAGGAAAAAATAGAAACGTCATCAACATGTGTAGCTGAAAAATGTCATAGAAATCCCCCTAGGGAAAAAAAAAAAAAAAGTGACAATGTTTGTAGACTTTGAGAGAAAAGAGAAAAACTTATCCTCACTATCCTGGCAGAAGAAATGCATAAGATATAAAAATGAAACAAGTATATTCTTTCTTTGCCTTACTTCTTAAGATCTATGCCTTACTATATTTTAAGGAACACTTTGTAATTCCACAATCACAAGTAAGGAAGCTTTAAGAATGTTTGAATAAAAAATCAATTCTCAGAAACATGATAAACATGTCTCAGAAACATGATACTCAGAGTTGCCAGCCTAATAGATTACAACAGGACACAGAGTAGAACAGAAAAATATTTACCTGGCACAAAGGCAAATTTTTGTTACAACAGTGTTATTTGTTAAGAAAAACTGTCCTCTCTACTGACAGCTCCTAAATCCTATAAGAAAACACCTTTTTGATATTGTATTATCATCATTCTTTCTTTTGTTACTATTTACAAATAGTAAATGGTCTGTGGACCTTCTTCATAATCAGGACTTGCAGAGCAGTATGGAAGCACATAACAGTAAAAGTTAATGTTTCATAGAAATACTAGTTTTTCTAAGTCATCTAAGCAGAAAAAGAGAAGCTTTTGCCTGCTTTGCACAGTGAGACAGGACATAGAAAGATGGCCTTGCTTGGTTATCTGCATGAAAAATTTCCATTCAAGACTGATGAGCTTCCAGGCTAACCCCAGCTCATCCCACTTGTTACAGTCCGGATTCACATCTCCACATCAGAAATCTCCTAACATCATTGATACAAATTATTAATACATATTACATTAATACATGAACATGCCTTATTTTTAAAATTGTTTAACTGTCTCTGCGTTTCACTTAGAATCATAATAATTTGAGTTGGAAGGGACTTCTAAAAGTCATCTAGTCCAACCCCCCTGCAGTAAGCAGGGACACCTTCATATTTCAAGCCAGAAATTCCTGTGACTTTTAGGGTATGACATCTTTGACAGAGTAGTCACAAAGCACTCAAGAGTAGTAGCAGCTATCTAATCCAGTGTATAGTTATTGTAGCAGCAACACTGATTGCCCATGGACAGAACCTTTAAACCTGTATTTGTGAACTCTAAAGATCATATATACCTGAGTGAACTTGTGTGTGCCAGTTTTGTTCTGCCCTATTTCTCTTCCACCCCTTAAATACACTGTCTCTTCCACTCCTTGACTTTTATTGTCTCCTTTCCACTCACACAATTCATACAATGAGATTCACTCAGGATATTTTGCTGGACTAAAATTTACTTCGCATTAGTGTGAGTAAAGCTGAAATTAATCATTTATCCTGAAGTATTTACTCACTTACAGCTAATAATCTTGTATTACAACTAACAGGTAAAGGTCATTTTGCAAGATTCATTGTTAATTTGTTTTCATTTAAACTAATTTACTCTAGAATTTGTACAGCATTGTTTCCCTTAGGGAGTATAGCAAAACCTATGACCTGATGACAAGTAGAACCATTAAATTATAGAGAACTATTGATAGAAGATTCTTTCTGCAATTTGTTAAAAGTCTTAGGAGATATTAACAACTTATTTATTTAAGATATGGAAAGTACATCTCTAGTATAATTGCATATAAATTAAATATTTGCTGAGGGCAAGGAGACAGTACAGTGGTCACAGTTTTAAAATGATTGACAGATACATTAACATTGCTTGCCCTAGCAGAAAGAGAAAGAATTCCATGTTTTTTCCCCTTTTCCAAAGATCATGCTAGTGTGTTCTTTTTTTTTCTTGTTTTGCTTAACATTGTCATAGCTGGCTGACCATAACCACAGTCACTTGCAATACTGGCCTTGTTAATAGATAACTGGGTTATTGTGACTTTCCTTTAGCTTAGTAGACACAGAACTAGGAAAAAGAATAGGTAACAGTCTCAAGAAACTGGAGAAAATCTGTTTGAAGTACATTCAGAAAAGATATTTTAATCTTTTGTGAGGAGGTAGATTCTTTGCATCTAATTCTTTACATGTAATTCTTTGAAGTGTTTTTTTAAATCAGGTGTCCTTATTCTTCAGCTTACTTATTGAAACAAGAGCAGTACTATATTAATTTTGAAACTTTAGCAAGTTGATCTGATATAGGCTATCTGATTTAGATCATGTAAATGTTGTAACCACCTGAAGGCTATCATTGATTTAGAGAGTTTTGAATGACTGTAGCACTTGAGTCACATGGGGCCAAAAGTAGAACAGAACACTATTTTTCACTAACAAGATTAACTGACATATTTCCATTCTGTTCACTCATCAGGTTGCATAGACTTTTTCTCCCTTTGTTAAAATATATTAATTTTTTGGTAACTAGGTCATCTTTGGGCTTGTTATTACATGTCCTATCATATGATGGTTGTAAGCTATTCTCATCTCTACTGAAAAATATATCTATTGTTTAACACTGTTCATAGGAGCACACAAAAAGATGCACTGCAGTTTAGTGGGAAGAGAAGGAAATTAACAGGAGATCTGGCATTTAATTTTTTATAACTGTCACACCTTGAAATATTTGCTAAATCCCTTTTTCTTTCTTTTTCTTTTTCTGAAAATTGATGTTAATTCCATCAATTGAACAATATCCTACAGAGGAAGATCACAATGAATTTTCTGAAAGAAATTCTCAGAAATGTCAACAATTTCAAAAGAGTCTTGTTTTTCTATTTTATCATATGCTTATAGAAATGAACATAAACTTACTTTCCAAAGTTCTGATCCAAAATATACCTCTAGCAATGAGAAATCTTTCATTCTAGTGTAACACTCTTTAAAAATGCATATCTTGTCCCCTTTGTCATATGAACCCATTAGTGATAGCTTTTAAATTTAATTTTAAAACAAGTTAATAGCCAAAGTAATCTACTATCCATTAGAATAATAGCCTGTCAAATCTGAATATTGCAAACATCCCATAAAACATGGAATATCTAATAAACAGCTAATTAAATATTAGTGGCTGTGAGATGTGGCTAGATGTGTCTATTTTTGTCTCATAATATTAATGAGCTTTAAGAACAGAACTATGTTAAATATAAATAATTTTATTTGTAATGTAATTAATAGAGTGATCTAGCAATACTTCTTGCATGCAAGAGAATTATGAGCACATCTCTGCAATACAATATGTGTCAGGAAATTTTATGTCTCTATAGCTGGGAAGACCTGTGGGAATGCCTACATGAGATGATATTTGGCAAGACTTCACTCTAGGTTATTAGCATCACCTGAGACTGTGAAGAACTCTTGATTATCTAACTTTGTTTATTCATTTAAAATATAAACCACCTTCAATAAATGATTTTGTGGTTAATTTCATCCTCTGTTTAATTTAGTGTCTTATCTTCTATGAGGGGCAATAGAAAATATTCAGAAAAACTTCCTTCCCCATCACCACTGAGAGACAGCAAGACACTATGGAAAAACATAGCCCCATGAATTTTTGTCCTAATTGTACGTAGGTTTACTTTAAAGTCTGAAACAGTTAAGATATATACATGTTATAACTCTGAAAAGACTCTGAAAAGTATCATTATAAGTTTTTAGTATCCCTTTTAATCTTTCTTATTTCCTGTCTCCCAGCACCATGCCAGACAATGAACTCTATAGTCTTAATATATTCACTGGGGAAAAAAAAAAAACAACAAAACCAACCTATCTGCTTGCTTTTATGTTAATAGGTAAACAGAGGCTCCCAGTAGTCTTTTTTTAACGTCATTTAAGACTGACTTTTCCCGAAGGAGAACATGTTAAGTGTGGTAAATAAACAGTAAAATGATACAAATAGCTTTTTTATGTAACTGCAATGAAGCTATTAATTTTCTGCAACAGTGCACATCTATCTACCATAGAGAACTACAATAGACAGTATTTTGTTATAAATACTTCTAATTCAGTATGGTACCCATTGCTTCCTTTACTATCTTTCAAAAAAAAATTTGTCACTTAAATAATGCTCATTTAAACATCGATAAAAAGTTTATCCTTTTCTAAAATTATTAGAAACTACATAAGTAAATCAACTTCATAGTATATGTTTAGAGATGACATGGCCTTTTTTCCTTTTTGGGTATTTCATTGGTTTGGTTATTTAATTCCTTTTTGGAGAAGTAAATTTAAAATGGGATGAGGCAAAAGCTATTCAACAGAAGCAAAATCAGAACAGTTGCCATCACGATTTTTTGCATACTATTAAAAACCTTCATGTCTCCATTGAGAAGCATTTGTTTTATTTCCTTGGATTTTGAATACTTATTTTTACAGTCTCACTCTTTGTTTTGTTGAATGATGAGACTTCAGTCTGTAGTAACCAAAAGATGCTTTTAAGACAAGACATTCCATCTTTAAGATGTGTCTGCCTTAAATTATTAATCCTTCCTTTTATATCTCTGTGTTTTATTCCAAAATTGTGAAGTTTTATTTAGAGATGCCTTACAACTCTTATCCTTCTTCACATGTCCTGCTAAAGAAAGTGCAGCCTTGATGTTTGATTTGTGTCTTTTTCTCAACATGACTCCAGGCTGGTAACACCCTTAGGAGTATTGTCATCATAAAGACCACAAATAGCTGGCATTTTTCTTCACAGTTTCTCATAAACTAGTAAGGTAGAATTGGTTAGGTCAGGTCAGACTGAGAAGTTGTTATGGACCTGCATAACTAAAATCATAAGAGATCTTTACCTTTTAAATTGGTAATTTTGAGCCTTTAGAGTGACAGATTCAGCATTGATCTCCTTCACCCAGCTAGGTCTTCAGCCTGCTCATGTGTCAAGCACACGTTACCACCACTTTTTCCAGGAAGTTCTTCTGCAATTCTGACTTTCAGAATTCAGATACTCTATTTCTTTTTTTAAGCTTGTACAATTAGAGACATTTTCATGTTTTAAGTTCCTATCTACTTCTGAAATACTACCACCTCTTTGATATATGCAGTGAATCTGGTAAAGCAAAAGGCATTTGAAAGAGAACCTGAAAGCATAAATGAAGCTAAAAAACAACAACAAAAAAACCAAAACAAAACAAAAAAAAAACCCAGCAAGCTAAATTAATTTAAGGAGTGATAACGTAGCATTTGGTAAGAATAAGTCTCTTATAAAACCCAACTCTGGCAAAGCTTTTGAGGAGAAAGAGGCAAAACCAGAAAACAATAAGGAAGGGATTTATCAAAAGTAGGTCAAAGGGATAAGGGTAAGGTAATTAAGCATTTTAAAACTTAGCCTAAATTGATTTTCTCATTTACTCTACTGCAATTACTTTAAGCTACCACCTAGCATTTGCAGAGAGTACCAACAGAATACAGAGGTGATTTTTTACAATGGCATCCTGTCTTCACCATTCCCATTCATAAAATACAGATCAAATATTGAAGGTTTTATTTGTCAAAGCATTATAAGTAATTAATTAAATCTTTCAGGTTTTTACCAGTTATGCCTCAGACAGAAACAAAGAACTGAAGGCAATTTCTAGTTTAAAGTTCTACAGGAAATTAGAAAACATAAATAGAGATTTTCAAAACCTGAGGAAGGAAATTAACTATTCTTCCTCTGTCCCCACTACAGCAATTATGATGACCTGGCCAAATCCATAAAATGATTGAAAAACAAAAAGTCTTATCTTCTTTCAATAGTGAAACATACATCACAAAAAAACATCCTACAGCAAATATAGTGGAGCCAGAAAGGTATCACATACCCTGACCCCGTTCATGTTCTTCCTTTCACATTTGCTCATAGCACAGGCAGAATATCAAGCAGACAGACCTTTGGTCTCATATTGTTATTGATGTTCTTATGTTCCTACCATGAGATAAAACTTTTCTTTTTTTTTTTTTTCTTTTTTTTTTCTTTTTTTTTTTTTCTTCGACTGTATTCCTGCAAAGCTCTTTGGAAAAAATGCTGTTGTAACATATAATACACTAGAGTTTATGTGAAGACTGAAATCAGGTTAAAACGGAAAGAATAATGGAAGACTTCACTAACTTTCCTAAGCTTCCACTTAAACAGTTCTTTTGTCCTATCACCTTTCAAAATGTCTTAGACTCACAGTTAAAATGGGAGAGAATCAGAGTGCAAGTTTTCATAAATAAAGTTAGTGAACTAACTCCAAAGAAGTTAGGTTGCTTCAGTAAAAAAATTATACACCTCCACAGATGTTTGTATTCAACCAAAAAGCAGTAAGGAGACAGAAAGAAACATCCAGACATGGCTGAGATTTTTAAAATGGAAGGCATATTTCAATCAGTGAAGATTATGCCATATATATGCAATGTGTTTTCAACAGGTATCATTGTTAAATCAAAGCATTCACAAATATATTCTACAGATCTATAGAAGTTATGGGCTTCAGTAAAAACACTACAATCAGGATTTTGTGCCTTTTTTTTTATAGAGTACTCTGTAGATTATCAAAACAATCCTTTTAGGAGTTGCTGTTTAGGAATGCTCTATCATTAATAGTTATATTTAGGCAAGAGCCAATAAAAAAAACAAAATATGTATCCTTTAGCACACACTGATACCAAGAATACCCTCTGTCATTTCAGGAGAAAGTAGAAGGCTAATGGACTTCTAAGGAAGCCTGCAATATTTTAATTATATTTGGAACTGATGCTTAAGACCTCCTGAGTTCTGTTTCTTGTCTCATATACAGTACTATGATTGTCATTTATTGTATTTTACTGAAGCAAGAAGCTTATGTGGCAGCTCTGAAAAACTGAGTTGCACTCCTGATTAAGGCTGAAGATTGAAAAAGGAAGATATGGCCACTGTGAAGGGCAAGCAACAGTTCTGCAAAGTGAGGACCCATGCGGTGTTCACAGAATGGGCCAACAGGCTACAGCATCAGTGGCTAGAGGGAAAGACCTGTCACCTAAAAAAGGGCTGATGGAGTTTTTTGCTCATATTTATTTTCATCAATGTATTTACTGTTCTGTTTACAAATTAGTTATTATTTTTACTAAATCTGTAGCAAATAGCCTATAAAATGCAAAGCTTTTTGCATATTCAATTCATGGATTTTTAAGATTATGATTTTTTAAAAGATTTTTAAGATTATGAACTTTTAAAGTTTTGCTGTAGCTAATAACAGATTCATCTTAACATAATTTTTTAAATTTAAAATTTAAAATACATATACGTTAATACCAGCTAAACAAAAAATACTGTAAAAAAAAGCAGTCCAGAAAGCTGAGAAAGCAATTGACACTATATGAATGTTGTCTGAAAATTGACCTACGAGCACCTATCAGAATTCACAGAGTACCCTGGAATAATAAAGTGTTTAGAACTTTATTATACCATTTTTACAGGACTCATAATTGCCTTTACAAATACCTTCTACCATATTCTTGCTTCATGTTACCAATAAAGATGAAATTATTTATAAGTCTGTCACTTCTCTGTAAACTGATGATATGAAAGGCTTAAATTTGTCTGCTGCTGCAGGAAAGAGTAATTGAATTTTATGCTATCTATTTTTTGGATGAGCAGTTTTGCCAGAACAGGTTGCTCATAAGAGCTGCTACAGCATTTAGACAACTGAGGTTTGCTATAGAGCACATTTAATTTTGGGATGGACTTTGCTCAAAAACCAACACCTCTGGAGCAGTAATGAGCGGAGCACCTCTCCTCGGAAGATAAGATGGGGCACTTGGAGTTTTTCAGCCCGGAGAAGAGAAGGCTCCAGGGAGACTATAACATCCTTGCAAATCTGAAGGGGGCCAACAAGAAAGCTGGAGAGGGACTTTTTGTAAGGGGATGTAATGATAAGCGGTGGGAGTACATATTAAAGCTCAAAAAGGGTACATTTAGATTAGGTATTGGGAGGAAGTTCTTTCCTGTGAGTGTGATTAGACACTGGACAGGTTTCCCAAGGAAGCTGTGGCTGTCACCTTTCTTGGTGTTCAAGACCAGGTTGGATGGGGCTTTGAGCAACCTGGTCTAGTGGGAGGTCTCCCTGCCCATGCTCGGCGTGTTGGAATTAGATGGTGTTTAAAGGTCTCTTCCAACCCAAACCATTCTATGATTCAACGATTTAAATGTTATTTCTACATCCTCTGATAAGTATTTTTTTTAAATAGTCGATTAAGGGAGAAAAATTGAATGCAGGCAACACAGAGGGGCAGTGGAAGGGTGACTGTAAGAGTAGTACGTATTCTAGAAATCATCTGACCTGTATACAATATAATCATTAGCATAATGTTAACTAGTATAACATCTGTTTGCTTAGATTACTAAGACTTTACTTAGATTACCAATAAATTTCCTGCTTTGCTTTCACCCTGTGCTCCTTTTGGTTATAACAAGAGTTTGACTATAACAGACTGGCTGGCTTGGGGCAACCTAATGTCTAACTTGGATTCAGCAAATTCATACTGTATTATTGCAACACTTTGAACTAGAAAAAGCACACAATAAAAGCTACTTTGTGTGTGCCCACAAAATAAAAGTTATTTTGTGTGTGAGCCACAGAGCCCCACATGGGAGCTAGGGATGAACTGAGAGAGGTGCCTTGTATTTTCAGTGCACCACTCCAATTGAGGAAGATGTAACTCCAAGCAGTGTGGGCACAGGCCACATTACATTACGTCCAGGAATTCCCTGGATGAGTGTAGGATAAATGAATAACATTTATAACTTCTTGTGTCATACAACATGCCTATATTTTTATGTCAAGAAAACCTACCTTTTTCTTTTCAGATTCAGAGCTTTGTGAATGAATCTGCTCTCTCTTCATTCTGTCTTTTGACTATTCCAATTTTCTTGTGAGAAAAGGCTGTACAGCAAGACTCTTGGCAATCCTGGATTTTGATAAGGGTTTAGACCTTTGAACACTTCTGACATGTAAACAAATAAAGGCAATGAAAATATGACAGTTTGACTGAGCCTTTCCTCTAAATCTTTCCTTTCCACTTACCAAATCATTCCTATCATAAGCTTTTTTCTTTTTTTTCTTTTTTTCTTTTTTTTTTTTTTTTTTTTTTTTTTTTTTTTTTTT
Organism: Florisuga fusca; assembly: GCA_038090715.1. Lineage (NCBI taxonomy): Eukaryota > Metazoa > Chordata > Aves > Apodiformes > Trochilidae > Florisuga > Florisuga fusca. The sequence continues at coordinate 25,685,039 of JAAWXA010000009.1, forward strand.
TTTTGGTCACTTGTTGCTTTTGTTTTCAAAGTGTGCTGAGAACTTAGAAAATGTTGCAAATGGAAAATTACTCTCATGGAAACAAGACAAGTGGGTAACAATACAAATATCATGGCCACATACGAAATACAGAATTTGCAGTTCAAATATATATTTTTGAACTGAGCCTTTATACTGTAAATCAATAAAGTTGTAAGAAAACCAGTGTGGCATCTGGAAAAAACAAAACAAAACAAACAAAAGAAACAAAACAAACAAACAAAACAAACAAAACAAACAAAACCAACAACTGAAACCCACACAGAAACAGGAATCATAATTTAATTCTGCTTGTCAATAGCTATGAGGTTTTTGTAATAGGAATGCAATAAACCCCCTTTTTTTTTAACACAAATATTTCAGAGGCTTTAAAAAGTAATTTCTAAAAAACTAGAGATTTTGTCACTATTAATGTTTATTTTTTCATGGTATTTTAATAGCTTTTTTAAATTTGCTGTTTAGAAAGTCTTCTAAGTCTAGACAGATTTCTTCTTTCCTTGTGCATTCCACATCTTTTTGCTGACTCATTCTTGCTATCTTATGTAACTGAATAATTTCCTATACATATAAAGAATTATAGTACATACATTTTTTTCTATTAACAGCTATGTTATGACCACTAATTTATAAATCTGTAAGTATAAATCCATTTTATCTAACAGTGACAGCAAATGTTTTCTCAAGAAAAATTGCTGTCTAGTTAGTTATCACACAGGAAAAATAACAACTTTAATTTTCTTTTAACTTCCTATGTTTTTTTGCTTTTGTCAATTGCTTGAAACACAAAGAATTACATTGCTATTTTCATATCATGATATTTGGTCCAATTCATTCTCAACTGTCACCAGTCCTTGAAGAAAGGGTATAATACAAATTCTTCAGTGAATTTCCTGGTCATCATTCTTTAGCAGAGAGCTGGATTTACTTCCAGAAGCATAAGAAACAGGCTTCCAAGCATCCATGGAGGTCTCTCCACATAATTAATGGAGTTGCACTGCAAAAAGTTCTGGTTTATGCAATTTCTGTAAGGGTTCCAGGAAAAAGAGAACGGACAAAGAAAAATGCTTGGTTGGAGCAGATCATGTTTTCTAAGTATCTACAAACACTTGCAAATATTTGTCAATAAACAGATCCACTACATATCTGTTAAAAATTTAGAAGGAGAACCTGCAACTTCCATAACTTTTAAATATCACTGACTGCTAAGACCCATCCAGATCTCACAGCTGAGCTTCACAAGAGAAAACATTGAGTACAATTTCTTTTTTCTCTCTGCGCTAAGGTAGGCAGCAAGGAAGGAGTTAACAACCCTAATAGTGATGCTACTTATAAGGTATTGGGCCTCTTGATTCCACAAATGTCATCTGAAATGGAAAGAAAATGACACACAACTTCAGCAACATACTAAGGGTGAAATACCTTTTATTAAGCTGTCTACAGAATGAAGCATCAGTGAAATGTTTGACAAGAAAGACTATGTGTTAAGCAATGTTGTCTGACTGATTTTTAAGGCAAAATGGAAATTATATTTCCACAGACAGCTGATGGAAAAATTTTCTTAAAAACAGAGATCAGGCCATGCCATTTTATTTGTCCTCCTTTTCTCATCCACTTCTTTCCATACTGTGCAATTATCTTTCTAAAGAGGGATTCTTCAGATTCAGCTTTGTTCTAATTTAAAAGAAATGCTTACAAAGTGATATATGCTGGCAGGTCATCTGCAGTAAGAGTAGTACAAAGACAAGTACTTAAGAGAAAACAGAACATAATTAGACCAGGAGATGACAAGATGTGAGTAGTTTGTGAAGATGTAAATCATGTGCCTAAAATTCTACCTCACATGAAAAAAATCTAATTCCTCTGATGTTGCATCTACTTTAAGCCTACTTTCTAACAAGGACATTTTTCAATGTTCAGAAAAAGTGATGATAACAGAAATGTTATAATTAAGTTATAGTTAAGTTTTATAATTTTTCATGGTGTAAGGACTTCAATAATATCTTTTAATAATTTATTTTACTCATTTGATTCTGGTGCATTGTCTCTAATCAGTATTTTTCGGGGTTTTTTCAGCTGTAGTCCTCCTGTCAATCGTGAGGTACAGTAGGGCTAATAAATGTTCTGGAAAACTGTCAAAGACTTCTGCATCCTAGCTTTGATATTTCTTTACAACACTGTGGTGTGACTATTGCAGATGTGACCTCTGAGAGAGCCAGCTTCTGCTAGGATGTGCTTTGAGGTTTGCTCCACCATATAATTCATGCAGCTGAATTGGCAGTATGAGCAAATGGATTTGAAGGGGTCGGAGGACATAAAAAAGCTGAAACAATGCAGTGGATACTGTGCTTCAGATAAAAAATTATATACTTGCAGCTCCATTGACCCTCTTTTTCTGCACTCTGATTTATGATGTAGCCATACCCACAACTGATATATGAAGGCTTTCTTTCCTACTTTAGTCTCTCACCTTGATGTTACAACAAATTGTGTTCATTTTCCTTGAAACTTTGAAGGTAGTTGTCTCTAAAATCAATATTCAACCATAGCAAATGATTCTGTGAAGGTCAGTAGCTGTGAACACTAAGACCTGATACAGTCAAAGCAATTTTAACAGGATTCCATTTAACAGTGAAGTCCATTTAACTATTTCAGTCTATTGCTGTCTAGTCCATAGATAATTTTATTCATGGTTTGCTCTAGCATTATTGTCCCAAAGACACTATATAGTGTGTATGGTAATGTAAACTATGTGAAAAGAAATGCCCTGATGGAAGTGTAATTACACATCTCCTCCCCGATGGAAGAGCTCAGTGTATTTCTGTTGGTCATTAGATATAACACAAAGAAGTCATCAACACTCCTAATGCAAGAGGGTATTACCACAGTTTTTATTTCATTAGGAAAAATCAAGCCTCAAGTTGCAAAACAATAGAGAACGTTTCCATTTGTTATGTTATTCACAGAGTATGGTTTTACTCTTTCAGCAGTTTTTGAAATCTGACTATTTTTAATTCATTTAAACTTCTGAAAATCAAGTTTTGCATGTTTTCTTTAGTTTCTAAAACTACTTCCAGTGTCAATAAAGGTGTTATAGAAATAACGATAAAGAGATGGAGATAATTGGACTGCAGCTAGGAGAAATAAGTACAAGTCATTCATGTTTTTGAGATTCCTCATTAGTCTGTTCCTCAAATTTCTCATACTTCTGCATTCTCACCAGGGTACCAAGGAGATTTAGATGTTAATAGGAGCTGCAGGTAAGAACGGTGTCAAAAAAAAAAGTGAATAATACAAGGACAAAGATGATGTCATTCTCCTGGCTTCCATTGCTTTTTCTTCTTTTTTATTTTTTCTTACCTTGTTTCTTATATAGGGAATTCCTTAAATGTGTAATTACATATAAAAGTAGGACATTTGTTAAATAAAGCTGTCAATGGTTAGCATTTGTATCATATAATGTATTATTCTAAAAAGAAAGTGCCTAATCTAAATTATAAATTCCAAAGTCACTGGAAAGACATCTCTGTGTGACATCTGGCTTATGGTATGGATAAGTGCATGAAGATTCACATCTCCTTGATGACTATAGAAAGAATCTCAGTGTGTGCAGTGTAAAATTGTCAGTATTTTATTTGGCTGATGTAAACTCAAACAAATCTAGACAAAAGATTTCATTGTCTACTATAAATTATCCTCCCCATTTTAATCTGGAAGAGAAGAATACATTTTATGGTTGTTCTTTGTGTCAAGATGAGACCTACAAAATTTAAATAGGGTATGAGCATGCATTTACTTTGTAGTGAAAACCACACAGAGTATAAAATCTTAGAACAATAAAATCACACACTGTGGTTTTATTGATTCCCCCTTTTTTGTCTAGGCTTTAAATGGGAATGACAGGCACAGGAGTTCAGGCACAGGGTTAGGGCCATCAAAATGTTAATTATTTCATATACAGAAACTCAGTGAAATTTTGGCATTTCCTGTTGGTCTATTGTTATTTTTTTGCTGTCTTCTTTTCATTTGCACAAGTAAACCAGTTTTCAATATCCCATGAAATTTTATGTTGCTAGTATAACTTTCAAATATATAAAAACTACAGAAAAATAATTTAAAACCACAAAATATATTAGATTATTTTAGGAAAAAGAGCAGAATTCAAGTAGTTTCAAGTATTTCTATACTTTGATAAAATGTAGGTGTACATGTGACCTTTAAAGCTCTGTTCCATCTTCAAAAACATAATATCTTGCTATCAAACCATAAAGAAAAATAGATAAAAACAATACTAGTAACAGTCGAGTTTTTCAGATGAGTGCCAGAGATCAATACAATATCGATGTTGCAGGAAAGGTCTTTCATTTAAATTTATTGAGAGCCTGTTCTACCAATAGTTTCTCTGATTAAAATGAAGCATAAGGAAGCTTTTCCTGTTTTCTAGTATTTATCAAGTTAGTAGACATAAAGACATGAACAGTTTATAACAGACTGCAATATCACTGCAATACTATCAGAAATTGAATAGTCTGCTATTATTATAGCACAAAAAGAAGGTTCATGGATATCTGAAAAATTTTCTCAAATTCAGGGCTGTGTTCAAATCTCCATACTCTACATTTGTTAGTAGTTTGTTCAACACTGCATGTTTATTTTTTTCTAGCATTTTTTTACAAACTTCTAAGATACTTTCACAGTCAGTGTATCTATTTTTGTGTTCTCTCACATGATTTATTTATTTATGTATTCACAAGGCCAGACAGAGCAAATTAGTACTATTTTCTGGAAGAGGACCTGAGAAGGAAAAACTTGCAACTAAATATATCTGAAACTCCACATATTCTGTTTGCATCTATTTTATGATATGAAATTTTAATGTGGAATTTCACTGTGAACGATACTTTTAATTTGTATGCTTAATGCTGAGAACGGAACTAGAATTTTAAACTAAATTTTACTGAGCTAGAAAACAAATATTGGACCTCTAGATTATGTTAAGGCTTTGTATTGCAAAGACCCCTTTCATCTTGTCTATTTATCTAATTTAAAAGTCACTTAGTTGGTGTTCATGTTCTGTGAGCTTTAGTGCAGCACTGATGGAACAATGAAAAGTTGTTGACGTTTTAGACTATGTCAAGTCAGGACAGGACATGCCTAACTTACATGTGTGATACCCTTCCACCTCTGATTATCATCTTTCCAGTTGTCAGCTCTGCTTATTCTAGAAAAAATTTCTAAGAAATTCTGCTGATGATCTTTCAAAGTAATAGTACTTGTAGAGCATTAGCCCACCCATTTAGAAATAGAGTTTGGTTTAGGGCTTTTTTTGCTTCCTTTATTTAATTTTTCAGAGGAAGGAATGTTTTTGCTTTTAATATATCTATATTTGGTAGCAGTCTTTCATCTTTTATCATTTAGATATCCTTCTGAGGTCACTCTGTTAGGAATTCTTTATTTAGGTAATTTGCACAATATGAGGAAGACAGAAAACAAAAACATTGACACTGATTTGGTCCTCTTACTGACAATATGAAAAGTAACTGCATTAACACAGGGCATACCATGGCAAAGTGATACATAGGAACACTGAGAAGGAGAATAAGAAAAAGGGTGGAGAAATGGAACTTGCTTAGCATATGTATTGTTAGAACATATATCATTATTCTTTCAGGGATTCTAACTGAGAAACTTTAAAAGCATATCAGTGTAAATACTTTTCTGAGTGTAAAAGGAAATTTCCTCTCCCCAGCCTTAAATATCACTACTACCTCATCCCCTGCTTCTGGAAAGAAAGGCATTAAAATCACATCTGTAGAGGCAACCAGATAAACACAATCAGGTGTTGCCAGTTAGGAGGAGGAAGGCATGAGCTCCTGTTAAGCCCACTGTGTCCAATTAGGGCTGGCCCCAACTGTGCATGAGCAGAACTGGGGGACCAATAAAAGGTGGGCTTCCTGAGGTGAGCTTGGTTCACTCCTGACCAGCCTGAGGAAGAGGATAGTTGACTCTGGAGCATTAGCACTGAGATAGACTAACTGAATCCAAGGCAACTATTGGAGTGCTGTTCTTACACTTTGGCAAGAACACCTACTGGACCCCAAAACACCGTGGTCCAGGAAAGGATTATCAGCAACACGTATCACCTTGTTACGAGACTATTCCTAATTCACAGCAGTACCACCATTTAGAAAAATCAGAGCAGTCCGGTATTCCTAAGCATTAACTTTCCTACAGATAAAAGTCATCTGAGGCTTGAGACTATATATTTGACTTTCCCTCATGTTACCTTACTTGCTTCATTCCCAAATACCCGTCATGGACAAGAGCATTTGCAAGTCTTCGGGGACTAATGTGATGCAGGGCTCCATGGCTGGACTCAAACTAGCTTTGAACGTACTTGCTTTAAAATGGGAAAGTCATAATTTATTGAACTTGTAAACAAGTAGGATAAATAAGCTATGACATAATGTTGCAAAAAGTGGGTTTGCTACCTCATTCAGTTAGTAATGTTGCTTGATTCAAATTTGTCTCTACACAAAGCTGTACTTTGCTTTTTAGAAATACCTTGCAGAAAGTGATGAGGTCTCCCCTGAGCCTCCCCTTCTCCAGACTGAACAACGCCAGCTCTCTCAGCTCTTCCTCACAGGACTTGTGCTGGAGTCCCTTCACAGCCTCGTTACTCTTCTCTGGACCTGCTCCAGCACCTCAGTCTCCTTCCTGAACTGAGGGGGCCAGAACTCTCTCCCCTCACAGTGGGATCAGGGAGAAAATTAGAAGGGTACAAATAAGAAAACTCATGGTTTGAGATGAAAGCAGTTTAATCGGTAAAGAAAAAACCTCAAAACTAAAGAGAAACAAGGGATTCACTGTCTACTTCCCATTGGCAAGCAGATGTTCAGCCATATGCAGGAAAGTCAGGCTCCATCATGTGTAATGATTATTTAGAAAGAAAAACACCATCATCACTCTGAACATCTCCCCTTCCTACTCCTTCCTCCAGCTTTATGTGCTGGGCATGACATCATACAGGATGGAATATGCCTCTGGTCAATTGGGATCAGCTGTCCTAGTTATGTACCCTCCCAGGACTTCTTGCACATCCTCAGCCCACTCAGTGGTGCAGTTGTGTGAGAAGGAGAAAAAGCCTGCAAAGTAAGTTCCAAGTTAGTAAAAGGAATACCACCGCTCTGAAAAAACCTTTCACTTCCTACACTTTCTCATCGCACCTGAACATACCAGCTATCTTCTAATGGGAACATTCCCTTCCTATTCATGTTACCAGCCCCAGAAAGGCATCTCCAGTTCTGTGGGCCAGTGCTCCCCATGTGAAACCCCATTTCTGTTGAGTGCTTAACTCAGAGCGAGACACAATCCCTTTAGAAATTCATCACTGGTAAAAGTAAAATTAACTTTTAATGCTCAAAATAGAAATCTATGGAAGGGGAATTTAAAAAAAAAAATTAAGGTATTTTATAGTAGACCTACTCTTACTTGAATTGCAGGTAATCAGTTTCATTCTGGCAGCAAACTTTCAAAAACATCTAATTCCCAGAATGATTGACCCACAATCTCAATTCAGGCCTTCCAACAGAAGCCTTTTTTTGACTAACCTTTCCATAGGCACGATTATAATCACTTGTCCTTCCCTCAATTTTTTTCATATAAATATACCCCCTTAGGGACTTTCTGCTGCTTTCCAACCTGAGAAATTTTTCTGCTCATTCAACTCAACACAGAACTTCTGTTCTCTTTTCAACAGCCTCAATGTCTTTTATATACTGCTGGATTTGAAGCGTAGCTGTTGTGTGGACTCAGCTAGGACTAATAGCTACTGGACTACAAAAAAATCATTTACTGAGTAGGATTTAAACATGCTAGCAGACTCAGTATTTGACTAGGGCTGGAAACAACCCATTTAACTGCAATGAATAAAGTTGTCATTTTTTACTAAGAAGACAGCATATATTTTTTGGAGTGACATGAGTTATATGTTATGAAATCACAAGACCACATTTTCCTTCATGCAAACATAACAGCAATGCAAATGGGTCTGAACTAGCCTTCAACAGGAAGCAGGTGTTACAACAGTTTGGAGTCAGAGTAATTCAGAGTGCATGAATAAAAGGTAGATGAAATTTGAGAAATGCTTAGACAAGTAATCTGAAGCATAAACATCCTAACAGGTGAGACACAGGTAACCACTTCTTAACACAGAAGTTCAGAAAAGCTGTTCCTCGCCTGATTTCATGCATCTGTAATGATAGCATCTAAATATTTCACCATTCCTAGTGTCTTGAGCCTTGATACTGTGAATTCTCAGCAGTGCTGCCTTCTGATGTCTAGAGAAAACAAAACAAAAGAAAATAAAAAACCCCAAACCATAAGAGTGGTATAGATGGAAGAGGAACGAAAAGCTCCAGTGGCTGCTCTTACTGACTGCTTTAAAATAGTATGAACGTAGATGGAAAATGATCTCCTGACCAGGTTTTACCTTATGGCACAGGGCTACAGACACTCAGTTAACACACAAAAGGTGGTTATTACCCTTCACTGACATCCTCATCTACAGGAGTTAGTTTGGTATCGAATCTGAGAAGAAACTTTAGGCTGTGAAGCCATTTCAGATAGGTTTTAGTTAAGTAGTGAAATTACTAAATCAATGAGAAAAGGCAAGATTTTGAATAATCTTCTTGAGAGTTTGGCTCAGACATCCTCCTCCTCCTTGTTCCTTAAGACATGCATGTGCTCTCCTTTTTCATTATGCAGAGAACTTGCATGCCTACTTCCATTCAGAGACTGTGTTAAATGCATTTGTTTTGCTGATTTTGGTCAATTATTTTAAAAGATAGATGTCAGATTAATTTGAAATAACCTTGGGATAAATGTACATTGCATGTGCCTTGAAACCTGCTCTAATTATGAATCTTGCACCCAATTAATTATATCATAATCCTGTACAAAATTTTCTTGAAGACAACCCAGGAAGACGCACTGAGTTCCCAGAGACAATATGTCCCACACTGAGTAAAGTGTACAACCTAGGCAGTTGTGTAACATTCACTACAGAGCCATGAATAACCAGCTTTCAGTACCTCTTATTTTGTACAAAATGTGTAATTGTTGACATTTACCTTTTAGAGAAGGAAAGCATTCATCATGAAAATGTCTTAAGTATGTGATGATATTGTTATACCTGAAAGCTACAGAGAAAGGACAGATCTTTTCTAATAGTAACACAGTAACAGTATCACATCAACTCCTTTATTAGTTATACAAGGCTTCTTCCATGTAATTATTGTCTTTCTTTTTTTCTTGAAGAATATGTTAATGCAACCCTGACAATCAGCTCATTACTGTAACTACTATTACTCAGAACACAAGGGGTTGCAGTGCACTAATTTATTTACTTATACTTAAAAATGTATAGATATAACAATGTAGAACAAGAGATACAAGTCAAGACATTCAGTCTCTTACTTCTTATTTGAAAAGCAATCCTTTTCAAAATGTATTCTATTTTTCCCCAGTTGCACCTAGAAACTGTGCTGTGGGTTTTATCTTTGTATCAGGAGCTGAAGAACCCAAGAAAGGTATTTGTGCATGCTTTTGTCAGAGCTACCCTAATGCAGCAGCACAGGTCACATCTTTCCCTGCTCTGTCTTACTAAGGATGGGGCTAAGGAGATGCCACAGGGCTACATATGATATATATCCAAAGATCTTGCTTGTATTGGTCTCCAAATATAAAAAAATTATAAAATTTAAATAATACATAATAATAAATAACAATAAATAAATTTAAAATACTTCAAAAGAAACATTGCACTTCTGCAGTTTTGTGTGTTCCATGTGAGGGTCGCCCAGTGAGGTAAGTGTATTTCCAGGAAAATTAATCCTACAGCACCTTATCAAAAGGAACAGAGTCCCAGATAAGTTTAACAGATCTTTATCTGCTTAGTAAGAGGCAGAAAGCAGTCTGAAAGGACAATTCAGCTCTCTAAAGTAAGCAGCATGAGAGGAGCATTGATGCTGATTTAGATTCACAGCGTAAACAACAATGTATTGCTTATATTCCCTTCCCACACACAGAAGAGGGAAATCTTGACAAAAAAACAAGGAAGCAAATGATGTTTCCTGGGCTAAAAGCAGATCTGCCTAATCTATTATTTTCTGCAAGGGAGAGTTATAACAAATGCTGATCTATCTTCTATCAGGCCCGAAACAAGTAAGGTTTCTGATCTGTGTAAGTTATAGGCTTTCCATTGCAGCTTTTGCCAAACACTAAGGTAATTCCCAGTATCTAAAATAAGGAGTACCATAAGAAATATGTGACATCTCTTAAGCTTACACAGACTTTAGAAGGAAATCAGCAGACGACATTGTGCCTTGTTCCCAGACCCAGCAGTGCCTATTGGTAGGCCATGTTTGAAAATCTCAATTTTCTCCTTTATTTGACCTAGCATATCACTAGTTTTCATCTGATGTAAGTGTAAGAATGACAGTGTAAGAATGGAAGAGTGAACGTCCAGGAACAATATTGTTGAGAAAGCTTGTGGAGATGAACAATATCCTGAAGAATAACCCCTACTTGTCGGAAGGCAGAGAGCAAGGGGTAAGGACTGATTGCATTGTGTGAATTTTTTTGTATTCAGTCACGGTCACAGTTACATGGTGTTGAACTCTGGTTTCTGCTATATTAATAGCAAATCCAAATCCCTAAATAGGGAATTGAAAGACAGCTTTTCCTAGCACAGAAACGTACTGCTTGCCATAGAAGAATTGTACTTTTAATATGAGTTCAGCCAAAGTTGAATGGGTATTTCCTCTCCAAGGACTGAAGAAATTTTTATCACCTACCGAGCACATAGACTTTACCGGAACAAGATTAATAACACATTGAACATTAGCATAAAAATGACCACAACTTTATTATGTGGATCATTTTCAAAGCTACAAAGATGAAATGGCAGAGAATTCTATGTCATGTTCCTCATATTTTTTAGCATTTTAACAGTGCCACTCAGTCAACTTCTACAACTGCTTAAGGTGAAAATAGCTTCTCATTGGTTTCACAGAGAAATGCATGCAAATTTCATAACTCATCCTAGAATGTTAACCAATGCATGTTATAAATATTTTAATTTATTATTTCCAGACCACAGGAATAAACATTATCATTCCATTTCCTCCGCATTAGAGTACTTAGATAATGATTTAGTGATGAGAAATTGTTTGGTTTTCCCTCTTTCCTCTTCTTGCAGAACAGCTGTGGTTTTTTGCCTCATAAAACCTTAGGGATTTGATTATAACACCAAAACAACGCACTTCCTAACATGCTGTGTTGTTTAAATACACTAACCACAACAAAAAGAGAACAACATACATTCATTTTAGAAATGCACATCAAAATAATCTAGTAAAGTCATTATTTTATATGTTCACCTGAAGCCGGAGGAAAATACATGGGGTGGGAAATGAGACATTTTAAAGATGGGTTGTGCATCTAAAATGAACATTCAGAGGGTGAAATAAGTGACAAAGATTCATGTTGGGCATGGAGAAAATGGGTTTATAGACAAGGACAACACAGTATTTTTTGATTCCACTAAAGCTCAAGTCTGAAAGGGATTAATATTTTTTTCTTAAATTTACATATTTATTGAATAAGTGTTTCAATATACTGAATAAGCATTTCAAGTAATTTGAATTTAACATTAAGATGTCGATAAACAGTCTATTTAATTTTCATTATAAAAACCCATTTCTCTACCTCCTTCAGTCTTTTGAAGAAATTATTAATGTCACTTTGGTTAAAAACATGTTGAAAATCTTAACCAGATGTGAAGTATACTTTTAGTCCAATATCAATTTTAATAGAAACCCTCTTTAATTTGTCATCCTGAAAAACTTGGTTAAAAGCTATTACTTGGTTTTCATCTCACTTATTTGGTAGTGCTTTAATTGAATGTTTTCTTGGTCTACAATAAAATTAACATTATTCCTCCATATCAAATGTCCTGGCAAAGAAAATACAGTATCCTTTTACTATCATTTAGATGGAGTTTCTTTCTTTAAGGATTCAATAACAAAGTGCTTCAAAAAGTGATTGTTTTACTGAAATTGCATTGTGGAAAAGGTCACATTGCCATTTTGAAATGCTTAGGATGTAAAAATCAGGTATTTTTCATTAAGCACAGGTGTGAAATTGTTGGAATCCTAAAATACATATAGGAAAGAGATTTAGATTGGTATGTTGCATAATAGTGTCATATTGAAATAAATGCAATATTAAAATATGCCAAACCTATTTCTACTGTATATAAACACTTGCTGACTATGTCTGTTGAACAGAAAAACAGGCTTACTAATAGGAATTCCAATTTTAAATAACAAAAAATTACTTGAAATGCTTCTATTTACCCTTCTGCAATTATTTTTAGGTGAAAATTTTTTAGAACAAAAACCACCTGGTTGATTAAGGAAGCAATGCTACTTATCTTCTACAAAAACAAGGCTTTACCTTGTTTTGGACTTCTTCCAAAAGAAGACATTTATAGATTGGTTGAAGGAGTTCACACCTGCTTTGCAGACACTGGACAAGAATTTCCGATCCAGTCACAGCCTGTGAACTGCTGTATCTGTTTGACCTCTGTGTAACTTTACATACAGTAAATTAAAAAGGATTGCAGACTTTGCAGAGGTGGGTACTACAGAGGAAACAGCACATGGGCAATGATCAACTGTGATGAATGACTGAAAAGGTGAAAAATACTTGCCTACAAACTTTATGCTGAGTTTATTAAACCAAACAAACCAACAAGCAAACAAAAAAACCCCAACAAACAAAAAAACCACCTTAGGCCCTGATAATAGGTTAAGAAGTCAGTTGACATTGTAAATAAACTGGGATATTGATGGTGTTGCCCATGACACAGAATATCGGACAAGAAAATGGAAATCAAGTAAATCCTGATGTCATGCTCCCTGAAAGATATTTGTGACATTATGGGAGATATGTCCATAAACAGAAATCTCTGTATATAGCAAGATAATGATTAAAAAAGAAAAGGCAAGTGGTAGGGGAGGGGAGAAATAAAAAAGAACAAGGCTGTTCCAACCCCCACCTAATGCATGCAAAATATGACAGAAAAAGTAAGTTGTAATTTTTTCCTGTGAAATTCTGACAGACTTGACAACGGTGTTTTCTGGGGAAAAAAAAAAAAAGAAAAAAAAAAGAAAAAAAAAAATCTCCATGGTTGCATTAGTAAGTCTTAGACTTGGAATTAACTTTTTTCTGACCTTCAGGGTACCTCATTTAGCATGGTATTTCCAGCATGTTATAGAAATATGTGAATTCTTAAAGAAACTGAGGACAAAGGATCCCTTGTGGGCATTTCAGAGTTCTGAAAAAGTGGCAGTGTGAAAAGTATTTGTTTTATTTGTCAATGCTTTAACACAATGTCTTTGCGTTATTGATTTTTCTACCTTGTTAACCAAGCTTTAAATAACTCAGGAGTAGAACCTATCAACCCACTAAAATAATTTACCTGTGTTATTTTGATTTAGCACACTGAATTATGGGTTTCTAAATAAGAATTCTTTTTATACAATGTGTAGACAAAGAACACAAACCCAAACAAGTTTGCACCGTCTAAAACATTATGCATTTATTGACAAAATTGTATCACTGCAGGCTCAATAGTGTAGCTATTGGAAGTATTCATAGGAAAACTCAGAGAACTGGTCACAGCAAAAATTCTAGTTTGAGAATACTTTCTTCATTGTATTTCAAGACAAACAGTTTATCATTGCAAAATTCAATTTATGGATCACCACACTTTGTCAATAAATTACAGTTCTTGAATAGTTGCTATAAAGTCTCTAAAGGAGGTGAAAAAAATGAAGGATGTGTTGCTCCCAATGAAGTATATTTAAGCACACAGTTGAACCTGCCTGAGGAAAGAGTTCTTAAATTCTACCCCGGTCTTCATTTTATTAAGTTTAAAACTATATATATAGGCTTCTTTGCAGGAATTCTCAAAATAGAAGGCCCTTAACACCATTGTAACCAGCAGCCTGACTGTACCTGCTGCTCAGATACTCAGAGATACTGCCTTTCCATTCCCATTACTGCAGCCTCTGAATTATTTCTGCACTAGCAGAAATGGATGAAGATGAGATGTCTCAGGCTAGGCTAGATACAAGAAATATGATCTAAAGTACAGCTGAGCTGAAAATCATCTGCTCTGTTTATATTCAACACCATGCTTCATTCCAGGCTCTAAGCAAGCCTAAGGAAAAGAGTCCTTGAACATGCACTGCCCAAAGCCCAGCTCCAGTGTGGCACAGTGAAACACTGCAGTGCAGTGCATGTCCATGGAAGTTCCCAAGCTGGGGGATGCTCAGGGGAGCTGAGACCCACCAGGACCCCACAGCTGTGAGACAGTGGCTGATGAGACCAGGGTAGGGCCAGGAGCCATGGTAGCCAAGCCCCCCATCCAAGGCCTTAGGGAGCATTAACAACCAAGAATGCTGCAAACAGGGCATGGTGTGTCAGCAAGTTTGCGTGGCACAGAAATCTGGGCAGCAGTTCTTGTGGAAGGGAGGGCAGAGAGGATTCAGTAGTTCTGCCAGATCAGCCAGGGAACAGTAGCATTCACTCAGCAGAAAGACCAAGCCTCTAAGCTCTGTGACCATCACAAACGATGCAGCTTCCCAAATGGAGCTCACGGGGCTCTGGTGAGAGCACTCAGCCACCCAGGTGTCTGGCTCTAATGCCACTATCAGATGGCAGCAGTGAGCACTCCTGTGGGAGGTGTGACCAGGGAGAGGAACTCGTCCACTTAGGGAGGAGGTGAGTAAGATGGGGTGTACCAGGGAGCCTGAGAGGGATAGAGAAATCACATCCTACCTGCCTCAAGACAGGCCAGACAGGCAGACAGAGCACATGACATTGAGGGTTCTTTATCCTCTCGGTGCCTGGCTGAACACAGTAATGTAAAAGACAGGGGGCAATGGACAGAAGCTACTGCCCAGCACAGTAGGCACATCTCTGTGCCTACCCCTGGCCAAAGAGGTGTGATGCTCTGCAAGGGGAACCAAACAATTGAGAGGACAGTGGAGGTGTCATCTAGCTCATCTAGCTTGCACGTGTCACCATGGCTAGGTGAGCATATGCCCTGCATTGAAATGACTTCCATTAAGAAAACAAAGATGAGTTATTGTCTTAGGAGACTCTTCTGAAGAGAACAGAAGACCCAATATGCAGCCTGGATCTGCTTCTTAGGGAAGTCTGTTTCCTCCCTGGGACCTTGGTTAAAGGTGTGAAAAGAAGTATTCTTATCTTGGTGTGGCCATGATTGATTTTTCAGGCAGGCAGTGATGAAGTTGCAACCAGAAGTCTAAGGGCAATCAAGAGAGACTTCAGGGCCTTCGGATGACTGGTTAAATGATCAGGAGCCCCACTAATGTTCTCCTCTGTCCTTCTAGTTGCAGGAAATTATGAGGGAAGAAACGGGAAGAGCCAGAAGATCAATACCTGGCTCTCAGCCTGGTGTCACCAGCAGAATTGTGGGGGTTTTGACAATGGGTCAGGCCTGCTGGCACCAGACAGAGTACACCTCTCTCAAAGAAGGAAAATTATCTTTGTACAAGAATGTCCTTGTTTGAGCCAGGATAGAAGAAACTTTCACTCTAGTAATTTTACTTTCAGATAAGTCACTTCTAATTTGCAACATTTGTTGAAATTAACAGCAAGTTTTCTAATCAGTGTCTGGCTTCTAAAACTGATAACTCTTGATGTTTATAGCCACTGCTGGAGAATGGTACACAGAACCGAGGACACTGCTTGGTTCTGAAAAAATTCTTATGCTACAGAAAAAAAAGGGAGGAAAGGCGTCACACCTGCTCCTTCCTTTGGAGAGAAGCTGACCAGACAGCTGATTAAAAATTGACTAAATGAAATATTCCATCCCCTATTCATCACACTATAAATCTGAGGAATCACAGAGATTAAGCTCTCTTTGTCCATGGCTAGCATCCTGGAAGAATTCTTGTCTGCCTTTGATCTTGATCCATGCATTCCTGAATCCATGTGTTCCTGCATCAAGCTCCCATCTGCTGCTGACTCCAGGAGCCCAGCCTGTGACCTTTTCAATAAAGCTGTGTAGTTTGGTTTCCAACCCATAGGTCTATCTTGTTCTCTTTCCATTCCCTGTAGGGGAAGGGAGTGGGTTTAATAGAGAGAATCTGTCATTTATTTAATTACCATCCCAACTTTAAATGGTGAAAAGGAGTTAGCAGGACTCATTGAAATAACTTTAAACTGTACTTCAAGGGAGAAAGGGAAAAAAACTGGGCTCACTAGAGATAAACCTGGGGTCAGTACAACAATGTTTCAGTGACAGTGTGCTAGCAAGGTCCTTCAGTCTCCCTTCTCAGTGGAGGCGTGGGGCAGGGGTCCATGCAGCAGAACCATGGCAATGCTTGAGAACGGTCACATAGAAACTAAGGTTTGTCCCCTAAGAAAGGTGTTAGAATCAGTAGCCAAACTGAAGCCAAACTACACTAAGTGCACACAGCATGGGCAACAAACAGAAGGAGCTGGAAGCCATCATGTAGGAGGAACAATATGACATAGTTGCCATCATGAAAACGTGGTGGGATGACTCACAAAGCTGGAGTGCTCTTACAGATGGCTATAAAGTCTTCGAAAGGTACAGGCAAAGAAGGACAGGCAGCGGGTTAGCCCAGTATGGTGGGAATGTTTTGATTGTCTAGAGCTTAATATTGGTGACAAGAGGGTTGAATGTTTATGGGTAAGAATCAGGGGGAAGGACAATAAGGCAGATATCATGTTAGGAGTCTGTTAGAGGCTACCCAACCAGGATGAAGAGGCAATTGAAATATTCAGTAAGCATCTAGAGTAAGTCTCATGATCCTAGCCCTCATTCTCATGGGGGACTTCAACTTAACCAGTTGTCTGCTGGAAATACAGTACAACAGAGAGGAAATAGCCACAGGGGTTCCTGGATTGTGTGGAAGATGACTTCCTGACACATGTGGTGAGTGAGCCAACTAGGGGAGGTGTCCTCCTGGCAAGGAGGGGGGTCATCAGAATTGCTACCTTGGAGTTTTGAAGAGCATACTTCAGTCCGTTTAAGAGACTGGAAGAGACAGTCCCTTGGGAGGCAGTCCTGAAGGGGAAAGGAGTACAGGAAGGCTGGACAGCCTTCAAAAATAGAAATCTTAAAGGTGCAGGAGCAGACAATCCCCATTTGCTCAAAGCCAAGACAGCAGAAAGTAGACTGGCTTGGTGGAACAAGAGCTTTGGCTGGAACTCAAGAAAAAAAGGAAAATTTATGGCCTTTGGAAGAAGGGATAGGCAAGTCAGGAGGATTATAAGGTTGTCATGAGGTTATTCAGGGAGAAAATTAGAAAATCCAAAGCCTAGCAATTAAAAAGGCTTCTATAAGTACATCAGCAACAAAAAGAGGTTAAGTAATGAGAATCTCCATCCTTTAATGCATGTGGGGGAAAACATTGTGACAAAGGATGAGGAAAAGGCTGAGGTACTTAATACTCTCTTTGCCTCAGCCTTCAGCAGTAACACCAGTTGTTCTCCAGGTACCCAGCCTCTGGAGCTGCAAAAAAGGGACAGAGAGAAGAATGAAGCCCCCATAATCCAAGGGGAAATGGTTAGTGAACTACTACAGCACTTAGGTACACACAAGCCTAGAGTGAGCAATGGGATCCACCTAAGGGTACTGAAGGAGCTGGTGAAAGTGCTCACCAAGACACTTCCAATTATATATCAGCAGTCCTGGTTATCTGGAGAGGTCCCAGTTGACTGGAGGTTAGCAAATGTGATACCCATCTACAAGAAGGGTCTGATAATGGAGAAAACAGTGTGACTGGAAAACAATTGTATATTTTCTCCCCTGATACTCTGAAGATACCACATAGGAACCCTTTAATTATATTTAAGTTAAATTATATATAATTATATTTAATTATATATAATTTTATATATTAAACTTATATATTATATAAGTTTTTTTCCTTAAAAAGACAGATTTCTTTCATTCACAGAGATGTCTGATAGAAATAAAAATTACATGGGTCATGAAATTCCTGTAGTTACTTGAAAATATAGACTTCTTAAATTAAGAAAATAATAATAAAAGTAAATAACCATAACCAGTGAAGAGGTATCATTTCTTTGTCTACACATTAATTACTGACTGGAACATGTATCTACACAGCACAGTCTTCTTTAATCAAAATATGGGATTGAATTTGTGAGTTTTTTATAAACTGCTAAAGGTACCAACTAGTTTTTACATATTCACAATTTCTATCAAATTTAAAAAACCTGAAAAATGGAAAACTGTGATGTTGTTTTAAAAATCTTCAGTTTATACATCTCACACATTCTTGTATTTTTTCAAAACATAAATACATTGTTTCTCAAACACATACATAAAGATATTCGTGTTATATTTATCCTTTCCAGCTTTCTGAAGATCATTTTTTCTCCTCTTATAAAATAGTGATATATATATTTTGCATAAAACCAGTAATCAAGCNGGTACCCAGCCTCTGGAGCTGCAAAAAAGGGACAGAGAGAAGAATGAAGCCCCCATAATCCAAGGGGAAATGGTTAGTGAACTACTACAGCACTTAGGTACACACAAGCCTATAGTGAGCAATGGGATCCACCTAAGGGTACTGAAGGAGCTGGTGAAAGTGCTCACCAAGACACTTCCAATTATATATCAGCAGTCCTGGTTATCTGGAGAGGTCCCAGTTGACTGGAGGTTAGCAAATGTGATACCCATCTACAAGAAGGGTCTGTCACGGTTTGACACTGGCCCGGCAATTAAACCGAAAAACAGATTTTTATATTAATCCCCCTCTCCTCCCTGATAAGGAAAGGAGAGAGAATAAGGAAAAGAGACTTATGGGTTGGAAACTAAACTACACAACTTTAATGAAACAGGAATGATAAATAGGAAAAATTACTAAATATATACAAATATACAAATATACAGGAAAAGATTGATCCCACGTTCCTCCCCCCTTTCCCCCAGTAACTCTCACGTCACCACCGAGGCTGCAGGGCAGCCCTGGGAAAGTCCAGGCTGGACCCTGGGGTCAGGAGCAGTCGGGAGCTGGAGGCAGGAACACACAGATTCAGGCTGGCACGGATCAGGACCACAGGCAGACGAACGGACGGAATCCTCCCAGGATGCCGAAGCACACAGGGAAAGCCGGTGAAGGAAGGCAGGATGAGAAGCAGGAAGGGAAGGAAAGGGAAAAGGAAGGGAAAAGGTGTTTGACCCTCGTGATCCCTCAAATTTATACTGAGTATGACGTATATGGGATGGAATACTCTGTTTGGTCAGTTCTGGCATCTATCTTGTCTCGGGCCTCCCCAAAGGAGGGGTTCAGGTGGAACCTCTTTACTCCTTCTGCAGGGTAAAATGTTTTCCTCAGAAGCAACAGTGTCCTTGGGTCTGCATACCAACTTCTAGCAGTAACTATAAACATCCAGTGTTATCAGTCCTAGAAGCAGACACTGTCTGAGAAACTTGCTGTTAATTTCAGCAAGTGCAGCTCCTTACAAGAAACTTAGCTGAAAGCAAAAGTGCAAACTAGAAAATCACCTTATCCTGGCCCAAACCAGGACAGGGTCTGATAATGAAGAAAAGAGTGTGACTGGAAAACAATTGTATATTTTCTCCCCTGATACTCTGAAGATACCACATAGGAACCCTTTAATTATATTTAAGTTTTTTTCCTTAAAAAGACAGATTTCTTTCATTCACAGAGATGTCTGATAGAAATAAAAATTACATGGGTCATGAAATTCCTGTAGTTACTTGAAAATATAGACTTCTTAAATTAAGAAAATAATAATATAAGTAAATAACCATAACCAGTGAAGAGGTATCATTTCTTTGTCTACACATTAATTACTGACTGGAACATGTATCTACACAGCACAGTCTTCTTTAATCAAAATATGGGATTGAATTTGTGAGTTTTTTATAAACTGCTAAAGGTACCAACTAGTTTTTACATATTCACAATTTCTATCAAATTTAAAAACCCTGAAAAATGGAAAACTGTGATGTTGTTTTAAAAATCTTCAGTTTATACATCTCACACATTCTTGTATTTTTTCAAAACATAAATACATTGTTTCTCAAACACATACATAAAGATATTCGTGTTATATTTATCCTTTCCAGCTTTCTGAAGATCATTTTTTCTCCTCTTATAAAATAGTGATATATATATTTTGCATAAAACCAGTAATCAAGCTAGAAATGAAATAGCATTTTGTGCAGTTTCCAGCCATAAATTTGGTGTGTGGGACATTAAAAATCCAATTTAAAGGGTGCTTGTCAGCTAACAAGGAATATGAGTTACTATTTGAGTTTCAGACCTACTTAAAGCATGTGACTCATTGGGCAAAAATGTTAATTGGTAAATTGTGGTATAGAGGTCTTCTGGCTACAGAGATAAGGCATGGGTGAATATAGAACTTGTTTGAAGATGAAGTCATTCTTAATCTTTGAATTTCACAGGTTCTACAGATTAATGTGTCTCTGCAATTTTTGCTAGTCTATTGAAGAATTTCTTTAGAAAAGCAAATCATGGAACTTTCTTTGGAGCCTCTAGCAGACTTCATGTATTTAAGAATATATTTACAATCACTGAGAACCAAAGCTCAGATGTATAGCTCCTGCATGGCTATCTTGTGAAAGTGATTGTAGACTTATAAGATGGCAATTCTACACATAAATGATATCCTTCCTACAACCTCCCAAACCTCAAAAAATGAAAGTGTGACATTTCTGAAGCCTGAAGTCTATTTTATTTTGAAGGCCATATAAATTTAAATGCTTAGAATCATGAAATGTTTATTACATGTTGGATATCTACTAGATTAATAAAAGGATGACTTGCCTTCCTGTTTGATTCTATTTTTGAATATTTGGTATCTCCGTAGTGCTAGATAGGCCTGTATTTTAGTGCTTTCCATGCTGGCGCCAAAGTCAGCAATTACAGAAAGCTGCTACTGTGAATATTTCCATGTGCAAAGGTAATTTGCACATTTCCAGGAGCAAAGCAGTACAGAAATGTGATCCATATTCATAAAAATTGCTTGATATGTGAAAAAAAGACACTGTTTACTTTTTTTTTTTTTCTTAGCAATCCCGTATTTATTCTGGAGAGATCCACACATAGTTGGAAAAGTGGCTGGTTACACATTAACGTTAAAATCACAGAAATTGTAGGACTAGCTGGGGGTATATATTTGCTAATACTTGCTAGATTTATAAAGGCATCCCATGCATAGTTCTTTATGTTCTTTAATATACAGAATTGGGCTCTTATTTTTCATCTCTCTTTTTCAGTATTGGCCAATTTGCTGTTCTGTTTTCTCATTTTTTGCCCAAGACTTCATGGTGTACACAAATGGGTGTGTTCTGTATGTGGTTATGGAAAAAGGTCAAGAAAACTGGATATGTTTTAGTTCTCATAAATGAGCTGTTCTTTATATTATTCCTCAATAATTGCACTTGAAGGCTTTCAGATGGGGTTCCCAAATATTAGACTCCCACAGGAATTTGCTATGTACATGTAAAACACTCTTGCTATTACAACTTTAGCAGACTTTCTTTTCCCTCAGCACTTGTCCAGCCCTAAAAAATCCACGTCTCATAAGAGTGTTATATTTGCTCTTGCTTTTTTCAGAAAACTTGCATTGAGCAGTTTAATACAGAATGTGTTAAACACATAATCTTTTCAAGGTCTTAAAACACACCATGCTTCTATCGCATCTGTATATTTTTTATTGGATAGTCTGGAAGGTAAGTTGAAAAATGTCATTTAAAGGATTGCAGAGGAGAAATTCCCATTGAAATAAAAGACATCAATCATAAACTTAAGGCTTCATGTACCTTCCCCAGCTATTTTTATGTCTAAAGAAAATTACAAGGAAATAAAATGTTTATCTTTCATTGTATATAACAGTACTCAGTCTTTATTTCCTTAAAATATTTCTTAATTTTCTAAATAAAGAGTGGACAGTATACCTGAGTATTTGCTCATTCAGTGACATACTAACTCGGAGCAGAATATTTGTATATATCTATCTGACATTTAGCCAAACCACTTCATTTAATCCAACCCAAGTATGTGATGGTGTATAAGCAGGCCTCTCAGTACTTACTTAAAAACTTCAACTAAAGAACATGAGATAAAATAAAAAGCAAGACCATTTACTACAAAATCATTTTTTTTCATACTTGTAGAGATTATTGATTAGTTATTACACCCCAGCCAAATCAGATATCAAATCAAAGACTTGTGTTTCCTAGATCCTGTCTTTCTGATTAGAAGTCTCGTGACTCTTATTGCTTCAGTTGAGGCAGCTTGCAGTTTTACTTCAGTACAATCACTTCAGGGAAGACTTCAATAGAAACACTAGGAGGAAGAATATTCCTACCTCCCTTAGTGGAAGAATGTCAGGTGATTCTATATGATTACATTAACTATAGATTAAAAACATTAAAATATTCTGTGAGCAATTTGCTTGGTGTGTTGTTTTGTGGTTCGTTTGTTGGTTGGTTTTCTTTTCTGTTTTGTTTCTCACTTCCTTAAAATCACCCTTACAGATGAACTGAAAACCCAGAATCCACCTCTCTTTTACATGAAATGGTTTGCTCTGGTGATTTTTCTTCACTTGCTTCCATGGTTACATCAGATAGACAATCAAGACTGTAGACTTTATTGAGTTGCAGTATGCCAGCAGTTTGTCTAAACATTAAAGCTGTGCCTTTCAAGAGATGGTTCCATCAATTGCAAAGTCTAATCCTGCAAAGGCACAGAATAATGGCTAGAAGGAAAATGGATACATTCAAGGTTATGAAGGCCATCTACTTTCCCAAGGAGTTATAGAAAATTTGATGGGTGCATTTGCTCTAGTCTTCCTTGTATACTCAGCCTAATCAATATTGTTTTCTTCTCTCTGATTACCACAGTGATACTGTGAAGGAAAAGCAATGCAGAATAGCTTTATAAGGTTGAGATATTAAAGAAAAATGGCTTAGGCAATGTTTTCACTTGCACATCTATTAGAGTAGATATATTACTACTCTACTTCTCTGTACTCAAAAAAACCCCCTGTGAAGTCATAAATGTGTGTTTCCCTGCAAGACCTTTACAGATTCCTCAAATAACTCAGCAACAAAATGCAATGTAATAAATTTTTATTAGTAAAATGGCATAAATTGCTTTCCTAAACCTGTAATTTTATTAGTAACCAAATAGAAAATTTGAAAACTTGAGAAGTATACTAGCAAAATGAAACTATCTTTCCACATGTGAAAAGTAGGATTTAAGCAGAGGAACTGCATCATGGTGTGCCTCCAGAATCAGAGGCACATATGGCTTCTCTCGGTAGACAAGTGGAACTTTTGTGGATCATCTGCTAGAAAGATTCAAAACCTAAATTTCCAATAGGTCAGAAAAAGGGTGAGCAAAATGTCTATCTGTAGCACCCTCCAGAAATGGTTCATAGCACTGTAATCAACTGTTATTGCAGTACCTATTAAAAAAAGGGACTAAAGGCTGATTTGTAAGTCTAACTCATGCCTTGGGAAGATTAAAGATATCCTTAGGAGTGGACCGAACCACTTTTCTGAGGTAATTTCAGAATCTGGACCTAGATTTTTGATAGGCTGATCAGATGGGGGAGCCCTGGCTGTAGAAAATGTACATGTAGTTGGATATAACCAGAAGCCTTGAAAACAAAAGAAGGGAAAATACCAGAATCAAGAAATATCCTGTTACTGCAGGTTTTGATTATTGCTATATACTAAATATAGCACCATTCAGAGAATTAAAAATATACTAAACATTACTAGTAAGGCTCAACTAATAAAAGTTAGTCTCTTGACTAACCTTTCAAAAACAACCTAAATGAATAATGAAGGTCCATGAACTATGTACTTCTCTTCAGAGTTCACCAATATCAATCAATCTTCTGTATGTTAAAGTCTCAGTGAAAAGTGTTAAGGCCCCTCCTATCAGTTCAGTTACAGTTGGTGAGTTTGGATTTAGGGCAGCCTTAAAGCGGGCATTAGAAAGTACAGGTGCTTACATTTCTTTATATTGCCATGTAAACATTGTGTCTAGCGTGTGAAAAACTAGATATGTAACTTAGAACAGAGTTTAATCCCTTCATAAATTTGGCACTGTGTGGTGTAACCAAGTGAGAATGGCAACAGCTGTCTATAAGCCCAAATAAAATGAAAAATTAGTTAATTTCTATATAATTAATCAGTGTTCCCCACTGGGTAGACTCACTGAAGCCAAAGGCAAATAGACATTCCTATACGTGTATGTCTTGGTTCTGAACTTCAAAAATACTTCTGCAATTTTCTGAAAATTTTCAGAAATGATGAAAGTGTTTATATTTATGAACCACTGTGCTGAGGCTGCTAGATATCTTGTTATCAGCCCACAATTTATTCCCCAGACTCATTATCATTTGATATAAATATACTCGTTAAGTTTTCATAAATTCCATCTCAAGCCTGTTGTTTTTCTGAATCTGGTTTGGTTTGGGGGTTTTTGTGTGGTGGTTTTTTTGGGGGGTTTTTGTGTTTTTTGGGGTTTTTTTATAATTCCACCAGCTTTGAAGGCTGCATTTGATTTCTTCTTCAGAAGATGAAGATTTTCAAGTATTTTCAAAGCATATTCCCTGATCAGAGATGAGCTCCAGCTGAAATGTGTGTCTCTATTTAACCAGTCAGATTCTTATTATAACTGTCTGAAAATTGACAGCCACTCAACGCAGAGGCTGCATCTGCCATAATATCAAACGTGAGGAGTGAAAAAAAGGTGCATATTTGGCTTCTTTTTGCCAATGAACAAGAATTCAGAGGTATCCAAAACAGTCACAGGAGTTATTGTGGTATTAGATAACAACAAGGTAAGAAGCTGTGGAACAATGAACAATTAAAGTGTGTTTATCAGCTCTGTGTACAAACAAATACATACCAATAAGCTCAGTGGTGTAGACTCAGCAGAAAAGGTACCACTCAGTCAAAATCTCAAATTTGTGCATGGTATAGGGGTGTGCTCCAGAAAAATCTCATTAATTTTAGTAATGTTCAACCAAATTAGGCACCTCTCAGTACACATATGACACTTGCTAATTACCTATATTTAACATGGGCTGTGCACCAAGGGCTGGTTAGTATTTCACAGGCACAGCAGGGTAAGAACAAAGTGCTCCACAGAACAGATAGAACAATTTAGTAGTTTATACAATGGGGAACATAACTACTGTTTTTCTTTTGGACAGTGTAGTAATATAAAGTCAGTTCACCCAACTATGAGGTGGCTTAACGGTAAATCAGCAAAAAAATCAGACTTGGAATCTTTAATCTTTCTCTTATTTCACCAGTTGTAAAAACAAGTGTTGAGTTATGTGGCAATATGCTAGTTTTTTTATCTTTAGAACCAGAGAAAAGCTGCTGAAAATCATCTAGGGGCTCTACTTTATACAGTTGTATTACTGGAGGGGGGGAAGGGGAAGGGGTGCATGATAATATATCTGATATATCTCTGATAATAAGTTATACAGATTTTTAAGAGGGTCATAGTTCCATCTCTTATAATTTTATTTTACTCAATTTAGAAGGGTGGGTAATGGAATTACTTGGTATTAATTTGGCTTATTCTGTCAAAACAATAGAGTCCACAGGGAGATTGATACCAAGGCAGTTCAAAGCCATTTCCATGCAGCCCCATTAGTGGCCCTCACCTATTCTCTCTGCATTAGGAAAGAGATAGATACTACAGATATACCAGAAAAATAATAGCTACTAAACATTTGTTTCCATAGTCTTTGTAAACACCTCAATAATCTTGTAAAAATACTGTTTGTATCTAGTTGCCTTGCTGACTCAATTCTACACTAAGTTTACTACAGATCTTTGAAGACCTTTTCTGCAAGCAATTTTGCCTTTTTCCCTGGTTTTGGAAATAGTTTGGTTTGAATTTTGACTGGCGTTATAGCTTAATATTCCATATTGACTGGATCACCCACAACATTTAGAGAAAATCTAAGAAGGCCCAGGTCAAAGAAAAATCTCTGCTTTTTAAAATCATAAGGGTTATTTTGGAAGAATTTTTGGAAACTTCTAAAGTGCTTATTGTGAAATAACAGTAAAGGGTTGCACAAGCCTTCAAGCTGTATAAGTTTTTTCTTCAGACAAGTCTAAATATGAATATAGGGAAAAAGGAAAATCTATTTGAAGCTACAACGAATCTGTCAGATTTTGTAAATGAGCAAGGGTTAGACCTGGCTGGTATTTGAATAAGACTCCTTGAAAGAACATTTAGATATTTCAGCAAAATGCTGTTTGTAATTCAGCAAACGACTTTCTTTTTCTGACATAGGATTAAATAAAACCACTCATTCTCTGGGGCTCTTCATTGTACCCAGGATGCAACTAAACAGTAAGGATGGCATTCATCTCACCTGCTTTAACATCTATGGTACAGATGTAACAGGCTGGGGAAAGCAACAGAGACTCCCTTAACAGACAATAGGGAAAAATAAATACTTTTAGCATGGGGTTCATCTGTGTATTTCAGATTCATTAGGGACAGATTAACCAATCTCCTATAGTTTAATTAAGTGTTTTGATTTTAAGTTCTAAAGAAACTTTTGATAAGATAAGGAATGTTGAATTTCAGTGTCCTGGTGACTTCTTTAATTCCACTTTATATGGTAGAGAGATTCTTTGTTTCTCATGCTCAGTGATACCACTTAATAGCAGTCACTAGTTTTCATAGAAGCTCCCATTCAAAATAGTGAAAATAAACGTTTCCTTTGATATCTTAGTTAATCAGATATTTGTAAATGAAAACTCAGATGTAGTTATTACAGAGCGTTCATAACTTTGCTCATGGGTTTGTTCCACTTTCATGTCTTCAACTTGTGGGCAGGAGGGGTAGTCTCTCATATACTTACGGTTACTTCTGACCTCTCACTGGAGGACAGTTTAACAACACCTGAAGCTAGAAACTTCTTAGGTGAGGAACACCTAATTTTGCCTAAGTTAAACATTTTTGATGGAAGAATTAATTGTTTACCCTCTTTTCTCTTGGAAGTCCTATGTTGGAATTCACTACATCTATCACATCTGCTTAAATAAACTTTAAACTTTTATTTGGGGCTTTGCTTTTGCTTTTTGCTTTTGCTCATTTTCTTTGAGAAAAAGGAGGTGGTAACTGGGAATCTTGGGCCTGCTTGCTTGTTTTTTTTCTTGAGAAACACAGAAAAATCTAGTTCTGAATCCAAAGAATTCTGGAGAATCTCTTGGAACTACAGAAATTGTTATGAGAAAACTTGATTTCTTACTGTTGTAGAACCTGAGATATTGATGTTTCCAAACTACAACACATATCTTCAGTCAACTTTATATACATAAGTGTATAAAAGTTGTGGGAATGGTATCCTTTTCATTATGACTGACATGTAATCTGATATTTCCTTTCTTTTGCAGAGCTACTTCTGATTTCTATCAAAACTTGTTTTTGCAAAACAATAGTGGGTAAGAAAACCTCTAAAATATTCTGTTTACATAGCCAGATAAATACTCACTCTCTACAATTTTCCTGTATGAAGTTGAACAGAGGTTCATAGTTGTGAATTCAGAAGTTTTTTTTTTTTTTTTTTTTTTTTTCTGATTCAAGGATACAGGAAGAAGGGTTGTCTCATAAAAGAAAAGGAAAAGGGAAAGCTGAAAATACTGCTCATCATTTCCTCTAAGATAACTAATGTTATACTAAGCACTGTTATCTACTTAAATCTGTGATAGTATAAAGAAAGAAAGAGAGACAAAATTATTAAAAAATAAGGAAGGCTCTTCACTTCCCACTTTTTTTTGACAAGGAAATTCACAAAATAATTATGGATTTCTCTCAGGTAAGTATGGCTGTTTAGACAAGTAGCATAGCCAAAGTCCAAATCTTCAGGCCTTATCTTCCTCTTCAGAAGTGTAATCAAGTTAAACATAAGGCAGACATAGAAGATTCCCTACTTCAATGTAACAAAGAACCTTCCTGGTTAGCTATTTCATAAAGAGGTGAAATTAACCACAATTAAACTAGTGCTTATAAGTTTATGGGATTCACAAACCAAGTATTATTTTCATCTTTTCTGTCAAAGTCTAAAGAAATCTGGCATGTGAACACTATGTTATAAGGAGCTCGAACAAACCTGAGGGCAGGTGTTGCCTGGACACATGGAGTTCTACAAGTGACCTTCCCTGTCAGACTGAATATCCATATGGCAGACTGAACCCCTCATATCCAGTCAGGATCTGATGTCTTTTGGTTTAAAATCATTATCCTATTATCCTTTTCCTGTGTATATAGACTCTGCTACAAAAAGGCATGCACAATGCATACAGGGCACCCTTGCTCTGCTCCATGTGAAACTGTGGATGTGCATAGGCACCTGCCTTTCACTATCAGCATCTGCAAGGTGCTCAGATTTCTCCTCTGTCCTCTGCCCTCTCAGTTCTCCCACCATTTTCTAAGAAGAATTTTGCATAAGCTTCCTTGCCTGCAGTGATCAAACCCTAATACCAGCAGTTGGAGATGGGACAGGAAATGGCTGTGTTCAAACCAGCTGTTTATTGGTAAACATTCTCTTAAATAAAGTGTGACTTTCCTGAAGAAGGAGTTGATTTAACTCTTTGCAATTAGTTGTGAAGTGACAAAATCACTGGTTGCATTATTTGTAATGTGGAGCCTAATAGTATATTATAACAATATAGAGCTATTCAGAGGATTTGTGCCTGTGTATGGTATATACTATGATACATATTCTTGGTTACAAAATGAAAATACTGTGTCCAGAGACTCATCTCCCAGTAAATAATTTTATCTTAGCCAATGTACATAGTATTTTTCTTAAAAGAATTTACACTTAGGATTAGCTAAACATTCTAGGCAGAAGGAAAATATTACCCAGATAACATGTAACTATATTCCCACTCCTCTAAGAAACTCCTCAGCTAAAATTTGTTCTAGGAATATCAGCACTAATCCAGGTACATCTTACTTGCCTGAAGCTGACAAAGAGAAAAACACTAGAACCATTATAAAGATCTAAGATTGTAGTTTGTCATAAAGTGGGACAACCTTCTTAGTAGTAAATATTGGCTGACAAGGTCCAAACCAAGGTGGCTTGTTCTCCAGGGTGGTACAACTGGCTGGTGAGTATAAATAACCATCTGTTGCAGGTGCTGCAAGAAATAGTCTCCTGTTCCTACTACCCCTCTTATATGGACATAAGAGTGGGTCTTCTGGAGCAACTACAGTAGACCACAAAAAATCATTCTATGGTCAGAACATGGTTTGCAAAATGTCAAAAGGTATATACAGTTGAAGTTTTTCCTATTATTTTCATTTTTCTGTTCTTCATTTGAACAATTTTGGATCCTTCTATATATTACACGTTCTTTTCTTCTCATTTAAGAAATAAGCTTTGATATTAAAGGGTAGTTCATGAATCCTTGTTCTGAAGATGTTTGAGTGACATTCTCCTTACATAGATATTTTCTTAATAAGAAACATGTGATATACATCATATTTGTATAGAGTTCTCCTGGTACACAAATCCATCATTCCAGAGCTGAAAAAAACCTGCTGCTAATTTCATGGCTGTAAAACAGCTGCTACAGCTTTATTTAATATGTACTATAAAAATCAGATAGTTCTAGCCAAGAAATATTGGAAATCAGATTCAGTCACTTTCCTTTATCAGTTTCAGATAACAAGATGATGTGCTTTAGCAAAACTGTTGCTTTCCTAGGTATTGCATTTGAGTTCCATTACCAATAGTTAAACACTCAGCTCCAAGAAACATCCTTACCCCATTTTTTTTGGCTTTCACCCACCCTTAGTTGATTTGATTTGTGTTTATTTATCTGAGGAAGATGATGATAGTGAAGAGAGAGAGGCCGTAAGGATGAGTAAGAAAAAAAAATTACATGGAGTGTTCATCTATGGATAAAGCAACTGAGTGATTTGAGCTGAAATGTCAGATGCTCAAAGTCCAATTATCTCCTTTGCCTGATGATCCAGATGGTCTGTTCTTGCCTCCATGTTCTTTAAGCCATACAAACAGTGCTTGTGTGGTTAGATCGGGTGTATTTCTCATCTCTCTGCAAAAATCCCCCCTCTGTCTGTCTGCCCCATCCCTGTGCCTCCTTCTGTTGATTCTTACAGAAAAAGTTGCTGTTGAATTGCTAACTGTCACACTTGTCATGAATGTGATGAAGAGTTGAGTGTGGCTGTGCTAAAAATGACAGTGTTTTCGTATGCTGAAAGAGGTAAAGAAACTATAGTACCCAATGGGTTATTGAGGGCATGAACAGACACTTCATTTATTTTACATCTCTAAGTGCATTTTGTACTGTGATACTTTTATGGATGAATTTCTGAAAGCTCCAGCCTCCTTAAAATGTCCAGTCTAGTTCTGTTCATCTGCTTTCCACTGCAGCAGTTCAGCCCACTCGTTTTCATTGCTGCTGCTGCTGTGGCACCAAGATGACTTAAAGACATGCTGTTTTTTCTTTAGCTAACTTTCAGCATGCATAGATGTACCTAGAATAAAATTCTCTGCCACAAGACACGAAGGGAGCTTTTTCTGTGCTGAAATAAAAATAAAGAGCAACTACATAGGATGAGCACCAAATTCATGCTGTATGATTATTGATTGAATATTTTGTATGGGAAATGTGTCAGGTGCTGAGAAACAAAGCCAAACAAATGGATCTCCTGCAAAAATCTTCTGAAAAATACTGTAAAATATTTTCTTGTTGATGTTTCTGGTGAAAAAAACTCTATTGGCCAATCTACACAAGAAAATTACAGGCTAATCTTTTGAACTGAAACAAAGGATATGCTTTTCACTCTGATAATAGATTAGGGTTGTTTGCCCATCTGTTATAGAATCATAGACTGGTTAGGGTTGGAAGGGACCTTAAAGATCATTAAGATCCAACCCCCCTGCATGAGCAGGGGCACCTTGCAGCAGACCATGTTGCTCAAGGCTTCACCCAACCTGGCTTTAAACACTTCCAGGGAGGGTCCATCAAAAACCTCCTTAGCCAACCAATTCCTGTATCTTACTACCCTCGCAGTGAAAAACTTTTTCGCAGCATCTGACCTAAATCTTCCCTTTTTCACTTTAAAACCATTATCCCTTGTCCTGTCACTACCTTCTCTGTTGAAAAGCACCACCCCAGCCTTCCCTTTCATACACTGGAATGTTGCTACAAGGTCTCCCCTGGAGCCTTCTCTTCTCCAGGCTGCATAGACCCAACTCTATCAGCCTGTCTTCATAGCAAAGAGCCTCCAGCCCTTTGATCATCCCTGTGGCCCTTCTCTGGACCCTCTCCAACATCTTTCCTGTGCTGGGGGCCAAAGGTGTATGCAGTATTCCAGGTGGGGTCTCAAAAGAGCAAAGTAGAGGGGCAGAATCACCTTCTTCAATTGTACAGGAAGGGTAATAGTGTCCAGGGTGTTAAAGATGGACTGATAATCTCATTAGGAAGGCTTAGAGATTGCCTTAGATAGCAGCAAGATAAGTAATTATGTATATTTTTTTTGCCAGGAAAACATAAGACAGGTTATGTAGAAGCAGACAAGCTCAGTGCAAACTCCACATCAGCAATCTGACAACTAAGAGGGATTTCTTAAAAAATGTTGTATCCATAGAAGTCACTGAAGTCTGCATAGTGCCAGTGTAAGCCACTATGCTTTTAAGAAAATATTTGGTAAATCAAATTGTCAAAACATCAAATAAAACCTTTTTTTTTTTTTTCATAGAGACATCATGTCATCTGCAAATGAATAGAAAATGACCTACCAAGACTGTTGTTAAGCACAGCTATATAACAAGATCCTTCTTGCATCTTCAATTATTTGTTCTGGATCGTATTGCAGTTTCTTTTTCTCCTGACAGGCAAGAAAAAAATTACAGGCTGGAGAAAAAACAAATACAAACTGAATAATATTAATCAAAGAGAATTTTGACAAATGCTGTTTTTTTATTAATAGGGCGAACATTTATGAGGCATGCAGATTGGCTGTGAGCATACTTAGAATTCATAAGCATTTTCTGAATGCTCTGAATGTGCTATATACAGATGACAGATTGTTTACACTGGCTGTTCAGTTTAACAGATCTTACAGTATTTCTGTTCCCTTACTGCCTAACAAATTTATTAGCAGGAGAATAGTGAGAGAAAAATCAGCAAATAATACACTAATGAAATATTTGGATTTGCAAAATGTCTGCTGAAAGCATAATGAGCCTTAGGCATTCAGTTACTCAGTATTCACAAGTACAATATCTAATCCTTTGAATAAAAGAAACAAAACAGAATGCAACCAGTATACAATTAGAACTGAATCACCTTGGTTTTTAAGCAGATCTTATGCCTCAGCAAAATACAGAGCTCAATGCCCTAAACATCAAGTCTAGATGTGTAATTGCACTAGGACTGAGATTGCATGTATCCTAACTTATTTTTGCATCAACCAGGTTAGCTTTTTTAATGTTCTGGTTCTTCAAAGAGGCACACTTTGGATAAGCATTCTGAATTCTACAAAACAAAAAGGTGCAAACACTAAATTATTTCGGAGGTGTTTTGCTTTTCTCAGAACTACATAAAAAGACTAACCAGAGAAGGAGTAACAGCATTCCTGGACAAAGGGTGTGGTTAAGGCACTTGAGTAATAGGCACACTATTTATCCTCAATTCTCTTCTGTAGCATACTGTCAAAGGCTCAAAAT
This sequence comes from Florisuga fusca, assembly GCA_038090715.1. Taxonomy (NCBI): domain Eukaryota; kingdom Metazoa; phylum Chordata; class Aves; order Apodiformes; family Trochilidae; genus Florisuga; species Florisuga fusca. Next base: position 25,717,982 of record JAAWXA010000009.1, read on the forward strand.
AAAGGCAAGCATAGTTACTGAACCTCTACATGAATCCTGAAAAGCTGGTAGTGCTGCAAAATGAATTAGAAATTCCCTCAAAAGAAAGAACAATAAAAGCAAGTCACACACAAAAGATTTCGCATCATTTAGAGAGATACAGAAAGTACAAAATATCAGAGGTTCTGCACAGGAGAGTGTTTTAATCAATGTCAGTCTAACCAAGTATCTACATTGCCACCTGGCATAAGAGCAAGGGAATATTGTCTTTGTGACAATTTTTGTCTTTCTTTGTTTCTTCTCACTTTGGAAACACATATTGTGCTGTTTGAACTTTATGCATCTGAATGAGGTAGAAATAGGAGTAGACATGTTGAGGGCTCTGCCCTCAAAGCTTTCTATAATAAAGTCCAGGTTAAGTATATGTCAGACACCATACAGATTTCCTAATTGGGAAACCTGCTCCTGCAGCTCCATTTGCATGAGAACACATGGAATGATACCTTTCTCCTCAAAAAGTTCTTCTGGCAATATGGATACACCAAGCACCTTGCAGGAAATTTTAGAACTCTATGAAATTGCATAAGGCTACAAAGAAACAGGCAGAATTACATTCCAAAGAATTATCTTTGGAGGAACAATATTTATTAGAGTTCTTTCTTACTTACTTGTACAATCACTTTTCTCTAAATTCTCATGTATAGATATAAATATTATAATTGCAAACCACAGCCTTTGGTGTTGCATAATTGCCATTCTGTCTGTTCCAAGAATGTGCACAGTCTTGTCACACGTCTCTCCCAGTTCTAGAGAGGGCTCTTCTCTACAATCAGTATCCCCTTCCTTGACTGCTTTAGTGCTCTGTTCCTGTAGGAGATTGAAATTGCTGAACTGCTAATCTGTTAATTAAATTCCACTGATTACTCCCTGGCCCATTCCAGCAACATAGGCTTAAAGCAAATACAACAAAAGACCAGGTTAAGTTGGAGCCACTCAGGTCCCTTTCTGTCTCTTGCCATATGGCCACACAGGTGTTCTCTGTTCTTTGTGCTGGTGCTCACTCTTCTGCGATATCATTTTACCGATTTTAATTTAATTAATAAAATTTATTATTTCTTATCTTTGTCAAATCAAATGTGTTCTGACTGAGGACAGGGTAGCACCAGTGCTGACACCAGGTGAAGAGAACTGCGTGGTGGGATCCAGAGTAGAGGTGTAAGGGAAGGTGATTTAGAATGACTCAGACTGCCATGACTCAGCACTGTCCCATCTGATTTTGACTGAAATTAAGGAGTAACCCCCCACAGGAGAAACTCATCCAGCAGATTGTAACAATCTTCTGCACGGGCTGGGGATAATAAACTGCTAAAAGGTTAGTTATACATTATTTAAACTCACCTAAATCAGGAGAGTGAAAAACAGCTGTAAGAGTTAAGCTCTTCTAGAAGAGCCCATCTGTTGACAGGCTTAGGCTTCAGTGTTCATTTACTGGCTCATTCTCTATCTCATTCCTAAAACCCAAGACTTCTTCCCATTCAAAAACCCAAGACTCTGAGGGGAGGGAGACTCTGATATGCTGTAGAAAACAGAACAATTTGGGAAATTCTATCATTTTCTAAACAGCCATGAATGCCACAAACTTTTATAGGTTAATGCATGCCCTGAATTTGAGGAAGCCTCATAGAATGTATGATTTGATAACATGGCTGTGCTCCAAGAACCAAAAGTCTGAGGTCTATTCTCTGTGTCTAGAGTGCAGTTGTTATGTCTCAACATAATATCTAGTGAAACTACTAAATAATAAAGCATCTGCAGAAAATTCCCCTTCAGAGAGAAGAAACTTTTTTGGTCTGTTTATTTACTTGTTTGTTTTTTGTTAAGGTTTTACTTTGCATCTTTAAAGACAAATCTTGTTTTCATCCTGCTCTTCTGAACAAATGGACTAGATAAGGATTAGGAATAGGGTCAGAAATGTCACAAACACCACACAGAATAATTGGTCACGAAGGCAATGTCTGTGAAACAGAAAGAATAAGTGTTCCTGAAATTAGCAAATCCATCCAACCTAAATTCTCTATCAACCATTACACATATCTTTTTGGCACATCTAGTCTGAAAGTTTAAAAATAAAAGGAAATGGAAAATAACAAACAAACAAAAACCAACAAAACCAAACCAAACAAAAAACTCCCAAACAAAAAGCCTCCACCCCACTAGTTTGCCTTACAACTACTGTAACTTATTGTCCCTACTATATGAAAGTTCCAGTAGCAATAATCCAGTAATAAGGATGTGTCTTGAATATTGGGAATTTTAATTATTGTTAAGAACAGTAAAAAGTCCTGAACTTTCTTAAGAAAGAAACAGATTAATATGAGGCTTTAGTCTGTTTACAATAGGGTTTAACTCTTGTATAAGCAGACCCTCCAGTTTTAACTCCCCTCAGCAAGTGGCACTTCATGACTACATCTAAGGTAATAAATGCTCCATTTGAAGAGGATTATCTCCTCTGTCTCTTCTTCTGCTTTGCCTGAACAAAGCAGGAGGTGGAGAGAAGGAGGGGGAGATAATCCATTTAGCATGCAATACCTCACACCTGCCAGGTAGGTAATAAATGTTGCATTCCAGGGGGATTAGAACAGTAGTTCTTGTTTGGAGTGGAATAAAATATTTTCAGACATTCTACCAGGCCCTTGGGACTGAAGTCCAGCTAGGGATGTGCCACTGTCTCTTANGCACAGTCTTGTCACACGTCTCTCCCAGTTCTAGAGAGGGCTCTTCTCTACAATCAGTATCCCCTTCCTTGACTGCTTTAGTGCTCTGTTCCTGTAGGAGATTGAAATTGCTGAACTGCTAATCTGTTAATTAAATTCCACTGATTACTCCCTGGCCCATTCCAGCAACATAGGCTTAAGGCAAATACAACAAAAGACCAGGTTAAGTTGGAGCCACTCAGGTCCCTTTCTGTCTCTTGCCATATGGCCACACAGGTGTTCTCTGTTCTTTGTGCTGGTGCTCACTCTTCTGCGATATCATTTTACCGATTTTAATTTAATTAATAAAATTTATTATTTCTTATCTTTGTCAAATCAAATGTGTTCTGACTGAGGACAGGGTAGCACCAGTGCTGACACCAGGTGAAGAGAACTGCGTGGTGGGATCCAGAGTAGAGGTGTAAGGGAAGGTGATTTAGAATGACTCAGACTGCCATGACTCAGCACTGTCCCATCTGATTTTGACTGAAATTAAGGAGTAACCCCCCCACAGGAGAAACTCCTCCAGCAGATTGTAACAATCTTCTGCACGGGCTGGGGATAATAAACTGCTAAAAGGTTAGTTATACATTATTTAAACTCACCTAAATCAGGAGAGTGAAAAACAGCTGTAAGAGTTAAGCTCTTCTAGAAGAGCCCATCTGTTGACAGGCTTAGGCTTCAGTGTTCATTTACTGGCTCATTCTCTATCTCATTCCTAAAACCCGAGACTCTGATATGCTGTAGAAAACAGAACAATTTGGGAAATTCTATCATTTTCTAAACAGCCATGAATGCCACAAACTTTTATAGGTTAATGCATGCCCTGAATTTGAGGAAGCCTCATAGAATGTATGATTTGGTAGCGTGGCTGTGCTCCAGCAACCAAAAATCTGAGGTCTATTCTCTGTCTAGAGTGCAGTTGTTATGTCTCAATGTAATATCTAGTGAAACTACTAAATAATAAAGCGTCTGCAGAAAATTCCCCTTTAGAGAGAAGAAACTTTTTTGGTCTGTTTATTTACTTGTTTGTTTTTTGTTAAGGTTTTACTTTGCATCTTTAGAGACAAATCTGTTTTTCATCCTGCTCTTCTGAACAAACGGACTAGATAAGGATTAGGAATAGGGTCAGAAATGTCACAAACACCACACAGAATAATTGGTCACGAAGGCAATGTCTGTGAAACAGAAAGAATAAGTGTTCCTGAAATTAGCAAATCCATCCAACCTAAATTCTCTATCGACCATTACACATATCTTTTTGGCACATCTAGTCTGAAAGTTTAAAAATAAAAGGAAATGGAAAATAACAAACAAACAAAAACCAACAAAACCAAACCAAACAAAAAACTCCCAAACAAAAAGCCTCCACCCCACTAGTTTGCCTTACAACTACTGTAACTTATTGTCCCTACTATATGAAAGTTCCAGTAGCAATAATCCAGTAATAAGAATGTGTCTTGAATATTGGGAATTTTAATTATTGTTAAGAACAGTAAAAAGTCCTGAACTTTCTTAAGAAAGAAACAGTCAGATTAATATGAGGCTTTAGTCTGTTTACAATAGGGTTTAATACTTGTATAAGCAGACCCTCCAGTTTTAACTCCCCTCAGCAAGTGGCACTTCATGACTACATCTAAGGTAATAAATGCTCCATTTGAAGAGGATTATCTCCTCTGTCTCTTCTTCTGCTTTGCCTGAACAAAGCAGGAGGTGGAGAGAAGGAGGGGGAGATAATCCATTTAGCATGCAATACCTCACACCTGCCAGGTAGGTAATAAATGTTGCATTCCAGGGGGATTAGAACAGTAGTTCTTGTTTGGAGTGGAATAAAATATTTTCAGACATTCTACCAGGCCCTTGGGACTGAAGTCCAGCTAGGGTTCTGCCATTTAATTTTTCTTATATACCTGCTACACACGTATTTGTGTGTTTTCTGAATAAATCAATACAAATGTAGAATAGAAATAACAAAACCTGATTTTCTGGATATTTTTTGTGTATGTGTTATGAGAAATACTAAGTATGTTGATAGGAACCATTTATAATGAAATAACATATTATAATTTAAAGATATACATTTCACAATAAAAAAGTGAGGGAAGGAGAATCTTCATGAAGCCCGCATCCTGTGAAATGAATAGTCCTTAAATTCAAGATATACTGAAATAAATTCATTCTAATCAGTATGGTAGCATCTTCACAGTGCAACTCAGAACCTGTCTGCAACTAAGTTTTATGGTCATGCTTGCATTTTTCGGATCTCCCCATTGTATTTTATTGCATAGAATACAATGTAATTTTAAAATATATTTTACTTAGTGTAAAAGCTGACATGTTTTTGTGGTATATTTTGGTCACTGTCTTAAGAGTTGCAGAATTGGGTCTAATATGAACGAAGGTAGTGATGGTGAAACAAATCCTGGAAGCTCCAAACAATGGGAGGAACGTAGTCTCTTATTCTCCACTCTTTTTTAACTGTTTCTCTAACCTTGTTCATCGTACATTGAAGATATCATTAAAGCTAGATTGTATTACCCCTATTTGTCTCCATACCTGTCTGTGCTTCTTGCACACCAGTATCAGGTAGACACTAGGCAGGACACCATCCAATATCTCAAGTAAAAGCAGGTGCCTGTGTTTATCTACATGAATCTTGCCCCACATTGGTTATATGTACTATATTTCAGATTGATCCCCTGTTTTTCCTCAAGCTTCTAGTATGGAACACATCTCTTCAAGACAGCCATTGCTAAAACAGCTCATCTGTTACTTTTCTTCTGCCCTGGGTGAACAGAATTTTCCCCTCCTTAATCAAAGATCTGGTGTGAAAGCCCATAATATCCTTAGGCTTGGTGACAGTCTGGATGCAGGACAGCTGAAAGATTCCCCTCTCTGGAGAGATCTCAGGTAGCCTCTGTATGACTCATTTCAGTACAAAACTATCTCAGGATCTCATAAATATGAAGTAACTAAATTTTGCTCTTAGAATTACAGAATCACAGAAACACAGAAGTTTGGGCTGGAAGGAACTGTTATGTGAATACAACAGGAACCTTTAAAAGTCATCTAGTCTGACCTCCCTGCAGAGAGGAGGGACAGCTTCAACTAGATAAGGTTGCTCAGAGCCCATCCAACTGGCCTTGAATGTTTCCAGGGATGGGTTATCTACCACCTCTCTGGACAACCTGCTCCAGTGTTTCATCATAAAAAATTTCTTCCTTACATTTACTTTTAATCTACCCTTTTAGTTTAAAACTATTACTCCTTGCACTATTGCTACATTTCTTATTAAATCTGTCTCTATCTTTCTTTCTGTTATTCTATGATTTTTATAGGCTCCTTTTAAGTATTGAAAGACTACCATAAGGTCTCTGCAGAGCTTTCTTTTCTCAAGGCTAAACAACCACAACTCTCTCAGGACCCCAACTCTCTTGACTCTGTCTCTTACTCTTTGCAGATAGCCAAATAGTTGTTTCTGTCCAGACACGATAAAGTGTCATGGCTCTTTTAAGCTCTGTTACAGTTCAGTAAAGCTGAAATTTTAACAGGTTAGCTTTGTAAAAGGATTTTCAGATCACTTTGTGTAGTGGGAGGAAGCAACATGAATGAGACATTTTTTCACGAAACTCTAAGCATGGTCCACTGAAGCCCAACTTCAAAATAATCAGATTTGTTGGTTTTGTGTTGGTTTTTTTTGTTTTTACATTTGGCGGGTTTTGTGTGTTTGTTTTGGTTTTTGTTGGTGTTGGTGTGTTGGGGGTTTTTTGGGGGGAGGGGCATTATTTGTTTTTCATTTTACTGTCTCCTTCCACAAGATTATAAAAGAAAGCTATACAACAACAAAGACAAAACAGTTGACAACAAAACCTCTTGCTGTTTTCTTTAACTGCTGCCTTTTAATTGGCTACACAGAGAAGTTACACCCTGCTATCTAGCATGCCTGCTATTAGAAGAACATTTCAAAAGGGAATATCACTATCTAATGGACAACTATCCCTAACTTTGCTGAATGTTAGATGCTGACTCACTTAACTTGACCTGCAATAAACAGGTTATATGATAGTTTTATTATGTCATTATGCCTGCAGGAATGTATGGAGGACCATACATCCCTTCAAGTTTCTGATAGCCTTGCCATACTGACTATCAAGTCCTTTACCTAGCTAGTGATATTTATAGTTGATAGAGAATTATTTATAATTCCATAAATCCTGATGCGTAGAGACACGATCCTATCTGCTGTGACAGAAGAGATAGGAATATCATAAAATATTACATTGTTGCTTTGATATCCCTACACATGATCATTCTGTCTGGGAGACAGAAAGCATCCCGGTGGTCAATTCAAGTACTGTTGTCAGTTCTTAAAATTTTGCTTTATTTTGAAAAAGAAAATAAACACAAACAGTAGGTAACTTAGTATATAAATGTAGAATAATAAATAACCTGAAAGAAAATTTAAAACAACTTTTCCTGTCTCTTCTCTCCAAAAAAAATCAGGAAAGTCTAGCTAGAAGAACATGCCTCCGAAGCCTGTAGTATAGACACATTCCCAGACTTCATGGTTAATGGCTGGCACTGTGTTCTTACTGTACAGTATGTGATTAAAATCAAAAAGTAAACTTGGAAAATATAAAAGTTCTGTGAGAACCAGAGGAGAATGGGAAAATGCAAAGCTTTTGGGTTTTGTTTTGTTTTAGTTGGTTTTTTTGGGCTGTTTTTGGGGGGGGGTTTTGTTTGTTTTGTGTGTGTGTGTGTGTGATTTTGTTCTCCAAATTCAGTATTAGGGAGGAGATATGCATTCTGGCTTGCTGTTTCTAATAATCCCTGTAAATGAAAGTGAATGAAAGGAAAACTGACTCTTACATCATCAGATTTGTGAAACTACTCTTTCTGAAAAATGAGGACGGGTGAAAGTACAATGTCGAGACAGTATAATAAAGATTGCAGGTGAAGAAAGGTGTCTACTGTCTCCTTTGGCTTAAAATTGAGTTCATGGGGCAGCAGAACTCTGTAGGGTGATATAAAGAGAATAATGTTGTCAAATGGTTCAAGACAATATTTTAAAGTGCATGTTAGAAGATTCAGAAAAATAATGGGAACTTAAATAATGCTAGTAATTAAAAGGTTACACCACATAAGAAGCGTGACCACAGCAGAGCCAGATGATAAGAATCTTACAAAGTAATAGTGTGGAAGAAGACCTGGTTTATGACATCTTGTGTGTATTCTAAGTGTCATTTAAATAAGATAAGAACCACAAATTATAAAGCTATAGTAAAGGCCTTCAAACATCACATGAAATCTTAGAGGTCTCCAAAACTGAAGGCTTTTCAAGTTTATCTGTTTCTCAATAAAATTGATGTGCTAGCTGTTGTACATGCTGCCATATGTGATAAAAGTATAGATTTCACTATTTATACTCATTAAATAAAAATGCAGTGCTAATTAGTGAGAAATAATAGAAGAAAAGTCCAATCCGGGTGTCATAAAAAGCCAGAAGGCATTTTGTAATCCAATTCCTCCAAGTCAAAAGATCTGACAGAAGTTTCCCTTAACTACAAGGCTCAACTAACTGATTTTGTTTTTAAATGAAACTAAACATTTCCCAGTGGCAGAATCATAAGACTCATGTACTTAAAAATGCAAGAGCGTGTGGGTGGAATTTAAAATGTGGTAAGTGCCTAATGCACACACCACTGTTGCAGACAGTAATAAATACTGATTAAAAAAAAAGCACCATAAAAACTTCAACAGTACCAAAACAAGCAAACAACTTCCACAGCCCCCTCCCCTCGTGGTCAATAGAGAAATCTAACCATGATTTCATCGGATTCAACCTGGAATATGACACTGTAGGTGAACATGGAAAGGAAAAACTTGGGCCAAGCAGATTGAACAATGGAAATAAAAGGAAAGTGGTGTCTTTTGGTCAGTTGTCAGCTAAGAGCAGAAATTACCAGGGATGAGACTATAAGATAATTTTGCACTGAGTAGGCTACTTGAAAGATAAGGGGGGAGAATTGCAATATGGTTTGGTATCAGTGCTCTATATTTGCCTGAGCTCAATCTTTATCTTTCACCTAACAAAATGATTTTGCTGTTCCTCATATTCAAGAGGCAATTTTTCCCAGGCTATTCTATCTCTTGGAAATTCTGAAGAAGCCAGTGAGCCTCAAAGACAGAAATTCTGTGATTTTACATGAGGAGGTTTGATGATTAACCGTATCTCCTGTTATACTACAAGTATAGAGCTAGAACTATTAAAAAATGTGATTTGTATATGAATTACTCTACACCTCTCTGTTTTGCTTTATTTTCTAGTAAATACATTCTTGTCAAGTAATCTTTCTATTAAATAGTTACATAAACATGCAGCATTCCTTCTTGTAACTGTTGCCATTATGTTTTTTACCTTCTCAAGTGATTTATTATCTTAGCAGTAGGGAATGACAGTTAAAGTAACATTTAAACAGAAAAAAATGCATCTAAATTTCCACTTCACAGGTAAAACAAAATAATAATTCAAAGCTTAAAATCTGAAATAAAAATTAAATGCAAATAGAATCCAGATACACTCATAGATTGCTTCTGTTTGCATTAAAATTCAAATTACTTTCTCTAGTTCTTGAGACAGAGTAATATTAAAAACCAGTTTGGACTGAATGGAAACATTTTATGTAAACATTTGAATATTTCTTATGTTTTCAAGTAGTTTCATTTTCATTGTTCTGACAACAATACACAGGAAATGAGTGTTATGCAAAAGCTTTGCCTTTCTGAACATTTCTAATATATTTGATGCATTTATGGGTATTTAATATTTGCAAAAATTCTCAAGATGCCGACATTAGAAGCCAATTTTTTTTTTTAATTTTATACCAAAAAATATTGTTCGTTCTTCTTTAAAGAAAATTAAAGATTTTAAAAAGAAATCAAGCTCAGATACTCTAATTTTGTAATTTTTTGACAGTCTTTGGCATGGAGAAAAATCACAGTTTTACAGTGGTACATTCTGTCTGTAAGTAATAAGGAAGCTTGAAATGATGCAACTAAATATTAATTTTCTTATTTCTTTCTTTTCAGATGAAATTAAGCAGTTACTAAAAGTAACAACTTCTTTAGTTCAAGATAAATAAGCCCATAAAATTTCACTTTGATTTATATAACTCTATATTACCTGGGATATATGAGAGGTACTCATTAAATTTATCTATATATCAGTGCATTAGATATTACTTTTACTGACCCTGTGCACTTCCATTTGATTGAAATAATAGCCCAGAGTGGCATGTTACTACATGCAGTAGTGTGTAGTACTGGACCCCTTTTCAGTTTTTGACAGAATTGCCAGAATTATCCTTCAGCTCAATTCAATATCCTTCTGTAATACTGAAGAGCTGTACAAAGTTGTTTTGCAAGCTGTCAGAACAATACAAGCAGAATTGTTCAGTTTAATCACAAATATTGCATTTATTTCTGTTCAACTGAAATAGAGTGAATGAACGAATGAACTCCAAGCAACTTTTCCACTGCCTAGCCAAAATCATCACCTGTGTGTAGAATAGCTTGAAACCCTAATGTGATAATAATAAAAAATTAAACAGCAGCTTAAATACCTGCTCTGTAACCTGACATTCAGTGAAGGTCACTACCAAATTATGTGATCTCTAGTTTGGAATCCCCTGGACTTTTGTAGTGTTTTGGAGAACCAGAAGGGCATGTCAATAAAATATTTCCCTCCACTTGAAAGGGACAAAAAGACTGCAGCTGAAGTGCCAACTATGGCAAAATGCAATTTTCTGGCATCTCAATTTAAGAACTACAAATTATTTCATTCTGCATTAAAGCTACAGTATTCTCTTTCTTAATGTGATGAACCTGATTCAGAAGTTGCCAGTGAAAACCTTCTAGCCTTACGCTTCAGGCAGAGTTGTTAAAATTTATTCAGCTTTGACTATCACCATCGGCAGTTATGTTCCCCTTGGGCTGAGCCCTGCTTATATGCATTTTTTTGTCTTGATACTGAGTCCTTTTATGGGGCTACCCCAACTACCAGATTAGTCACTTTCTTTTCCTGTTATTCCATTATAGAGACATATTCATGTCATCAGAACAATGAAACTGTCACTAATTAGAAGGCTTCTTGGAGACAGAAAAATTAACCGGGTCTGAACAACTGGATTTGCTTTTAGTAAGAAATAACCACAGGCTCCAGTGTCCAGGAAAAAAAAATAAAAAATCATAACTCATCTTCCCAGTTATTTTCCCTTCTGAGTAATGTTTTGTGAAGCAATCAAATATCTCCCTATGTTGAGAGTGCAAATAATGATTTAAAAGCCTCTGCTACCTTTGTACAGAATCTGTCTTTGAGTGTCATACACTGCTTGTGGTGGAATGATAAGAGCTTCATCACAGACAGCCCACATTAGTGCTCTGATTAAAAGTCTCCCTTTTGTCTCCATTTTCAGGACCTTTTCTCCACAATAAACTGCTATTCTAAGTAACAGCATTCCACTGCAATCCCCTTTAGAATTATAAGAGCTGCATAATGCCATCCATCAGCCATTTGTCTGAGTAAAGTAAAATCTGTAACAATACTCATTAGTAGACAATATAGAGTCTCTTTCTCATCTCACTTTTGAAATCTGAATTCCTTTGAAAGCAATAGTTTATTGTGCTTTATGCTGGGACTAAGGGAATGTGTTTAGCTGGATTACTGAAAATCACTCTCAAAAGCAGAAGGTGAAAACAATGCATACCCTTCTCTGATGATACAGGGTGTTTGTATCTACTCTGCCTTATCTTCCTTCAGTCTCAAAACATTCACCTTGTCCCAGATGCTGGTGCAACAAGTTCAGCTTGCTACCAAATGTAACAGTTTAATGAGAGTTTCTGTGTTAGGTAATGGAGTTGTTCAATGGCTATAAAGTGTGAGGATGTCCTATAAGGACCTTGGCAAAGATATGGCAAGGATGTTTCAGAACATTTTGTGTTTTACACAGAGGAGATACACTTGGGGCAACCTGCACATGTCAAGAAGCCAGTCATTGCACTGCAAATTATAGCATATGCTATTGGCATTTTAAACGAGTTAATGAATCTTTATTTTACGAGTCAGTCCACAGGAATGAGCTCCATAGCAAACAAGGCATGCGATTTAACTAAACTACAGAAACACACCTTATATATTAAGCTGAGAATTTATTGTTAGGTGAGTTAGGGTCTTGACAGTTTAAACATGAGTTGTTATTAACATAGTTTCAATGATAATGACATTCATAATCCAAATGATCCAATTATTACCACTCACTCCCTACAATGATGAAAACTGATACATGGAAATCTCACTATTTCAGACCATATCGAGATGCTACCATTGCACCACCTACTCTAGGAGATATGGTGGAAGAGTGGGGAACATGAGTCAACTATTAAGGGTTATGGATGTGTAAGTCACACAGAAAGAACTGAGTAGTGACGTTCTGGTGGATTCTACAGCCTTTTGGTGGTTTCAGTAATAACCCATTTTTTTAACCCCTCATTATTCTGCAAGAAATGTCTGGCTTGACAAATGTTTATGAAACAAAGCATATGTTTGTCATCTTTCAAAGCTTGGCTTCCCCCTCATTCTGCTAAGGAAGGGGTGAATTACTATGTCAAAAAGAATGACAGGACAAAAAGTGTTTCTGGAGTGTTTTTTCCCCTTGTGAGCTTTGTATGCTGGCAGAGACTGTCCATATTCTAGATTTAAACAGGTCTATATGTTATGGCATTTGTTCCCTCTGTCTTTCTCTTTACCACCTCCAGCAACACAAATATCTATTTGATTGTCTGTTGGATAATCATTCATACAGCCCCCCCTCATGTGCTGTTGACAGCACTGAGGTAAAAAACTCAGTGGGTGCCTAGAGCTCAGAGGGAGACAGAGACACTGCTGCTGCCTGGTGTGCACAGCCAAGTAGTGACTGGAAGGTCTGGGCTTTAGTGGGTCCCACTTACTCTCAGCCACAGAATTTTAGAGACTGCCTGGCCTCTAACATCAGCAATACAGAGAAGTCTGGCAAAAATACTTTCTGATCCAGTTCTTGCAGTGAACAACCTTCAGCTTTTTTTCATTTGAATGAATACTAGTTCACAGAATGACTCCTTTTATGGATGAGTGAATACACATAGTTTCCTGAATACTAAACATTGATGTATATGTTCCTTGCAAATGTTCAAAAGGACATGGGTACTCTCAGATTGGCTATATATAGGTAACTATACACATATGAGCAACTAAAAATCTGATATGACAGATGTGAATTTAACAGGGAATGAGAAGGTTGTCTCAGATGTCAACAGCCATGGCCTTTTGTGGTAACCTGCCAATACTAAGCTTGACATGACTGCTCAAGGAAGTGCATGGTTTGCTAGATATCTCTGAAAGACTCCAAACAGATAAAATACTGCAAGGTCTTCCAGAGTTATACTGATATTACCAACCTTGATACAGGGTATACCATACCAGCATATTATCCATGAAGGTGTAGAACCGGAGCGTTAGTAGTCTTGTCACTTCATGCAAGTTTCTGTGCAGCTGTCCAAAGCAAAATCCAAATGTGCACAAATATGTAGTCTTTGGTGGGGTGGAGAAGAAAGGACAAGATGCAAATGAAGAATTGGAAGTAGAATACATAACAACATAAACATACTCTGTTTGAATACAGTCTTCATCCAACTGACAGTAAAAGATCACGTTCCTTCACTTACAAAATGCCATGAAAACTACCATTTATTTCACTGTGATGTGTGACAATAGGAGTTTTTCAAAGGTTTGGGATTGTATTCAGGCTCGTCAATTTCAGAATCTGGTTGTTGGTGAGATCAGAGGACTGATTCTTGGAGGTACAGAGCACTCAGAAAAGACTTCATAAAGAACTCTTCACTTCTGATTTTCCTTTCTCTTCACTCTGTCAGAAAGCCTTTCACTATAAATTGCATAAGTTAAAGTTTTGACTAGACTGAACTCATGATTCCTTCTTAAAGCAACTGTTCAGTTGATCTAAAGATTAATCATTTTGTAAGATACCTCCAATTTTAAATCTACTTTTAGTCTTTATTATTTGGCCCTTTGGGGGGTTGTCACAGGAGCCACTGATTGAACATAGGCTGGCTTCACCTTCACCTCCCACAATTTTTAGTCACAAAAATCATGGCAAAGGCCTTTCTCTATTAGCAACACCCCAAGGTTAAAATTGCTGTGCTGTACTCTAGTTGCAGCTTCATTTCCATCAGAAAAGCATGCAGAGTCTAAGAAAAGATGGAAAAGAGGAGGGATCTAGGAATGTGGTAGCCTGGCTGAAGAAAAAATTAATTAAAGTGTTTGATATTTCTCCTCAGGGATTGTTTGAAGTGCCCATAGTCACTGCTGAGACTTAAATGTGTTTCCAAGGCAGAGCAGTGATTAAGTTCTGTCTTCTGTGTGTGACTTTGTCAGTGGCCTTTATCCACATTCAAATGGAAGGTATCTGAGTACAGAGTTCATCTCTGTGAGACAACAGTCAAACCAGACCTCACTGAGGCTCACCCACTGATCAGCCTACCGTATTTTTGTTGAAAAAATTACGGCTCTTTGCAGCTTTTTTTGCAGAGACATCCCAGACTAAGTCCACACCTGCAAACCTCAAAAGTAACCTGTCTCTCTCTAGACTCACAGGACTGAGTTTCAAGAGAGCTGAAAGGACAGAAAGAAGGAAAGAGCCCTCTCAGCAGACACACATTTTCCTTAGAGTGTTACAGCAGCAGAAAGTTTCTAGCACACTTATCTGCCCTCCCCCAGACATATTGGTAATATTGATGAGTAAATATACACAGAGATCAACAAAGAGCAGCAAAAATTTCACTTTAGGGTTGAAATGGAGACACCTGCCAATACTGTTGATATTTATTTTTAGGCTTCTCACTTTAAACTTTAGAATCTAAAAACCTAAAATTAATTTTAAAGTACTCAGGAGATGGAAAATTTTATAGTTTATATAATAAATGGTCAAACCAAGGATAGCTTTGCAAGCAAATTCTTAGGTTTTAAAAATTCTTACTTTGGTTGGTTGTTTTAAGTGATTTTGATGATGTATGCAGTAACTGTCTTTTATGTGAGCATTTTGTTTGGTGAACTTGTAAAGAGATGAAATTGGCTGTATTTTTGTTTTGCTTATGCAAAAAGCTGGGAAGTTTTCTCATTAACATTATCTTTTGCTTCAGCTTCTCATTTTATTTTAGCTCACAGTAGCTAAGCTTGTTAGGGAGTTTCATCCAAACCAGCCAGATGCTCCTAACTCCCATAACATTTTGTAAAGTCCTGTAGTGGAGCTTTGAACAGTGGGATGTATTCCAGTACAACCAAACTGAACCTGCAGCACCAAGCAAATGATAAACGAAAGACAGACAGAGGAAGAGAGAGAATATTTGGCACTTGAGAGACAAAAATTCACATACTTATTGCTCACATTTTTGTTTCTATTACTGGCAGCCAAATGTTGGTTTGCTTACATGAGCAATTTTATGCAATATTTAATTCTGTGAACTCATATGGTTAAGGCACTTTTTTGCCTAGAGTTAATGGTATTGAAATGCTTTTGGAAAAACCCTACAATCTCTCACAGGAATCAAACAAGAATTTTTCCTTAGGAAGGTGAATTAGGAGTTGTTCTTAGTATAGGAGAGCTATCTACCCACCAGTGGACCCAGGTATGTCCCAGACCATCTGTAGCAAGTGCAGAGTAGCATCTTCATCCATAAAGTGTAACAATTTGGAGAAGGAGTGCAGCTGGAAAGCCAAGGACCACAGATACAGATCAGAGTGAGTCCTATCTCTGGTGAGCCAGGTCCACTCATGACTCAGATGGGAACTCTGCAGATGTGTGTTGTACCAGATACATTTTGATGACCACTTATTGATCAGATTGAGGAAAGATAGTGAAAAAATGTTAAAGGTGAAATGTTAATAGGTAGTTACATAGGCCTGTGTGCCAAATTAATTTTTTCTGTTCCACTTCCATTTGCTGAGGTGCATGGCAAGTGTTGCCATCTGTTAGTGTGGTAAGAATTACTTTTTAATACTTCATCTGGCTTGTGCCAGCATCCTAGGAATTGCATCTAATATGATTTTATGTTAATTTAAATACTTTCATAATGAAATGGAAGGGGAAAGCTCTCATAGTTAGGTTCAGCTTTCTGAGGATGTTAAAACAAGATACTTAGTACCATTAATTAATGCCTTACTGAAATGCAATGTGACTCTTTAGCCCCAAATAGAGTATTGCCATTTGTAGTAACAGGCTCTGAAGGCCTCAGGGCTGAGGCTTGTCAGGCTTGTTCAGTCTGAAATTTTCTTGGCCTGTAATTTGGTTTAGTGGTGACAGTCATTTCTCTAATTGGCCAGATGTCTATGGCTAATTTGTTGTACTTTGTTTTATATATGATAGAATCATAGAATTGTTTGGGTTGGAAGGGACCTCAGAGATCATCAAGTCCAACCCTTGATCCACTACCGCTGCAGTTACCAGACCATGGCACTGAGTGCCACATCCAGTCTCTTCTTAGAAACCTCCAGGGACAGAGAATCCACCATCTCCCAGGGCAGCCCATTCCAATGCCTGATCACCCTCTCCGTAAAGAAATTCTTTCTAATATCTAACCTAAATCTCCCCTGGCACAACTTAAGACCGTGTCCTCTTGTCTTGCTGGTAGTTGCCTGGGAAAACCAACCCCCACCTGGCTACACCCTCCTTTCAGGGAGTTGTAGAGAGTGATGAGGTCTCCCCTGAGCCTCCTCTTCTCCAGGCTGAACAGCCCCAGCTCCCTCAGCCTCTCCTCATAGGATCTGTGCTCGAGTCCCTTCACCAGCCTGGTTGCCCTCCTTTGGACCTGCTCCAGGACCTCAATCTCCTTCCTAAACTGAGGGGCCCAGAACCGGACACAGTACTCGAGGTGTGGCCTCACCAGCGCTGAGTACAGGGGGAGAATCACTTCCCTGGACCTGCTGGCCACGCTGTTCCTGATCCCGGCCAGGATGCCATTGGCCTTCTTGGCCACCTGGGCACACTGCTGGCTCATGTTCAGCTTCCTGTCAATCCAGACTCCCAGGTCCCTCTCTGTCTGGCTGCTTTCAGACACTCTGTGCCCAGCCTGGAGCTCCCCATGGGGTTGTTGTGGCCAAAGTGCAGGACCTGGCACTTGGCCGTGTTGAACCTCATCCTGTTGGAATCAGCCCAGCTCTCCAGTCTCTCCAGGTCCCTCTGCAGAGCCCTCCTGCCTTCCATCTGATCCACACTTCCCCCCAACTTAGTGTCACCTGCGAATTTGCTAATGGTGGACTCAATCCCCTCATCTAAATCATCAATAAAGATATTAAACAGAACTGGGCCCAACGCTGATCCCTGGGGGACACCACTAGTGACCGGCCGCCAACTGGATGCAGCCCCGTTCAGCACCACTCTCTGGGCCCGGCCCTCCAGCCAGTTCCTAACCCAGCACAGGGTGCTCCTGTCCAAGCTGTGGGCTGACAGCTTTTTCAGGAGAATGCTGTGGGAGACGGTGTCAAAGGTCTTGCTGAAGTCCAGGTAGACCACATCCACAGCCTTCCCCTCATCCACCAGGCGGGTCACCCGATCATAAAAGGAGATCAGGTTTGTCAGACAGGACCTGCCCTTCCTAAACCCGTGCTGGCTGGGTCTGATCCCTTGCCCATCCTGCAGGTGCTGTGTGATTACACTGAGGATAATCTGTTCCATAATCCTGCCAGGCACTGAGGTCAGGCTGACAGGCCTGTAGTTTCCTGGGTCCTCCTTCTGGCACTTTTTGTGGGTTGGCGTGACATTCGCCAACTTCCAATCATCTGGGATGTCCCCAGTGAGCCAGGACTGTTGGTAGATGATAGAGAGAGTAGTTAGCCTTTTTTCCATAATCGGTAGGCCCTCTTCTTTACCCTAATTTCTTTCAAAGTCTCTGTGTTCAGCCAGACTGGTCATGTTCCCCACCGGCTCGCCTTTTGGCACACTGGGACAGCCTGCTCCTGTGCTCTCAAAATTTGCTCCTTGAAGTACATCCATCC